>OY740811.1:25616981-26019481 GCA_963514005.1 Raja brachyura | reverse complement strand
CGGACCCGGATGCCAGGAGGATCTCACCACAGAAATTCCTATCTGTCCCTACTTTAGTTTAGTTTTGAGATACAGTGCGGAGACAGGCCCTTTGGCCCACCGAGTCCGTGCCGCCCAGCCGTCCCCGCACACGAATAGTGTCCCACACGCACGAGGGGACCATTTACAATATTACCAAGCCAAACCGGTACGTGTTTGGAGTGTGGGAGGAAACTGCAAATCCCGGAGAAAACCTACATGGTCACGGGGAGAACGAACAAACTCTCTACGGACAGTCAGGATCGAATCCGGGTCTCTGGTGCAGTGCCACCGTGCTGCCCTACACAACCCCTATCACTAATGCACTCTCAATCTTCATCTCCTGTGAGGCTAAAGGGCCTGTCCCACTTGGGTGTCATTTGCAGGTAATTTACGCTACATCATTTACGCTCACGTGACGTGTGCATGTTGCGCATTACGCACACATGGTGTGTGGTGGCGTAGGCAGTGACGCGTGGTCGTGCGCGGTGGCCCAGGAATTTGGGATGTTCGAAATCTTCATGAGCCATCTGCGTGATGCGCGAATGACGCCCAAGTGGGGCAGACCCTTAAGTCATTGTGTTCCATGTCAGCGTATGAACAAGATATGAACCAGTTGGTCCATTGTGCCTCTTGCAACATTCAGTAAAATCGCGGCTGATGTTATCCCTCCTTGCCAGCGTCTACAATAACTACGCCACTTCACTCCCTGAAAATCCAAGGATCTCTTTCTTGAAAATATTCAGACACTGAGCCTCGCAGCCCCTTGGATAAAAACTCCAAAGATTCACCAGCCTGAATAATTATTTTTGCATGAAGATAACTCCTTATCTAGATACTGTGACCCTTGGCAGCAAGCAGCTCAGCTTGGGGAAGCATCAGTCACGTATCAACCTCTTCAGAGTTTTGCATGGTTCAATGGAATCATTTCCCATTTCTCTAAATCGAGGAGCTAAAGGTACTGTTTCTCATCGTAGGACAAACCATCGCATAAATTACTCTGGTGAACCTTTGCCAGTCTTTATCTAGTACAAATATATCCCCCATAGACATGTAGGCTAGATGTATACACAATTCCAGTCTCTCTATACAACTGGAGCCAGATGGCACTGAGGGTCACCGTGTAATTTGCCTTTTTAACTGCTTGCTGCAGCAACATGTCAGTTAAAAGTAATCCTTCCACAATGGTAATCTTGGAACACCAACACATTTCAGTCTTTTGTTTTTCTCCCCAAAGAGACGTTTCCCGCATTATTTTTCACCCACTCTGCTTTTGTCCATTCTCTATGCTTGCCTATGTCCCCATGAAGCTGAATATCATCGTAAGACTTGGATAATATTGCAATTGTTCTCCTCATCTTCAACGTTGAGCAGCAGTAGCGCTGAACCTCGACAGTTGGCGGCATTGAACGGTACCGCCTGGCCTGGGGAGGCATGGCGTTTAGCGGTCTGCAGGCGCGGTAACGACATTGGTTTCGCTTTGTGGGCTTATGAGCCTGTAAGCTACTCGTGGAGGAGGCCGCGTAGAGGCTGTCTTTGTCTCTCCCTCTCCTCATCCAAATCATTGAAATTACTCGTGACTAGCTGGGCCCTTGTATCACTTCCTGCAATAAACCACAAGTCACAACCTCCAACCCTGAAAATGACCGGTTTATTCATCTCTCTGTTTTCAATCCATGAATCAATCCTCTCAACCAGAATATTACCTTTCATACAGAGTTTTCGTTTTGATTAATAATCTCTTTCATTGTTAATAGATACAGCGCGGGAACAGGCCTTCGGCCCACCGAATCTGCACCCAACAGCGATCCCCGCACAAACACCATCCTGTACGCACTAGGGACAATTTACAATTATACCAAGCCAGGTTTCCAACAAATCTGTACGTCTTTGGAGTGTGAGAGGAAACCGGAGATCCTGGAGAAAACCCCCGCAGCTCATGGGGAGAACGTACAAACTCCGTCATCAGGATCGAACCCGGGTCTCTGGCGCTGTAAGACAGCAACTCCACCGCTGCTCCTCACTGCCACCCTTTCGTGTGTCATTTATTGAGGCCTCCTGAAGTTTCAAATACAGACATCAGCTGGTTTGCCCCTTACCATTCTGTCGGTTCCCGAACCAAAAGGGCCGTAGCTAAATATTATTTCCCATGTTAACTGTGCATCCGGCCCTCATAGTTTACAGGGCCCTCTCACCGCAACCATAACATATTCCAGCATTTCCCCTACGATAATGATAGGCTAAAGGGCCTGTCCTACCAGCATCCGACTCCATGCGATGAGCGTGATCAAACTAGAAGCGGGGGCCGCGCAGAGGTCGGGTGATCCCCTGTACAAGGCCGTTCCCACCAGCATGCGCCTGCATACGGCAAGCGCGACCAAACTGGCAGCGAGGGCCGCACGGAGGTCGGGTGAGTGGCGCAACGCGGCGCAAAGTGAGGCGAACTTGGAGCGAAGTCTAAAGGTAAGTTCGCCAGGACAGAGAGGGACACACAGAGAGGGGCACAGAGCCACACACACAGAGGGTCACGGAGGCACTTACAGAGACGGTCACGGAGGCACGACGTCGAGGCGGTGTGTTATGCGTCGAGGTGACTGCGAGCCAACAAGCCGTTGCCGCGCGGAATTTTTGAACATAGTCATTTTTTCGGAGCCCGGCGCGATGTCGGGACGCACAATTCCGCACGGCTCCGGCGATCGAAGTGGGACCGGCCCCGCGACGCCGGACGGCTCAAGCGACCACGTTAGGTCGCGCTCATCGCATAGATTTGCATGCTGGCGGGACAGGCCCTTAACTCGTGTATAGTTCCCTGTTTGCTCTCTTCTTCCTTTCTTAAATAGTGAGCTTTGATAGAAACCATAGTACCTATCAAAACCACTTCAGAATCTATCGACTTTTGCAATAATTCACTACTTTTGTACGCAATCCTCCTTTCACTTACGGACAGTGTTCTTCCTATGCCTTTCTAAGCCTATGCTGTATGAAGATACTTATATTCTGCATTTCATGTTTTCGGTTTTCCAGGCCTCCCCATATATCGTATCCTATAGTCTCAGCACATCTGCAACAACATTATGTATTCCATTCTTCCTACCAAAATGGATTACATCATATTTCCCTCCATCCGCCAAATTTGGAATCCAGACCGTTCTCTTTAGAGTAAAGAATATCAGGGAACGTTAGAATAGAGATGTTCAAAATAGTTTGGGATTATTAAAGGGATTGTAGAGAACGGAGCAAATATTTGCGGAAATCTGAAACAAAACCAGATGTTGGAGGTCCTCGGCGGGTCAAACAGCATCTGTGGGGAGAGAAACAGTGCCAAGCTTTTGGGTCAAGGACTCATCATCAAAACTAGGAAAATGAAAAAAAAATACACACATTAAGTAGCAGAGAAGGGGGTGGGGGGGATGGCGAAAATAGAGGCAAGTGAAACAAAACATGCCAGCAGTCGGAGGTAGAAAAGAAACATATTAGAACAGAGAGAGACACAACATGCTGGAGTAACTCAGTGAGACAGGCAGCATCTCTGGATGGAAGGAATGGGTGACGTTACGGGTCGAGACACTTCTTCAGGCACTGAAATCCTCTGCAGCAACCCTGACCCATTCCTTCTTCTAAAGATGCTGCCCATCCCACTGAGTTTTTTATTGTTTTTATTTCGTTTTGGAAATACAGCGCGGAAACAAGCTCACGGCCCATCGAGGCCACGCCGGCCAGCGACCCCCAACATTAACACTATCCTACACACACTAGGGACAATTTACATTTATACCAACCAATTAACCTCCAAACCTGTATGTCTCTGGAGTGTGGGGGGGAATCAAAGATCTCGGAGAAAGCCCACACGGTCACGGGGAGAACGTGCAAACTCTGTACAGACAGCACCCGTAGTCGGGATCAAAACTAGGTCTCTGGCGCTGTAGGGCAGCAACTCTACCGCTGCGCCGCTGTGCGATCCCAGCATTTTACTCCTGCAGTTTGTGTCTATCTTCAGTCTAAACCAGCATCTGCAGTTCTCTTCCTACATATTAAATCAGAGGTTCAGATATTTCGGTGGAAAGAGGTTCAGGAGTGGATACCTGAAATTGCTCAATTCCAAGGGTTTCCATATCACCAGAGGAATTTCATTTTGTTCCTCGACCTCAAGGGTTGTCGTCATTGGAGCAGTGTAGGAGGCTGAAGACTCCTCATCATCTCCTGGTGGGAATGGGAATGGGGTGCAGGATGAAAGTGATACAGACTGGAAGCTTAGGGTTGTCCCGGCAGACTGAAGGAAGGTGTCAACCCATCTGCTTGGTTTCTCTAACGTAGTAAAGATCACATCCTGTGTATTGAATGCAAGAAGCTAAATTGGAAGGAGTGCACCTGAATGTTGCTTTATTTGGATGGACAGTTTGGATCCTTGGAAGGCAGGAAGGGAAGAAGTACAAAGTCTGGTGTCTCATCCCTCAGGCTTGCAGGGGGAATGCAGTGAGATGATGTTTAGTGGGCAGAGATGGAAGAGTGGAAGGGAAGACTGGAAGAGTGGAAGGACAGAGGGACGCTCCATTCAACACGCTGAAAGTGAAGAGGAGAGGAACATAGGTCTGGTGACGGCATCCCATTTGAAGGTGTTGGAAATGATGCTACACTGCTCCGTGTAGTGCTTGGAAGCTTAACCACAGACATTCCCTCAGTTTACTCCTCTTAAGGGGCTATCCCACTTGGGCGACCTAATTGGCGAGTTTAGAAGAGCTTGGGCGAGTTTGAAAAAATGTCATGTTGAAGACCTCCATCGACTATGTGGAAGACCTTCGACTATGTTGAAGACTAGCTTCGATTAGCGACGACAAGCTACGACTAACTTCGGGAAAATTGGACACCAAATTGGACTTCCTTCGACCTCCCTTCGACTATGATGAAGACTATCTAAGACTATCTTCGACTACCCTCGACTACCTACGACTAACATGCCGACATAGTACGACTAAACCTACGAGTAAAAAAAGTATCGATTTTTTTCCATGGCGATCTTTTTTTACTCGCAGGCATTTTTCAACATGTCGAAAAATACGCCGCGACCTAGCTGAGGCCTTGAGTACACGGGGACTACTCTCGAGCATGAAGAAGAGTTACCAAGACCTCCTAGGACCTCGTGCCGACCATGCTGCGAGTATGAGTCGAGGGCAAACTCGCCAGAACTCACGGATTACGTCGCCCAAGTGGGACGGCCCCTTTACTCTCTGCAATGTCACAGACTTATTTTCTCACTTTGCAGTGCTGATCAAGGGTCATTTACACAAAACACTGATTCTGTTTCTCTCCGCACGGATGCTGCTAGACATGTTGAGCACTTGCACCATTCCTGTTGTTGTTTGGTAAGTCAAGAGAAACTGTTTCCAGTGGCATGATATGCAACCATTGGTCTTAGAATGACATACAGTAATCGCCAAAGGAGCCAGGAGATGATGAGGAATATTGTTCTTTACAGAGCAAGATGAAAACAGTGGCCAAATTGGTGTCAAAGGGATTAATTGGTAATTTACATGTGACTTGGATATATACTTGAAGAAAATTACAGGATAGTGGGAAAAGAGTAATTCATTGAATCATCCTTTTAATATGTTGGAAGGAGCTGCAGATGTTGGTTTACACCGAAGATAGACACGAAATGATGGTGCTGGAGTAATTCAGCAGGAAAGGCAGCATCTCTGGAGAGAAGGAATAGGTGACGTTTCGGGTCGAGACCCGATGCCTCACTCATTCCTCCTCTCCAGAGATGCTGCGGTCACACTGAGTTACTCCAGCATTTTGTGTCAACAATTACATAACTAAACTAAACTAAACTGAACTAAACAGAATGATTTAAAACGTTGCTAGTATGACAATGCTTCCTTTTTGAAAATGCAATGAAAATACAATTTGTCTCCCCCCCCCGCTCTGCCTTGCGTGTGTTTGTCGGCGTGCAAATGTTTACCCACGTCTGAAGTACTCAGGAGGGAGTTGAGAACTTCCTTTGCTCGTATATCAGCTCTGCCTTCTGCTCTCGCACATCACTTTCCCTCAACCTCTAGATAGAAATGAGATCTCCCGTGACCGTGGAAATGAAGGAGCTGGTTGAATGAACCCGGCAGCCATTTTACTTGTTCCAGTGATGAGGGCATTAATGCACAATACAGTTGCACTTGCTATCAAAATGGAAATGGCTTTGAATCAATTTCAGAAACGTTGCCCACTGGGCAGCAAGGAAACATATTACATTGCTCAGCTTCCTTTGGCAACGTTTTGAGCACAAAAACAATACAATCTTTCCCTCCCAACTTACATTCTGCACTGTTTTTTTTTTTAATATGTTTCGCAGTAGGTGCTGAACACAAATAGTCTGAGGTATTATATTTTTGGTGAGAAAAATGAGAAGGCTGCATTTTATTTGGAAAATAAGGATCTACATGGTGTAGAGAAACAATGGGATATCAGAGTACAACTGCACAAATCACTAAAAGTAGCAACACAAGTTAATAACACCATAACAACAAACCAATTACTTGGGATTGTATATAAAGATATAAAATTGAAGAGTACGGAAGTTACACTGGACCTCTACCAAAACTCGCTAATACCCTAGATGCGGTATTGTGAATAAATAAGATTTCCATTTTCTAATTGAAAGAAAGGCTCAGATGCGACCACATGGAGTTTTTTATGAATGATTTTGATGCAATAGGCACAGAATATTGAGAGAGCTCGAGCGACTGCCCATGTGGTGCCAGCACAATAACCTGGCCCTCAACACCAGCAAAACCAAGGAACTGATTGTGGACTTTGGAAGGAGTAGGATGGGGACCCACAGTCCTGTTTATATTAACAGGTCGATGGTTGAAAGGGTCAAGAGCTTCAAATTCCTGGGCGTGCACATCTCTGAAGATCTTTCCTGGTCCGAGAACACTGATGCAATTATTAAGAAAGCACATCAGCGCCTCTACTTCCTGAGAAGATTACGGAGAGTTGGTTTGTCAAGGAGGACTCTCTCTAACTTCTTCAGGTGCACAATAGAGAGCTTGCTGACCGGTTGCATCGTGGCTTGGTTCGGCAACTTGAGCACCCTGGAGCGGAAAAGACTACAAAAAGTAGTAAACACTGCCCAGTCCATCATCGGCTCTGACCTTCCTTCCATCGAGGGGATTTATCACAGTCGCTGCCTCAAAAAGGCTGGCAGCATCATCAAGGACCCACACCATCCTGGCCACACACTCATCTCCCCGCTACCTTCAGGTAGAAGGTACAGGAGCCTGAAGACTGCAAAGACCAGGTTCAGGAATAGCTACTTCCCCACAGCCATCACGCTATTAAACTTGGCTCGGACCAAACTCTGAACATTAATAGCCCATTATCTGTTTATTTGCACTTTATCAGTTTATTTATTCATGTGTGTATATATTTATATAATGGTATATGGACACACTAATCTGTTCTGTAGTCATGCCTCCTATGTTCTGTTGAGCTGAAGCAAAGCAAGAATGTCATTGTCTTATCAGGGGCACATGATGATAAACTCTCTCGAATCTTGAATCTGGAGAATATTTGCATTTATTGGAAAGAACAATAAGGACCACCAACACAATTTGGCTACCAAGAAACCAAAGAGAGAATTTAGGAGAACCTTCTTTAGTTGGAGAATGGCCAGGAAGTCTTTAAAGCCTATTCTGTCATTCAGTATGATCATCAGTGATTTATGCTTCAACTCAACGGAACACTGTTTAGGGGAGTATTTGAGATGGATAACATTAATGTATTTATGGCAAAAAAACATATGAGGCAGATGCGAATTAAGAGTCGCACTGCTAGAGTTAGATATGAATGAACACGAGGATGTTTGAGTGGTTCAGAAACACCATCATGGACTTGTTGTCACTTTTCTATCCAGCTAATTCTGTTAAGAATATGTTGATCCTTGTCAGCCAAGATGTCCTTGCTTTGCTAAAACTCAAACCAGGTACATTTCAGATATTTCATTAATTTATCCTTTCATTATCTTCTTTAATGGAAGTGCATTCTCACCAAGAAAGCAACGTATTTTGATTTATAGACCTTTAGCAGGATATGAAGCTCTTTCCAGTCAATGAAATATTTTTGAAATATAGTCAGTTATAATTTAAGTGTGTATGAAGAAACTGCAGATGCTAGTTTACACCGAAGATGGACACCGGAAATGCTGGAGCAACTCAGCGGGACAGGCATCATCTCTGGAGAGAAGGAATGGATGACTTTTCTCCTACCTGACGCTTTGTCTGAAGAAGGGTCTTGACCCAATTCGTCACCCATTCCATCTCTCCAGAAATGCTGCCTGTCCCGCTGAGTTACTCCAGCATTTTGTGTCTATCTTCTCATAATGTAAGTAGCATGGCGGGCAATTTGGACACTGCAAACAATGAAGAGCTTTCCGGGCGTCTCAAGTATCATCTGGTTTGTTATTTGAAAGCCCCTTGAATGTCTTTTTCTCCAAGTCAGAAGCGTTTGGCATCTTTTACAATATGTCTGCCTTTGGAGGGCAGGTGTGACCTCACTTTATTTAGGCATCCAAACATCCAGGATGCTATTCCATTGCCGTGTTGTTTGCTGTGCAGCATAATCCAGGACATGTCGCACCCTGCCCACTCCCTCTCCCATCAGGCAAACGGTATAGAAGTGTAAAAATGCACACCACCAGACTCAGGAACAGTTTCTTCCCAGCTGTTATCAGGCAACTGAATCATCCTACCACAACCAGAGAGCAGTGCCGAACTACTCTCTACCTCATTGGCTCATTGGCGACCCTCGGACTATCCTTGATCGGATTTTACTGGTTTAACCTTGCACTAAACGTTCTTCCCTTATCATGTATCTAAACACCGTAACGGCTTGATTGGAATCATGTATTGTCTTTCTGCTGACTGGATAGCACGTAACAAAAGCTTTTCACTGTACCTCGGTACACATGACAATAAACTGAACTGAACTGAAGAGTGTTCAAGATGTGTTATCTTTTGGGGCTAATGTTCCCATCGTTCCTTTTAAGGTGATTATAAATATCCCCATAACACGATTTTAATAAAGGATGTGGGTGTTCTTCACAATGTCCCGACCAACAGCTAGTCTCAACCCACATCACCTACAAAGAGCGGTCATTGTTTTGTGGGAGCTTGTTGTATGCAAATTGACTGAGATATTTTTTACATTGCAATATTTCAACGTAAATATTGCAATGCAAGTTGTAAGTTGCGTTGGGAGTATCTGGAAGTCATGAAAGATGCTACGCTAACGCAGTTCTTTCTCCTAATGGATCGTTTAAAAGACAGTCGCCTCGAAATTTATCACCAGTTACGAACGCTAAATATGCTATATAGCAATGATAACACGTACACTACCTCCAAATTTTATTCCTTGCAACACATTTAACGTTACCAACTGGGATGAATTTCCAGCTAAACGACTTGTAATAGAGGATCAGCTCCCCCAACATGGAGCTGGTGTTAATGGGTATAGCTAAAGAGCTGAGCATTTTGTCCCAATGGCATTTCTTTCTAACTGCAGTGTCTCAGGTGTGCCATGTCACAGCTGTGATGCTCAGTATGTTTTGCATTAACAAAAATGTTAAGTGCGTGTGTTGCTTTTAAGTCAGCACAAAATAATTATTTACAAGAGGTGAGTGACAGGAATTGGCCCTTGCTGACTGTATAGTGCACAATACAGGTGACCCCCATTAACCCAATATTTTAAATCCATTTACCTGTAACCTAGAATAGCCTAAAGCTCAGTTCCTCTTGTTTTCAGTTTAGTCAAGCACCCTTGTTTCATTTGAGGTTATACCAGAATATTTCTCTCTTTTATCTTTCTATCTGCCGTTTCTCTCTGTGTCTGTCTCATTCTGCCATTTCTTGGCTGTTATATTTATATGTGGGTTTTTGTTCTGTTTCTGTCTGCCAGTTCTCCCCTGTTCCTTTTTCTCTGATGTCTCAATCACTCGCCTCGATTTCCATGCAATGCCTCGCACATTTTACAAATTCCTCAGCTCTGTCTTGTTTTGCTTTGTTCAGTGTTTTAGCCGACCTTTCATGCATTCATTACTCTCTCTCTCTCTCTCTCTCTCTCTCTCTCTCTCTCAATTCTCAGCCTTTTTCTCCTATTTCTCCTCTTATTTCCTTTTTTTTTAAAGATTAGTTTAGTTTAGTTGAGTTTCGAGATACAGCACGGAAACAGGCCCTTCGGCCCACCGGGTCCACGCCGACCAGCATTCCCCGCACGCTAACGCCATCGTGCGCGCACCTAGGACAATTTTACATTTATACCAAGCCAATTAACCTACAAACCCGTACGTCTTTGGAGTGTGGGAGGAAACTGAAAATCTCGGAGAAAAACCACGCAGGTCACGGGCAGAACGTACACATTCTGTACAAACATCACAGGGTCGAACCCGAGTCACTGGCGCTGTAAGGCAGCAGCTCTACCTCTGCTGCCCCAACTATTTATTTCTTTCTTTCCCAGACTCCACCCATTTCTAATTCTAGGAGTGCTGTCTTACTATGTGGTTAAATTCTGGGAACAAGTTGAATAAACCAGGATTACAATGCCCAGAGTGCAGAAGATGAAGAAGGGGTGATCTAATTTAGATGGTTAATGGATTAGATGGGGTAGACCAGGAATGTTTTATATTGAGCTCCCAGGTTAGGCAAGAGCCAACAGCAGAATAAACATGGCCTTAATATAGAAACATAGAAACATAGAAAAATAGGTGCAGGAGTAGGCCATTCGGCCCATCGAGCCTGCACCGCTATTCAATGTGATCATGGCTGATCATCCAACTCAGTAACCCGTACCTGCCTTCTCTCCATATCCCCTGATCCCTTTAGCCACAAGTGCCACATCTAACACCCTCTTAAATGTAGCCAATAAACTGGCCTCAACCACCTGCTGTGGCAGAGAATTCCAGAGACCCACCACTCTCTGTGTACAGAATGTTTTCCTCATCTCGGTCCTAAAGGAATTCCCCCTTATCCTTAGACTGTGACCCCTTGTTCTGGACTCCCCAAACATCGGGAACAATCTTCCAGCATCTAGCTTGTCCAACCCCTTAAGAATTTTGTAAGTTTCTATAAGATCCCCCCTCAATCTTCTAAATTCCAGCGAGTACAAGCTGAGTCTATCCAGTCTTTCCTCATATGAAAGTCCTGACATCCCAGGAATCAACTTCTGCACAGCCTCGCACTTTGCGATATCACAAAACAGTCGAAAGCCACTGAAAGACTTCTGAAGTGTGGCTCACTGTTGTAATGTAAGTAACATTGCTGCCAACTCTCCAGCCTTGTCCCAGAGTCTTCGGGAATTAAAATCCAATCTCACTGACACCGCCGCAAGCAAAACACTTGAGAAAAAAAAAAATATTAAAGAGGCATCAATTATCTTTTATTATTTTTGAACGATTTTATATATTAATTTTAAAAATATCGGAAATACGTTTAAACAAAAAAAAACGGCTGTTTACGGAGGTGGAAATATCCCCAGCCGAGCCAAATGTGCAACACAGACAGTGTAGGGAGATTGCAATGTACCGTGTCTGGCCATAACTGATGTGGCAGAAAGACAAATGATTCAACTTTTAAATCCTGCCTCCCGGACTCTGGAGAGTTTTTTGAATCTCGGTTTTGATTTAATATCCGAATTTGTGCACAAAGGGATTTGTCATTGCTGACTTACTTTTTCTTCGTTGTGTACACAGTGCACGGGGTGGCGAGGGGAAGGGTGCAAGAGTGCCATAAAACCACTCATCTGAAAGGCATATCATGGGGAGTAATGCCACCAAAAGCCCGATCGCTATGAATCTCAGGGGGATGGCCTCTGATATTCCTCTTTGCAGCATCCCATCATTCATATTAATTGTGCCATTTAAGCCCTCCGCACATTTGCAAAATATATATCTTCCGTGCCCCATCCCCTCCGAAGCCGCGTGCCACTCTCAGAAGTAGCAGGGTTTGCGGAGATTTTTATTATTAATTACTCTTTGGGTTTTTTATGGTCCTTAGAACAGTTTTTATGTCGCAGCGCAAATACCGTGTGTCAGCAACACAAGACTAGTTGTGGTAATATAGGAATTAATTTCCATTGAATCATGCGGTACAAAATGCAGGCCATTCAGCCCGAATACCATGCTAGCATTGTGCTCCGTGTAAGATTCGTCCCAACTCTTCATCTATCTTACATTTGTTGAAAGCCAGCAGCACGTTATTCTATTTCTTTCTACCTCATGTTCCTATCTGGCCTTCTCCTAAGTGCCACGATGTTCACATTAACTAGTCCATGTGCCAGTGAGTGCCACACTCCAATCTATTTTTAGTAGAGAAGTTTGTCCTGAATTAGTGATTCCACTATAATCATGTTCTAATTTTGGATTCACTTAGTTCTCGACCCAATCAAACCTTTTAATAATCTTGCTGAGCTATCATGTCACCCCTCAGTTTTCTCCTACCTTAGGTTAAAAAAAAAGAACTCTTCGCTGTTCTTCACTGATAATTTTGCCATTACCGTAGTAAATCTTCATAACCTACCGCATGAGAATCTGACGATAGCATTAAAAGCCTCAAATTTGTTTCAGAAATTCCAGAATTATGTGCAGAGGCACTGGATTTAGAGGCCTTGTAGATTTGAGCAACACTGATCACTTACCTCTCTGACCTGGAGTTAATGATAAGCAACAATAGGTTGTTGGGGAGGAACAGCGGATCCGCGATCGGACTTTACTGGACTTTATCTATGACACCATGTTATTCAAGTTGCTCCCTTCATCGTGTATCTGTACACTGGGGATGGCTGGATTGTAATCGAGTATTGTCTTCCCGCTGACACATGACAATAAACCAAACTCAAACTCATCGAAGATGGACACAAAGAGCTTGAGTAACTCAGGTGGTCAGACAGCATCTCTGGAGAAAAAGAATAGATGACAGTCCGGGTCGAGACCCTCCTTCAGACTTCATGGTCTTGACCCAAAACGCCACCTATTCCTTTTCTCCAGAGGCGCTGTCTGACCCGCTGAGTTACTCCAGCTTTTTGTGTCTATCATCGGTTGTTGGGGGTTCAACTCATGTAGCCCAGCCTGCTGTATTGGCTCAAAGTCTCCAGCAAGTCGAGATTAATCCTTGGAGCATTTAGCAATCAAGCAGAAGATTCGCAAAGGCATTAAAACAATTACTTAGTGTTCTTTCCACACGTGCTTCTCAGTTAGCAAAATATTGGAAGTTGAGTGGGACAGCTGTTGGACTGATAGCTGAGATAATCCAAATTGATGAGAGGGGAATAAAAACAGGAAATACTCTGAAGGTCAAATTGAAACTGCACAGGGAGAAAGAGAGTCAATGTTTCAAGTTGGGAACGCTTTATCCAAACATCAGAAAAGCCTGTGTTTGCTTTCTGGTAGGTTGAGGAAGGCAGGGTTTGACACAGCTGGGCAGACTGGGGAGACCAACGAAGCATGAAGTTTGGGCACGTAACACCAGGAAGTCGTGTGATTAAGCTGTCAGGAACATTTTGGCGATCGTATAGGCAGAAGTAAGAAGTAAGAGTCACACATTGGTGCGGAATCAAGGTAGGCAAATGGAATTAAGGTCAAAATCAGCAATTTAAGGATATGAGAATGTAACAAATAGAGGCACGAGATGGCCTGAGTGTGTGACCTGACGTTCAGTAAGATCTTGGCTGATCTTTATTTCCCGTGTCCCTGCAAACGCCTTCATTCTCTTCTATCTCCCTGTGCCTTGAACAAACTCAGTGACTGACCTCACAGCCATCCTGGGTTTCATGTGCTAGAAATTCACTCCACTGGGTTCAGAAATTCTTGTCATCATCTTAGTGCTGAAGTCAGCCACATATATTGACACTGTACTCCTTGGTGCTCAATACCTCAGCCATGGGAAATGTTGGCATTGAATGTATTCGATCATCGATTTTAGAATTCTACGCGTTTCAGTGAGATCGCCTATCATTCTTCCAAATTCTTTGGGGTATGGAGTATTCATATTGATCTTTTCTTTCAGGTCAAACTCACCATGGCAGGGGTCAATCTGGTGAACTATTGTTGCACTCCCTGGCTCTGCAAGGGACCAATTTCTGAGGCCTAGAAATTCATAAACCAAACATTCGAAAAGGGGATTCAAGTAAATGGGATTAAAGAGGACATGAGGGCTGGAGGGTCTGTTTCCATGCTGTACGAATGTGCGTGTGGGCACTCTAGTGCACCCGCTGCCTTTATGGGTCTCGGTTATAGAGTCCGCGGGTTTGGCAGGTTGTGCTGGAGTAGATCGTGTGAGAAACTGTGGAGCAATTTAGTTGGCCACAAACACACTGCAGCCATTGTGTGTTACTGGTGAAGGGGATGGGTGTTTAGGTTGGTGGATGGGGCTCAAGTCGAGAGAGCTGCTACCTCTCCAGGATGGCATCAACTGGCTTGAGTTTTACTGATGCTTCGCCCATCCAGGCGAGTAGATGGTATTCCATCGTGCTCCTGACTTGAGCCTTTGGAGCTGTTGGAACGACCATATTACGGGGTGAGTCATTTGTTGCAGAATACCCAGCTTTTCTGACCTGCCGAATGTGGCTGGTGCATTTTGAATATCCAGTCAAGGTTTATCGATCGTCATGGTTTCACCATTAAGGGCCTGTCCCACTTGGAGATCTTTTCGGCGACTGCCGGCATCACATCAGTGTCGCCAAAAGATTTTGAACATTTCAAAATCCAGCGGCTTCACACAAAAAATATGTTGCGACACTTGGAAAAACACCGCGCGTCAATACGTCGCCACGCCGCAAATTGTTCGGTGGCCTGATACGTCAGTCAATGATGCCGGCAGTCGCCAAAAAAAACGGCAAGTGGGACAGGCCCTTAAGGCTACTATCTGCCATGAACACCCATTTACATTGCCATCTATATCCCCCCCCCCCCCAAATCTCTCTCTTCCTCCTCACAACTTAAACCAGCACCCAGCTTCATATAATTAGCATCCTTAGGTATATTATACTTGATTTTATTTTTTATTTTATTTATTATTTTAGATGATTAATATTTGAGACCTCAGCACCCCTGTGATATCCGACTAATCACAGCCATCCAGCTCGGAAATTGCCTGTTTATTAGTACTCTCTCTTTTGTTAATACCAATCTTCAATTCCATGTGCTTGAATTTTGTTCATTCGTTTTGCCGTTTACTAAACTATGGAACGTGGGCCAGCATCCACTGCTTATTCTTAATGGTTCTCTGATGCTTTATCTCAGGCATACAGAACTACCAGAGGCATGACAGGATGGACAGGTAGAATCTATGTGCTTGACCTGAGGAGTCAATAATGAAGGGACATGGATTTAAGTTAATTGTTCCAACAATTAGCAGGAAATTGTGGAAACATTTTTCACTCGTTGGATCTGGAGTGCACTCACTGAAAGGCTGTGGGAGGCAGGAACGCACATGATGTGTGGAAGGCACAAAAATGCCAGGGACCAAGTGCGAATAAACAGGATTTGAATTAGAGACTTGATGGTCATCGTGAACATACTGGGCCAAGGGGCTTGTGCTTTGCTGTCTGCTTCTGTGACTCCGGATTAGCACGGAGGGACCTGCGACCTACAGGACTATGGACTGAACTGGAAGTGGCAGTTTCCTTAGTGGCTCCTTCTATTGACTGGCATGGATGTGATGGGCCAAATGACCTCCTTCTGTGCCACACATTGTATAATTATATGAGTGCGGTTCTATTTTGGGACCAATTGCTTCAATAGACATCAGTACAGTGGGAGTATTGGTGATCCTACTGTGCTGATGTGAGTGTGGTTGTCCATATAAAACGTCTATGGTGAGACCATTGCCCAACATGCCAAGTCCCAAACTAGAGAGAGGCCGTGAGGACAAGAGCAAAGACCTTTTGGGCACCTCACTTCAGGAAAGATCTGAAAGCATTGAAGTGGGAGCAGAAGAGATCTACTGATATGATTCATGGATTAGGGACTTCAATTATATTGATCAGAGGGACTGGAGTTGTTTTCCTTGGAACAGAAGAGATCTGATGAAGACACGCTGTTACTTTTCTTCATGCACAAGATGTGTTCCTAGGAGTGAGGGCACTAAAAGCGACCGTTTGAGTAACACGGAGAGATGTTTTCCCAATAGTGCTGCTGTGCCAGAAACGTGGTTCAAACACCTGTTTTTTCGCACTCGCTGTGCCAGGAACCGGCATAAATCCAGCAGCAGATCACCCCGCACGCCTGTGAGCGCAGTGGCAGCAACTCAGTAATGTGATGTAGCGCTCTGATCTGCACCCTGCATGGCACCATGGTATACAGGACAGAGAGTTGGGGACTTGCTCTGTGTGTTGACAGGCCAGCCGCATTCTGCACTCCCTGATGGCATTGCCTGGTCAATGTAATGGAAACTAGTTTCTTCCCCTCGCTTAGTTTGGTTACATAGCAGCCCCTGCTCCACACATTTGTCTTTAGTAACAAGTTTGATGAGTTTGAGAGCAGGACAAAGTCGTCTTGTTGAGTCTCACTGTCCATACTCGTTTTTGCCTCGGCCACCACTAAAAATGGCCTGTTTCCTTTATCCATTGTTATTTTTTTGCATATCTTTTATTCATTTCTTCTATATTTCTCTACCTCGCCATCTACATCTCCTGTTTCCCTTTCCCCTGACTATCAGTTTGAAGAAGGGTCTCGACCCAAATCGTCACCTATTCCTTTTCTCCAGAGAGGCTGCCTGACCCGCTGAGTTACTCCAGCTTTATGTTTCTATCTTCGATGAGTTTGAGTTAAGTTTATTGTCACGTGCACCGAGGTGCAGTGAGAAGCTTTTGTTGCGTGCTAACCAGTCTGCGGGAAAAAAATACATGATTACAATCGAGCCGTCCACAGTGTACAAGATCAAGGGAAAAAACTGAATAACATTTAGTGCAAGATAAGGTCTAGTAAAGTCTTATCAAAGATAGTCCGAGAGTCTCCAATGAGGTAGATGGTGTGTTAGTGCATAGTCTTGTAGGTCACAGGTCCTTCAGTGCTCATCCAGAATGTTAGAAGCAGACAGCAAAACACAAGAACTTTGGCCCAGCATGTCCATGCTGAACATCAAGTCTCATATATAAATATATATCAAGTCTCATGTATAAATCCTGTTTATCCGCACTTGGTCCCTGGCATTTTTGTGCCTTCCATACATCATGTGTGTTTCTGCCTCCAGCAACCTTTCAGTGAGTGCACTCCACATCCAACGAGTGAAAAATGTTTCCACAATTTCCTGCTAATTGTCGCAGCAATTAACTTAAATACGTGTCGCTTCATTATTGACTTCTCTGATCAGAGCAATAGATTCTACCTGTTCATCCTGTAGACGGTGGTTTTTACCAAAACAAAAACTGGTCTGTCAGGATATAGTGCAGCGAGTGCCAGTTCCAAACAGTGGTTTGCACTCACGTTTCTGGGCAACGCAATCGTGCACAGTCCGAGCTGATGTCTTTTTGATGGCAGATAGTCACAAAGTGCTGGAGTCACTCAGCGGGTCAGGCAGCATCTCTGGAGAAAAAGGATGGGTGACGTTTCGGGTCGGGACCCTTCTTCAGACCACAGCGACAGTTGAGTAGGCACCTGTAATGTGTGCCGATTGGAAGGTCAAGAGCAACTTGACGAATCCTTACTCTGCGAGGTGCCAGGGAATTTAAAATCAGAAAAGTTGCAGACAAATTGGATGAATATGAACTTCCTACTGGGGTAACGGACTGGGGGATAATAAAAAAGAAGATGATTGACAATTTAATAAGGCAGTTAAAAAGGCATATGGGATGCTTTGCTTTGGTGAAGAGTAATCCAATATCTGAGACATGGAATAGAAAAGCAGGAAGGTTATGCTCGAACTATAAACCGCACTAGTTAGGCCACAGCTTAAGGACTATGTACATTTCTGGTCACGGCGTTACAGGAAAGATATGATTACACTGGAGAGAGCTCGGGGGGAGATTTATAACAATGTTGTCGACACTGGGAAACTATCGCTATGTGGAAAGATTGGATAAGCACAGTTTAAGAATAAGGAGTAAGCCATTTAGAACGGAGACGAGGAAACACTTTTTCTCACAGACACATTGTGAGTCTGTGGAATTCTCTGCCTCAGAGGGCGGTGGAGGCAGGTTCTCTGGATGCTTTCAAGAGAGAGCTAGATAGGGCTCTTAAAAATAGCGGAGTCAGGGGATATGGGGAGAAGGCAGCAACGGGGTACTGATTGGGGATGATCAGCCATGTTCAGATTGAATGGCGATGCTGGCTCGAAGGGCCGAATGGCCTACTCCTGCACCTATTGTCTATTGGTGTTTTATTTTGGAACAGAGAAGGCTGACGGAAATGTAACAAAGGTGTACAAAGTTACAAACGGCCCAAGACTGGACGAATAGACAATACACATTTTCTTAGCAGCGGTAGCAAAGCCAAGGAGGATAGATTTAAAGTAGTAAGTAGAACGACGTGAGGGGAAAGGAGGAAAGATTTTTTTTTTGATTCAGGATGCCATGTGTAGAGAACTCACACAGGCACGGCAGAGGTAACGATCGTTACATTTAAACAGTACCGGCCACCCCCCGCATTACAGGGGGTGTGGGTTGTGGTTCTAGAAAACAGCCAGTGGAAGTGATTTTCCATGACGTGAAGCAGTCTGTGCAGTCGTCAAGAAAAACACGTTGAAAAAATATATATAACATAGAATATAATTTTAGAATATAATTTAGAATATAAATGATGTAATTTTAAGATAAAAATATAGGTTTGCAGGTCCTCCCCGGGACACAGCACAGTCCTGTTCCCAAGAACTGTCCGTCACCCGAGCCGTTCACAAGTCGAACATGCGTCCAAGTTCCCACAAGGCAGCGGGCAAATCGATGGGGTCTCCCAATCGCTCATTGGTATGCACAGGCCGACCATAAGTCAGGCCTTCGTAAACTAGGGAGGACTTGTATTTACCTTTTCCCCACATCATTTCCATGAGAGTGAATTTTATTCTGCATCTCAAAGCTTTGGGTTGTGATTAGTGAATTCTGTAAGGGGCAGTTTCTGAAACGTGAACAGCTGTAACACAGGGGTTGTCTGCATTTGGATGTGTACATGAAGCGCTGAGACCTGATGGGGCTGTGATCTAGTGCTGGAAGATGGGTTAGATTAGGTATTATTTCTCAACCCTGCCAGGATATATTGGTCTGAATGGCCTCCTATGTCATAAATTCTGTATGTTCCCTCCAATTGTTTGAAATAACTCGGAATATAGTAAATCAGAGTGATCAGGGTGTGTTTCAGAAAATGGAATTATGTGCAATGTGTTTTGCTCAGCATCTTATCCAAGCTGCATCAGTGCTGGGATGGTCATGTCACCTCTTCCTTTTCACCAGAGATGCTGTCAGACCCGCTGAGCATTTTGTGTCTGTCCTCGGTGTAAACCAGCATCTGCAGTTCCTTCTTCCACATCAATGCTGGGAGTGATTGGATCAAACGTCAGGCCTGTTTTCATGCGACAGCACTGACCTCCCTCACCCTGCAAGAACACTCGGCCCGACTGAAACTGAAGTCAGCCTGATTGAGTCTTTAAACCCAGATTGTAACTTCCCCTTTAAGGAGATGTGATATCCAGAAATCCCTCGTTAATACAATGATTCATTAAAATAAATTAATTTGAATCTGTCGGGCTTCACTTCCCCTGGTTTAATTTTCACACAATAGAAACCTCCGCAGCTTTGGGTGAGATTGCTCAGCCTGAATTGAGTGTTGATATTTTCATTCTGCCTGGTGCTTTGAGATTTCTCCTTTCCTCCTCCCCCTCCCACTTCTCTCCATTGCCAGCATTGTCACTGGGCTATGGTTTCCGTGATGCCTTATGCCTCCGATTGCTCCTTCCCCATGCAATTGCCTGTGACAAACTGCTGGCTGTATGACTGTAGGAGGAGGCACCATGATAGAAATGTACGTGACTTTCATGCATTTCCATGCCTGGCTGATATCTCGCTGCCCTGAGGTACAGCGGTCAGATTTTATGTGGCCCTGGATGAGGCCGTCTAAATCAATGCAGATTAAACCAGCAACCTTTCCATGCATTTAGCTTCATCTCTTTAATGCCCTTAAAAATGACACCTCTGTTTATATTTATCTCCCATGCTGGAAATGTTGGTCTGTCGAAAGGAACATCAATTCAAATGGGGAGGAAATAAGTTGAAATGAGAACGGGAATGGCAGAGAAGATTGAGGGGATGGAGGAAGAACGTGAGCAAACGTTGGTAGGGGGGGGAGATGCAGCAATCGGACTTTACCAGCTTTATCTTGCACTAAAGGTTATTCACCATAGTCCCTTTATTGTGAGTCTGTAATGCCGATGATGGCTTGATTACAATCATGTACTGTCTTTCCGCTGACTGGTTAGCACGCAACAAAAAGCTTTTCACTGTACCTCAGCACATGTGGCAATAAACTAATGACTAATCAAATGGAGAGTGAATATGATGGAATGGCAAAGGAAATTGAGAGGATGGACAAAGAATGATGGGGTAGGGGCTAGTGAGGGAGATTGAGGGAACTGCAGAAGATGGTGGGGCAATGTGGAGGGGAGATTAAGGGTATGGTAGAGGTTGTAAGAATCGAGTAAATGAAGAAAAGCGGTGATCCGGGTTCGATCCTGACTATGGGTGCTTGTCTGTGTGGAGTTTGTACGTTCTCCCCGTGACCCCGTGGGTTTTCTCCGAAATTTACCGGAATTTCAGGTAGTCCCTGCTTTCTCCCTCTTTCCCCTCCCCTTCCCAGCTCTCCCTCAGCCGACTGTCTCCGCCTCTTCCTTTCTTCTTCCCATCCCCCCCCCATCAGTCTGAAGAAGGGTCTCGACCCGAAACGTCACCCATTCCTTCGCTCCATAGATGCTGCCTCACCCACTGAGTTCCTCCAGCATTTTTGCCTACCTTCGATTGTTCCAGCATCTGCAGTTCCTTCTTAGACTAAGAAAAAGATTGGAGTGAACGAAGCAAAAGAATAAGATGGAAGAAGAGGTTGAGAAAGAAGGTGATGGGACGGTGAAATAAGCGGTTATATGTGAAGCTTTTATTTCTTATATTGAAAGTTTACCTCACACGCATTTTAGAAACATGGAAACAGAGAAAATAAGGTGCAGGAGTAGGCCATTCGGCCCTTCGAGCCAGCACCGCCATTCTATATGATCATGGCTGATCACCCAGAATCAGTACCCCGTTCCTGCTTTCTGCCCATATCCCTTGATTCCATTAGTCCTAGGAGCTACATCCAACTCGCTCTTGAATACATAATTTTGAGACTGTGAATTAATAATGAACATGAAAGTATCTTTCTGAATCTGATCCTTTTAGCAAACCCCATTTACTGTAAACTGGTAAAACTAATCCCAAACTATTCCTGAGCATGCCTGTTCTGGTCCATTCCTCGGTAACCATTTCAGCGCTCCCTTCATCGAATCCTTCGCAGGTTGGTTCTGAGATTCTGGTATTTCTGTTGCTAACACTGCCTTGCTTTTTTGAAACCAATAGCTGCTAGCTGAGCTGGCAGGAGACTGCAGAATCCAATTGCAGCCACTGTTTAACTGAATTAAACGCTTATTGGTTAAGAGAATCGTGGTGACATTAACTCGGCTGGCTGGCCAAGGTGAGCAGTAGGACAGATCGCTCGGTTTCAGCCCAGTGTGACAAGGGGCTGCAGGAGGCGATGGCAGCACAAGGTCCCTGATCATCCTTGCATTTCAGATCAACATAGAATTTCTCCATGATTAAAGATATGCAATTTGTGGATGAATTAAACATGGACTTCAATGTAGCGTTTTCCCAAAACAAAGACAAAAACCTTCCATAGCCTGAACAAAATACCTCAGCCTAGTGTTATTTTATTTTATTTTACTTTAAGGATACAGCACGGAAACAGACCCTTCGGCCCACCACGTCCATGCCAACCAGCGATCCCCGCACGCTTAACACTATCCTATACACACTGGGGACAATTTACAATTATAGCAAGCTAATTAACCTACAAACCTGTACGCCATTGAAGTGTGGGGGGATAACAGAGATCCCCGAGAAAACCCACGCACACGTCACAGGGAGAACGGACAATCTCCGTACAGACAAGCACCCGTAGTCAGGATCGAACCCAGGTCTCTGGCGCTGTGAGGTAGTAGCAATACCGCCGCGCCACGGTGGCAGAACAAGCCCGTGTAGAGTTTGCGTATTTGACCCCCACATCTCAAATATATGCTTGTTGGCGGGATAATCACTAAGTGTAAACATTATTTGGGAGCACCTGGGTATAGGTAAACCAGGATGAGGTTGAAGGGCTTGTGGGAGAGGGTGCAATACACGGAAATAAGTAGAGGAATGGGGTAGACACAAAATGGTGGAGTAACTCAGCGGGACAGGCAGCAACTCTGGAGAGAAGGAATGGGTGACGTTTCAGGTCGAGACCCTTCTTCAGACCTTCTTCAGGAATGGGATTGCTTTGAGAGGGGGTGTAGACTCGATTGACCAAATAGCCTCCTTCTCTCGGTGACAATTTCTGTCATCATGCCTCATTTGACAGTGCTGACTTTCTCCAGTTTCAGAGGAAGTTCTAACGCTCTCCAATTCTTTCTGCAACGCGATCCATCCAACTCACCTCCACCAACGGTCTCGTCCGCCTGGCGGAACTTGTTCTTACCCTGAACAAGTCACTTTTTGACTCCTCTCACTTTCTGCAAATCAAAGGCAACTCACATGGTCCACAGCGGCAGCAGTGTCTGCATTGGCCGTGTGTTCCAGGCCGTCTCCGGTACCATCTCCCATCTCTTTCCCCATTCCATCAACAGTTGCGTTAATGGTGCCTTCTGCATTTGTGAGGAACCCGTCAATTTCATCACCCACAGCTACCTTGGCTGGACCTCTTCCTACTCTGTCTCATGTAAGGACACTATCTCGTTCTCCCACTTTCTCCATCTCCATGCATCTGTTCTCAAGACGTTGCCTTCACATTCTGAAATGTCCTCCTTTTTCAAGAAATGTGGTGGCCCTTCTTCTGTGGCTGATGGAGTCCTCTCTCACATTCCCTTCATTTCCTGCCTTAACAGCCCCACCCCCCTCCCAACCAAACAGAGCAGAGGACCAGTGATAGAGATTCCTTCAGACCTCACATTTAAACTACTCACCTCTGCCTTTAATCTACAACCAGCACATCATCCTTCATCATTTCTGCCCGCTGCATTGAGATCCCGTCACTAATTCTATCTTCCTCATCCCACCACTTTCCGCCTTCAGCAGGAACCATTCTCTCCATGACTCCCTGGTCCTCTCATCCCTCCACACACCCTCCCTGACCCTCCCTGGCACTTTCCCCAGCAACCATCCCTTCATTCACCACCTTCCAGGTGAGCCATAGATTCACGTGCACCTCCTCCAACCGTGTCTACTGCATTCGGTGCTTCCAATGTGCCCTCCTCCACATCAGCAAGACCACGCACACACTGCACTGGGCCACTGATTTGCTTATTGCAAGCAGTTGGCCTATAATGGTCATCCCAGTTGCATGCTATTTCAGCAACTCTAACTCAACTCCCCTTCCCATTCCCATTCCATGCCATGTCCATCCTTGATGTTCCCCATTGTGAGCGTGAGGCCAAACACAAACTAGAAGAATACTTGATCGGACTTTACTGGCTTTTGATCGGATTTTACTGGCTTAACCTTGCACTAAACTTTATTTCTTTATCATGTGTATGCACCGTGTAAATTGCTCGATTTAATGGCCCAATACATGTAATCGTGTATTGTCTTTCTGCTGACTGGAAAGAACGCTACAAAAAGCTTTTCACTGTAATAATCATTTTAATTTTTAATTTAAATAATTTAAATAATTTAATTTAATTTAAATAATAATTTAATAATAATAATTTAATAATAATTTAGTTTGCATAATAATTAAATAATAATTTTCACGTGGCAATAAGCTGAACTAAACTAAACTTCATCTTGCAGATGGGTAGTCTACAAACTCAAGAATTTCCCTGTTTTTTTTGTCCACTTTTCCATTTTGCTCCCACCATTCTATTATTCCCCATTTTTATTCCCTTCTCTCTCTCGCTGAATCCCACCTTCTCTCATTCTCATTCTCATCCTGTTTTACAATAATTACTTGCCTCAATGTCACGTTGTCCGCCCCCTGTTTTCTGTTTCCAATGTCTGTTTCTTCCCCCCCGTGCTCCATTTAATATCGAGAACATGGCATCATGTTCGGCACGGACATACGGGCCGAAGTGCCTGTTCCTGTGCTGCAGCGTATGTAACACAACCCAATATTCGCGGCAATCAGAACCCTGTCTACATTTCTCAGCCCAAGTTTACTGAAATTCCTCTAACCGTTGCAATTCTCTACAAAGACTAAAAAGAATCCTGCGTTTAGTTTAGTTTAGTTTAGAGATACAGCGCGGAAACAGGCCCTTCGGCCCACCAAGTCCGTGCTGACCAACGATCCCCTGCGCATTAACACTACCACACACACACACACACACACACACACACACACACACTAGGGACAAATTACATTTATACTAAGCTAATTAACCTACAAACCTGTGCACCTTTGGAGTCTCTTGGCTTGAATATAGCTGTACGTAGGGGGTTGCCTTTCATGAGGTCCAAGCCCCTTTAATTCCTGCACCTTTAATGCAGTCTGTTTGTAACGCTACTGAAAAGCAAACTGCTGCTTTATCTGTGAAGATACAGCGGGCGTTTATCACTGCAAAACCACGACTGTGGGTCAGTAAAACTGGGACAAGGATACACTTTGCAATTACTGGCCCCAGTGTTTCCAGCACAACCCAAATTGAAATATTGATTTATCTATTTGCGTTGCAAATAGAAAATACAAGTTTATTCCCATCTGAGGGTTTACTATTCACACAATCCTGTACCTTAGCCCTAAAATGCTTTGAAAGAAATATCAACTCTGAGAACAATACCTGCAACAGCTCTACTGAGACAGAATATAAATTATGGATCTGTTTTAAAATTGTTTCCGAAGGTTTGTATGGTGCTATCAGTACTTAGAGCATAAAAGCGTCTTGGATGGAAGCATAATAAGCTGGTATCACGTTGGCTGCTTATTATACCGAGCGCGTGATATTTAATCCCATTGACTGCAATCGATCAGAATAACACACATGATATTTAACTTATGCCCAGCAAATGCTTCACAATTTACACAGTCATCCTGACCAGATGTGTGCCCCTTCAACTGTCTTGCACCTGTGAAGTGGGTTGCATCACTAATGTTCCTAACATTAGGGCGGCACGGTGGCGCAGCTGCCTTACAATGCCAGAGCCCGGGTTCAATCCTGTACGGAGTTTGTTCGTCTTCCCCGTGACCTGCGTGGGTTTTCCCCGGGAGTACCGGCTTCCTCCCACACTCCAAAGATATACAGCTTTGTCGGCTAAATGTGTAGGAAGGAACTGCAAATGCTGGTTTCAACTGAAGATAGACACAAAAATGCTGGAGTAACTCAGCGGGACAGGCAGCATCGCTGGAGAGAAGGAATGGGCGACGTTTTGGGTCAGAGGAATGGGTCACGTTTCTGGTCGAGAAACGTCACCCATTCTTTCTCTCCAGAGACGATGAGGTACTCCAGCATTTTGTGCCTATCTTCAGGTTTGAAGGCTAATGGCTTGGTAAAATTGTAAATTCTTCCTGGTGCGTGTAGGATAGTGCTAGTGTGCGGGGATCTCTGGTCTGTGCCGACTTGGTGGGCCAAAGGGCCTGTTTCCGCACTGTAACTCTGGACTAAAAAAAAAACCTTCAGGCAAGACGTCGGTCAGGGCACCTGTATCTCAGTCCGAGCCCCATCGTTCCAAGTCTGCTCCATGTCATTAAGATCCAGTCCAGCTGATCATGTGACCCGGTCGTTTAGTACAACCCAATCCTCCCCACCTCACGCCCTCCCCACAGTCACCACAAGACAGTCCACAGTCAGGAAGACTCTGTGCTCCCTCATTAGTATTACACAGTCATACTGGTTGTAGACTCTGTTATCCCCGTTGGTGCAAGTTCATGTGATAGGTGCAGAATTAGGCCATTCGGCCCATCAAGTTTACTCCGCCATTCAATCAATCATGGCTGATCTATATCTGCCTCCTAACCCCATCTTCCAGTCAGTGTGATCTAAAGAGTCACCAACCTACCACTCTCACCCTCACACGTCACGAGTGTGTGTTGCAATCCCAGTGGGAAGCATGAACCATTAATCAGCATGACCCAGTTCCCTGTCCCCCCCCCGTCCCCCCATTTGTAACTCTGGTCAGTGTGACTTATTTCTCCAGTTGGTCTGTGTCAGTTCCCTCTGGTCAGTATTAACGTTCTCCTCGTCAGTGTGACTCAACAGCGCTGGTGGATAGTCAACAAGGTATTACTAATGCTCAGTGTTGACAAAGCGTAGCTCTCATTAACCTAATCTCACCAGTGTACTGTGTGTGCCTGTATATTGGCGGCTTCCCCACTCTCCCCTGAATACAAGTGGGCGTTTGTTGCGAATGCCTTGGCATTTACAATTTGATACAAGGCAGAGTATTCTCCCAGTGGGGCCGATCAACGTTCCAGCTTCCAGCTTCCAGCTTCCAGCAGCATGGAAGGCAGATTAAGTGGGCTCACATTACATTGCTCCAACGTTGCTATCTAGTAACATTGGTGACTCCACTTCAGAAGTACTTCAGTGTGTGAAGTTTTGTGAGTTATTTTGAGCGTCCGATCAGCAACTGCAGAATCGTGAAACGGGGAAGCACAGAGGATGGCCATTTGGCCCATCACGTGGTTACTTTGGAAGATCTTCCTAATTAGTTCAGTTCATTTCCTCCTTCCCCATAACCGATACATTTACATGCAAGTGCTTCATTCTGCGCAGAGACTCAGAATTCGAGAGTCTAAACGTGGATGCTTATACCAAGTTGATACCAAGGAATGGGATCTGTCACTTTTAACTATGTTTGAATTCTTAGAGTGCTATGTTTATGGAATTGAACTGACTCACCCTGGACTGTTGTAGAGTCTCATTACAGTGGGCAAAATGGTGATTGCAGCACAGTATGACATTAAAGCACTGATGATGAGGCTGTCTTGGTCACAATCACTATAATCCTGAAAGACTTTTAATAAGCTCGACCTCAGCGGTAAGGAAAGCTTGTGTTAACAAGATGATTCAAATACCAGTGGATAAAATTAGTCACCGGATTTTTAACTCTTGCATTGAGTCTTGTGGTTTTGGTTAGTGTCAGGTCAAAAATCTGTCCTTCTCAAACATGGTTCGGCATCTGAAATACATCTATTTCAGACACTTGGATTCTCATAGTACAGAGTGGGTGCCATTCTGTTCATCAAGCGTGTGCTATCCCTAACACCAACAGTTCCTTCATAAATCTCTGTTGTAGGGATGTACCTAGTTATCCTTTGAAAGTTACTCTGGAATCAGATTTCTCCAGCCAGTGTGACACGGTCCCCCTGGTCAATGTGTCCAATTCACTCGCCGCACTGATATGTCAAGAGTCAATAGTGTTATATTGTTATATGTCCCAGATAGAACAATGAAATTCTCGCCACTTCCCTGGTCTGTCTGATTTAGTTCCTGATCAATCTAGATCCTAACTACTCTCGACGTGAAAAACAAAATGTTCCCACATCTCCCATTTAGTTAGTTTCCCAATTATTTTAAATCTATAATCTCTTTCTATTACCCTTTCCAGGTAAATCATTTCATTCCACTTGCTTAGTCAAAATCGTTCATGATTTTTAATAGCTCTGTTAACTCAACCTTATCCTCCTCAGCTTTAAGGAGGAAATCTCCACATTCCCCAATCTCTCCACCCAAGTGTCTCCTCCATCTCTTGGCTGTCGTCCAAGTAAACCTGTTCTATAGCCTCTTCAAGCTCCAAGATCATTATTGCTTAAATGTGGTGCCCAGAACTGAATAGATATCACAGCTGAGGACCAATCAAAGAGTGGTGAAGATTTGGCGCACTTGTACACTTGTGGCACTTTTGCCACAGTTCGGCACTTTTATACTCTCACCTCCCCTTGTAATAAGCCGAGCGTTACAAAATGTTGCTTCCTCACCTAACCATCACGTTGCCACATTGAAAGATTTGTCAATCGGAATCTCCTACTTCCTCTGCTCCTACACCTGCCATCAAAATCATATCATGTTCATTATTTTGCTCCTTCTTATTGTTTGTAGAACATAGAAAAGTAAACTGGCACAATCCCTTAACTCCTCTCTGCTGCATCAATGACTGGGTCGGAGCTGCCTCCTGCACCCGTGCAGAGCTGGTTGATCTCATTAAACTGCTGGTCAAAGTTCAATTAACATAAGAACGCCTCCGTTTAGTTGAGGGATACAGCGTGGAAACAGGCCCTTTAACCCGCACTGACCAATGATCACCCGTACACTAGTTCTATGTTTACCCACTTTCGTATCCTACACATTAGGGACAATTTACAGAAGCCAATTAATCTACACGCCTGCATGTCTTTTGGAGTGTGGGAGTTAGCCGGAGCACCCGGGGAAATCCCACACGGTCACAGGGCGGACGTTCAAACTCCTCACAGAGAGCACCCGTGGTCAGGATCGAACCCGGGTCTCTGGCGCTGTAAAGCAGCAAATCCTCTGGCACAATTTCAAAGTCTTTGCTCATCTTTCGCTCACACATACCTCTCAATCAACAGAACTAAAACATCTCATCCAATCATTCTAAAATTGGTGTTTATGATCGATTCTTCTATGTAAAAACTAGCTGCTATGTTTACTGTGCATCGGAAATCCTATCATGATGAAGGGTGCAATAGAAATATAAGCCTTCGTGGCTGGCAGGAGTGCGATCAGCCATGTGGGAGTAGTTATTGCTGCCAACATTATTACATCACCCACCCACCCACCCACAAGGCAAAGTAATTTTAAAATGTCTATTTGGACTTCTTAGGTGAGTGAATGAGAGTACCTCTACGGGGGGGGGGGGGGGGGAGGGGTCAGGAGGTGGGGGACCGGTGGAGACGGGAAAAGGGGTGATCACTGGGTGGTGAGGACTCTTTCCCATTGTTAGAAATGAAAAGATCTAAAGAGGGTAGAAGGCCGGCGGGGGAGTCCAAGGGGAGGGGGACCGGGAGAGAAGGGAAAAGTCTGTTCATCAATCTGGTGGAGGCTCTTGACCCAAAATGTCACCTTTTCCTTTTCTCCAGAGATGCTGCCTGACCCGCTGAGTTATTCCAGCATTTTGTGCCTATCTAAGAAGAGATCGAAACAAACAGGTTAAACAAAGCCTGGGGGCTTTACTGACTGCTGGTATCAGATAGCCATCATTGTGTGGCCAGTTGATCAAGCAACAGGTTGAACTGTCTGGAAGGTTTGCAGAACTGTTTAAAGGGGCACTTTCCTCCCATTCTATAATAGGATCTAATCTGGCCAAATATGGATCGACATTCACTTGTATTTAAATTAAACTGGATTTCATAAACAGGACAAAACTGATCGAGGCAATAATGACCAAGCCACCGCTTAATTCAGTACCTGGCTCTGTTGTGTTGAGCAGTCGGTTCTGTTCGTCTGCAGAGTTTAATTCATGGACCAGAAACCTGCCAATGTTGCCCTCTGCAGGCATGCTGGGGTACTGCCCATGCCAATCTCCAGAATTCTTTTTTTGCCATTTTGCCCCCACAGCTCACTCTCGTGAAAACAATGCCCTGTGTTGCAATATCATTTCACCGGGGCCTGTAACTCTCTCCCTGTGGTCATTCTCCAAATGTCTCTCAGCTTTGCGTGGGGTTCAACTGCAGAATCCATCACAACCATGCTTGACCACAAATGCTTGTGGAGAAATTGTGATCTTAAGCTCAAATCACTGATAGCTTTCCCTTTCATACACTACAAGATTACTGGGGTCATTTTATACAATTCCTTCGCTGTACCAGTTGGGATCAGTAAGGTTCACAGGCCCTATTCTTTGACAAGGTATCACTAAGAGCCTTCCAACAGAATCAGTTACCCAACTCAAGTTTAATGAGACCCAACTTCATATCTTGGGTTAGGGTCATGCCAGGCATGAATAAAAGGATGACCTCAGGACCAGCTCAGGTGAGAGGGGGCAGCCCGAGTGGAGCAACCTCAGTACTCTGTGTAGGAAGGAACTGCAGATGCTAGTTTACACCGAAGATAGACACAAAGTGCTGGAGTAACTCAAACGAGACAGGCAGCATCTCTGGAGAGAAGGAAAGGGTGAACCATTCTACATTTCCTAATCAACATCTGCTTTGATCTGTCCTTTCCCCATCTTACCCTTCCATATCTCTGGACTCCTTCTCTCCTGACTCTCAGTCTGAAGAAGGGACTCGACCCAAAACGTCACCCATTCCTTCTCTCCAGAGATGCTGCCTGTCCCGCTGAGTTGCTCCAGCATTTTGTGTCTGCCCTCAGTACTTCTTCTTCTTGCGTTTAAGGCAGCAGAAGTCTGCAGCAGGGTGATGCCATCCGGTTCGGCGTCCGTAGGTGCCCGCCCTAGACAGGGCGCATGCTCCGGGTTTAGCGCCAAGTTGCGGTGCTGCTGCTGTCTATGCATGTTGTCGTTGAGGTCAGTTGACAAGGGCTCACCATGGGGAGGTCAACAACATGAGCCCCCCCCTCAGCACCTCACCAGGCTTAAATCCACTCCCCACATTTCAGTCATCTTTTGAGCTGCAGGATTTTCTGAACAAAAGTGTTTCTGCCGATGATCAGATCAGGCTGGGTATGGAAAAATAACCAAGTCGTCAGGCCGATAACAAGTTTCGATTGACAATGGTTGGTTTGAGTTTGAGTTTTCACGTGGAAAATAATGATCTGGCCAGGTATAAAGTCAAAACAAATCATTATCTTCCGAATGAAACAGATTGTGAGAATGTTTGCGGGCAGCAACTAGAAGACAGGCACGAAGAACGTATTCACTCTGACTGCTCATCGGAAAGCAGGGCTCAGTGCGGGTGGATGCACTGAGGGCAAATGGTATAAATGTGGGAAGGGGCTGGTTGGATGTGATAAAGCCTCCTGAATTCCAACAATTCCAACCAGAGTCGGCAACTCTTAAGATTGCAAGAATTAGCAAAGATAAAAAAAAAAGCAAGTTTATGACACTGTGCTTGGGGGAAATCAGGAAGATGGTATTAATTATAACTGGTTTACAATCAATTGAAATGCCCCCCCCCCAAAAAAAAATGAAGCAGTAATTCAGGAGTCACAGACATTCATTTCACTCACCCAACAAATGGAAGACTGTTCATCATCACAACAAGCCCACAGCTACTCCAGATTAATGATTTAAAAAGCGGCACATATTGTTCATTTATTTTCCTGATCACAATTACACACTAATCTAGGATTTGCACTTGGAGCATAATTCGATTTACTGCCTACATATCCACAATTCAATTCAGATGTCATTTTGTAGTTTATTTCTTGCAGCCAACGTGTTTGAAAATTAAACATCAACAGTTCTTTATTTCCTGGCCTGGCGTTGCGGCTCGGTGAATGGCAGTCTCCCTCTGCCTCCGCAGCTTGTGGCTTCAAGCCACTCTTCAGAGATCATCGGGTGCTGACTTGCCCAATGCAGTTGGGAGGGAAAGCACATTTTCAAAGCTTCCATCGCATGGTGAAAATAAGTCTTCATAGCACTGTCAGAAAAGCAGGGGGGTTCTACCCGTGTATTACCAACATAGTCTAGTTTAGAGATACATCGCGGAAACAGGCCCTTCGGCCGACTAGCAATACCTGTACGCTGGCACTATCCCACACACACTAGGTGTGTGTGTGTGTGTCTCTCTCTCTCTATACATACATACATATATATGTACATAAATAGATATATATATATAATACAATTATAATAAAACAATGAAATTATTACATTATTATATTTAAAGAAATAACAATACATATTAAATGTTTTAAATATATATATAATGAATATATTTAAATACATTGTATATATATTCTGTTATTTCTTTAAGTATAATAATGTAATAATTTCATTGTTCATTTGACAATTAAACAGTGTCTCATAACCAATATTACAGAATAAGAGATGACCTGAGAATATTGTCTGTGGAAGCTTGTATGCACGTATTGGCTGCCATGTTTTTACGTTAGAATAGTCAACACACTTAGAAAATACTTGCCAGGAGGTCATTAAGGGCACTTCTAAAACTGCAAGTGTATTGCACTTAATGTCTGGCAAGGCTGTCAGTTAGAAAACACCACATCAGAGTATGATAGTAAATACCTCAACTAATGTCACAAAAGAGCATGTTATACATCTCCTTGCTGTTGTGTGAGCTTGCGATGCAGAACTAGGATGTTGCACTACCTATTTCTCATGAGCTGCTGTTTTACACCAGAGCTTCATTTTCTGTGAAGCGAGTTGAGATATCCCGCGATCATAACAAGTGCAAGGAAAAAATGAATCTCTTTGTCCTATGGGAGGGACCTTTTTAACAGTTAAATGACAGATGTTGCATTAATCTGGAATAGTCATGAACTGACATTTCCAAAAAGTGAAGGCCAACGTTCACTCCACTTGAAATAAACCTTAAAGACAAACAGAGCTAAACATTGATCCGTTTCCTGGCCCAGCAGAATAATTATTATAATTATTGCTGTTGTTATTAATTACAGTAATTACTGCCCAGTAGTAAGAACTCTAGTAAAAGCACAGTGATGATAAATAATAATCATAGTGAAATCAAGATGATGTAGGACAAATATTCCAGCCCCTAAAGCATAGTAACAGATGGATCATAGTGTAAATAGGGAGAGAGGGTGCATAAAAAGCGTGTTGGATGATGCACACTCGATAAAGTATGAAAGAGTGGGCGTTGGAGTCAGGGGAGAACTATGTGTGTTTGCGTGAGGAAATGGGGAAGGGGATGTGTGGAATATGATAAGGGCAAAACGTGTGGTGATTTATGGGGGGGAAGAGAGAGCAACCTCATGATACTTGAGAGAAAGAGAGAGAGATTGGGGTGTGAGAAGATTGCCCTCTCTCCATCATGAATCCAATTTAATCCAATTTAATATTTGTAGGAAGTAACTGCAGATGCTGGTTTAACCCAAAGATAGACACAAAAAGCTGGAGTAACTCAGCGGGTCAGACAGCATCTCCGGAGAAAAGGAATCGGTGGCATTCCGGGTCAAGACCCTTCTTCGGATCTGCTGAGTTACTCCAGCTTGTTGTGTCTATCCTATTTAATTTTTTTTTTTAATTTCCTTTCTCCCAATTATCACTATCCATGTGCCACGCAGTAGTTTTACTCGGGTATTTGTCCGAGATCATCTCTTTTTTATATTATGGAATGGAATACGAGAGGATGACCTTGTGTGTAGAATACAAAAGAACAAGATAGAAATCTTGTGGTGGAATACATAAGGGGGACACCTTGTGGTGGAATATAGAAGCAAGCAAGATGTAGAAGGAGATTGTGATGTGATTTACAGTGCCCTCCATAATGTTTGGGACAAAGACCCATCATTTATTTATTTGCCTCTGTACTCCACAATTTGAGATTTGTAGTAGAAAAAAAATCACATGAGGTTAAAGTGCACTTTGTTAGATTTTATTAAAGGCCATTTTTATACATTTTGGTTTCACCATGTACAAATTACAGCTACGCTTACACATAGTCCCCCCATTTCAGGGCACCATAATGTTTGGGACTCATGGCTTCACAGGCATTTGTAATTGCTCGGGTGTATGCATGCAGGTATAAGAAAGCTCTCAGCACCTCGTCTTTCCTCCAGTCTTTCCATCACCTTTGGGAACTTTTATAGCTGTTTATCAACATGAGGACCAAAGTTGTGCCGATGAAAGTCAAAGAAGCCATTAAGAGACTGAGATACAATGACCACTGTCCGCTGAAGACTGTGTGAACAGAAATACAGAGGCTACACTGCAAGATGCAAACCACTGGTTAGCTGCAAAAATAGCATGGCCGGGTTACAGTTCGCCAAGAAGTACTTAAAAGAGCACCACAGTTCTTGAAAAAGGCCTTGTGGACAGATGAGACAAAAATTAACTTATATCAGAGTGATGGCAAGTGCAAAGTATGGAGGGGAGAAGGAACTGCCCAAGATCCAAAGCATACAACCTCATCTGTGAAACACGGTGGTGAGGGTGCTATGGCCTGGGCATGTATGACTGCTGAAGGTACTGGCTCACTTATCTTCATTGATGATACAACTGCTGATGGTAGTAGCATAATGAATTCTGAATTGTATAGATACATGCAATCTGCTAAAGTTCAAACAAATCCCTCAAAACTACATGGTGAAACCAAAATGTATAAAAATGGCCTTTGTTAAAATCTGACAATGTGCACTTTAACCACATGTGATTTTTTTTCTATTACAAATCTCAAATTGTGGAGTACAGAGGCAAATACATAAATGATGGGTCTTTGTCCCAAACATTATGGAGGGCACTGTATTCAGCTGAGAAGAATGAAAGATAATCTTATTAAAAAAATTATAGACTCTTAAGTAGTGTTGGTAAAATAGATACTGGGGGTAGAAGCAGGGAGCATAGTTTCAGAATATGGGGTTGCCCATTTAAGAGATGAAGAGGAATTTCCTCTCTCAGATGTTATGAATCTTTGAAATGCTCATCTCCAGGGAGCTGTGAAGGTTGAATCGCTGAATTTATTCCAGGTGTAGACCAACCAACATTTGAACAAGCGAATCAAAGGGAATGGAGAGAGAGCAAGGAAGTAGCCACCTTGAAGCCAAGATGGGATCACACGTGATTTTATTGAATCGTGGAGCAGGTTTAAAGGGCTGACTGGTCTTCTCTTGCTTCTATTTCTTAAGTTTCTCACGTAAATCCCTTTCCTCAGAGGTGCTGTAATCTTCAGAAACCTTCAGCGCCATAGGTTGCCTCTAGTTGTGTACATTGGTTGTGCAAGCAAAGAATTTCACTCTGCCTTGCCACATGTGACAATAAATTATTTCCTCCCATTCCAATCCATTCCAGAATTCTCTACTTCAGAAGATCACGATTGCCCACGAGTGCATTCAAAGCTGAGATCGATTGATTTTTGGATCGAAGGGACTAAAAGAGCATCGGGAAAGGGCACCAAAGTGGGCTTGCAATAGAAGATTATTCATGATATTGAACACTGGAGCAAACCTGCGGGGCCCACTGACCTCCTCCTCATTTCCCGTGCTGTTATTTTTCAAGAATAGTTATCTCCAATGAGCATTTCTAATGGTGTGATTCCTGGCTCATTACAAGTTAAATGCCCCTTGACATGAAAGCATAAATAATTCTCCTTATTCCAGAAATGAAGAGATCGGTTCAGCCTCATGTTTCAGCTCTTAATCCTGGGATTTACTGGTGTATCTAGCTCTGTGTCATCTGCTTACACAGCGCAATAGCTCAGAAATGGGTAATTCAGCTGAACTAGTGCATGCCTTTGTTTATAGTGTACTCTTCTCTTCCCTCTTTATCACCAGTAAGAGGATGCAGTATAAGTTCATAAGTGATAGGAGCAGAATTAGGCCATTTGGCCCATCAAATATCCTCCGTCATTCAATCATGACTGATCTATCCCTCCCTCCTAACCCCATTCTCCTGCCTTCTCCCCATAACCCCTGGCACCTGTACTAGTCTTAAAAAATATCCATTGACTTGGCCTCCACAGCCTTCTGTGGCAATGAATCCCACAGATTCACCACCCTCTGACTAAAGACATTCCTCCTCATCTCCTTCCCAAAGGAACGTCCTTTAATTCTGAGGCAATGACCCCTGGTGCTAGACTCTCCCACTAGTGGAAACATCCTCTTCACGTCCACTTTACCCAGGCCTTTCATCGCGTTGACAAGCCTCTGGCTGCATAAGCAACTTGCCAATGGCTCCTCCATCGTGTGGAAGATAAACAAGGGCAGCAGATGTATGTGAACACCACCACTATACGCTCTCCTTCACGTTACACAGCATCCCCAGTTCAAAAGACTTCCCACCAGCTGCGTTTTAACAGCGATCCGAGATGGGCAATAAATAAGGTGGCGCCACCCGGTGGTTGGGCCACTTGCTACACAAACTCTCAGCGACTGGGCAATGACAGGGAGGAGGCATGTGTCACGGGATACAGGGGTGTGTCCTGGGATATATAACGAACCCTGGGACAAACCCTCTCTCTCTCTCTCTCTCTCTCTCTCTCTCTTCTCTCTAGGGGTGAGTGTCCTTCCACCTCAGTACGGGCTCAGCTCGAGCCCACGAGACAACAGCCTCACAGCAGCAACGAAAAGTTATGTTAGAGGACCAACGTGCGTGTATAACGAACCTTTTATGCCTGAATAAAGCAACCCATTTGTTCACCACGTTTGATGCCTCTACACTGTGCGTAATGCCCATGTCTTATGAATAAATAAAACAAAACTATCTATTCCTTTCTCCTTCATGGGTTTATTTACCTTCTCCTTAAGGTGAAATGACTTAGTTGTGCCTCTGGTAATGTAAGTTTGATATTCCAGCCATTTCACTTTTCAGTTTTCCTCAAACCCATCAAACCATCACTTACTGCGAAGATATTTCGCTAGTCTTTCACCTTCATCCTCCCACTCCTAGGCAGTTAAACAAATAACTTCATCCCATTTTACCCTGCAGGACCACTTCAATAAGCCTGCACTCCACCCCCCCCCCCCCCCCATCCCCTCGTACCGCAGTGTTGGTCTACATTGTTGAACCCTGGTCTCATGGAGGGAAGCTGTTGATTTTGAGGCAATAATTCCTTCCCATTCAGCCAGAGATGAAATTCCCACCATCGTCAGCAATGAATAAGCAAGAGTGATGATCTCCGCATCGAGCCGCCAGTTAAATGCGGGATTGTTGAGACAAAGTGACTTGCACACCTGATGAGTGAGTGACTTGCTTGCTCACTCTGCCCTGCACCCATTCATCAGAGGCTATTCACTGGCGCTCTCTTTTGTGATCCAAGTGAATGCTTTCTCAACAGTGTTAACTACAGATACAGGACCAATTACAAAGGCCAATAAATTACATTTAATTATCAGACCTTGAGTTAAATTAGATTTTTATTGTTAAATTATAGCAGTGCAATTTCAACAAAAGCATTGCCTGACCACAGAAACTTTGTTACATATCTCCGCAGATGGCGGTCAAGTTGCACATGGTCTCTCCCTCAGTTTTGTTTATTGTCACGTCTACTGAGGTACAGTGAAAAGCTTTTGTTGCGTGCTAACCAGTCTGCGGAAAGACAACACATGATTACAATCGAGCCATTTCCTATGTATAGATACATGATAAGGGAATAATGTTTAGAGGGAATAACCTTTAGAATAACCCTTTTTTTTCTCTCTTTTCAAAAACTTTATTCGACACAGTCATATGATACAGCACATCAAAACATAATCAGAAATTAGACTATATCAAAAAAAAATAATTGTAGTACAACAGTACATTCATTGTTTACAATACTCTCAACCCCACGCGGTGACCAGCGTTGACGGAAGGCCTCCAGAGTCCCTGTGGACACCGCGTGTTCCCTCTCCAGGGACACATGTGCACAGACGTAGGCCCGAAAGAGGGGCAGGCAGCCGACTCTCGCCTGACCATCGACCGCCCGCTGCCTGGACCCACGAATGGCCATCTTGGCCAGGCCCAGAAGCAAACTGACAGGTAAGTCCCCCCCCCCCCCCACACACTTGGCTCTCCCCACTCCCTGCCTTGTGTCCGAACACCAGGATTGTGGGACTAAAATGCAGCCAGAACTTGAGGAACAACCCCTTCAGATATTGGTACAGGGGCAGCAACCTCTCACACTCCATATACACATGGAACATGGTCTCCTCCTCTCCGCAGAAAATACATGCGGCGGACAAGCCCGTGAACCGGCTCAAAAGTTTATTACATACCACCGCTCCATGCAACACTCTCCACCCCAGGTCCCCAATGTAAAGGGGAACGACTCCCTTATAGAATGACCCCCACTGGGGACCTCTCTCTCATCCTCTCTCTCTCACGCTCTCTCTCTCTCTCTTTCTCTCTCTCTCTTTCTCTCCAATTTTCTGTCATTCCCCACAAAATTCTTCTCCTTGCCAAAGATGAAGTTGTTTTTCACACGCTCACTGTTTTCCCCCTTCAGCTCAGACCACACTTACACTTACATACAGTGCCTTCCATAATGCTGCATTGATTCCAAGGTAAATGTATTCTCCCTTAGATATAGAAATCCAAGCTGCACAGCAAACTCTAGTGTGCTCTCAGAAAAGCACATACAATGGCATCAAGACCAGCCTTATTCTTGCATCCCAATAACTATGCAATGAAATCAATAAAATCAAGCAATCGATGTCCCTACTATTTTTTTTGTTTTTTGTTTTATTCTGCTTATATGTTTTGGAATCAGCTTATAACATTTTGTAAGGCGTCCTTGAGAGTCTTTGGAGGGCACCCATAAGTATAATGTTAATAATAATAATACTAATATTTATTCAGCATCCTAGCAATTTGCTGCACATGCATTTTAACTTTTTGCCTCCTATGAACTGGCATTTCAAGATCCCTCCGAACATAATTCTTTATTGATATCTCACTGCTTAAAATATAATTTTCTGTTCTCACGCAAGTGAATAACCTCACATCTTCCCACATGCATTCCGCTTGCCATCTTTTTGCCCACTCACTTAGTCTCCCCATGCCCCTCCTCACAGTTCAGTTTGTTGCCAAGCTGTAAGTTTCAGTTTAGTTTATTGTCACATGTGCCGAGGTACAGTGAAAAGCTTTTGTTGCGTGCTAACCAGTCAGCGGAAAGACAGTACATGATTACAGTCGAGCCAGGAAACATGTTCCCGATGTTGGGGGAGTCCAGAACCAGGGGACACTCTTTTTATGAATAAGGGGCTTTAGAACGGAGATGAGGAAACACTTTTTCACACAGAGAGTTGTGAGTGTAGAATTCACTGCTTCAGAGGGCGGTGGAGGCCGGTTCTCTGGATACTTTCAAGACAGAGCTAGGTAGGGTTCTTAAAGATAGCGGAGTCAGGGGATATGGGGTGAAGGCAAGAACGGGGTACTGTTTGTGGATGATCAGCCATGATCACATTGAATGGCGGTGCTGGCTCGAAGGGCCAAATGGCCTACTCCTGCACCTATCGATACATGATAAAGGGAATAACATGAATAACGTTTAATGCACGATCAAGCCAGTAAAGTCAAAGATAGCCAGTGAAGCCGGCACCCAAAGATAGCCTGAGGATCTCCAGTGAGGTGGATAGTAGTTCAGGACTAGTTGTTGGTAGGATGGCTCATTTGCCTGATAACAGCTTTGTATTATCAACCATCTTAGACCCATCTTTTTTTTGTCATTAAAATGCATTGTGAGTAGCTGGGTGTCACCTTGTTTTTTCCATTTTGCCATTCAGGCTAACTGTGTTCCCTAATTTGTCGAGTGTTAGACCCATTGCTTTCTCTTTAGTGATATTAATGACTTTCAGTCCCTCCCTGTCATTAGTCTCCTGGTTCCCTTGTAACTCTGCTACATTTATTGAGTCTTCTACGGTGGAGACAGATACTAACGGATTCATGGCTCAGCCATCTTGTATCCCCCCTGATGGTTTCCCATGAGCATTTGCCGCCACTGGGCCTATATTCGCTGGAGTTTAGAAGAATAAGGGGGGACCTCTTTGAAACCTGCAGAATAGTGAAAGTCTTGGATAGAGTGGATGTGGAGAGGATGTTTCCACTCATGGGAGAGTCTGGGACTAGAGGTCATAGCCTCGGAATTAAAGGACATTCTTTTAGGAAGAAGATGAGGAGAAATGTATTTAGTCTGAGAGTGGTGAACCTGTGGAATTCTTAGCCATAGAAGGCTGTGGAGGCAAAGTCAGTGGATATATTTAAAGCAGAGATGGATGGATACTTGATTAGTACGGGTGTCAGCTGTTATGGGGAGAAGGCAGGAGAATGGGGTTAGGAGGGAGAGATAGATCAGCCATGATTGAATGATGGAGTAGACGTGATGGGCCGAATGGCCTAATTCTGCTCCTATCACTTATGACCATATGATCTTATGATTCCACGTGACTGTTTCCATTGTATCCACATTTCCATTGATGTCACCCTTTTCTTTATACACAATTGTGAGTCCTCGTACCTTTATTTCCCACATTTCATCTTTTCCCTGTTCAACAATGTTTCGGTCACACACAGCTTTTCCAAAGCACCTCTCATTCTCAGCCTTACTGCTCATCTTGGCACAATTTTAAATCATTTCTTAATCCAATCTAAGTCTCTTTAGTTACCCACAGATGAATCACTTCTACCATGGAGCTTTTAATTTCTCAACGGAACTTATAATTGTTGAGAATTACCAAATATTTATTCAAGTGTTTGCTATTGCTTATCCACTGCCAGATCTTTTAATCAAATCTCCCCCTTTTACCTTGGCCAATTATGCAGTTTATGCGTATGTGTAAATGAGCTCCATTTAAATTTCGTCTGCCGTTCATGACTAAAAAGTGTCCCTATCGAACAGTACGCCAAGTTCCATCATATTGTGCTCACTTTTCCCCGAGAGATTACTGCGAGATTACCAATTAACCCTGCGTCACTGTACAAGAACTAATTAACCCTGACTCATTACACAAGACGGTTCTGCCACAGTTTGAGGCTTTCTGACGGACTCCAAACCGTAGCAAGACTGAGGTAATTGATCCCGAAGGGGATCGATTAACTTCTGCCTTAAGGCAATACGGATCCTTTTCAAGCTGAAGACTGCCATGGGCAAGATTGCTTTCTGTAGTCTGAGGGGGCCTCGGGGCAGCTGTAGGATGCTCTGCATTGCACAGGTAAATCAGGGCAGTGGACAACGGCAAAGTGCCCGTGCAGGGCCATCAAGTGATCCTTAACTACAATGTAGGGAGATTTGAATTCCCTCCTTACGCTTCATGCAACCATTTAAGTCTCCTGGTAACAGCTAAGAGGATTTTTAAAAAATTTGAAAATAGAAAGTAAGGCATTGGATCCTAAATAATTAGCAGAAAGTTTCTTTCAATAAAACTCTGCAAATCTCTCCACCTCCTTCGATTAAAAATCGCAAGGATTATGTTTGTTTTGCAGATTGTAAGAATGGAGCAATGGAGTTTTTGAAGTGTATTTCAGATTGCTGTTCACTAGGAAGTGGAGGTTGTGTTTAAACGGATCATTTCCCCCTTTAAACCATCACCTCACGGAATGTTTTCTTCTTCCGGCAAAAGAATGCTAATCTAAGATTCCTCCTGGCATCGTGCCAAATTCTCCTTTGCAGCCTCCCACTTGCTCGCATCACTTAGAAATGCAGGAATCCTCGCAGTGCAACTGGAATTCACCTCTGCAGAATTCACAGCCCAAAAATTGGCGATACAGAATATAGTGTCATTTGTTATCACTGAATTTGGGTGAAAAAGTAAATGAATCAACACATGTTATTTTATGCAACTCACATGTCTCTGCCACAGAGGTAGTTGAGGCCAGTTCATTGGCTATATTTAAGAGGGCGTTGGATGTGGCACTTGTGGCTAAAGGGATCAGGGGGTATGGAGAGAAGGCAGGTACGGGATACTGAGTTGGATGATCAGCCATGATCACATTGAATGGCGGTGCAGGCTCGAAGGGCCGAATGGCCTACTCCTGCACCTATTTTCTATGTTTCTATGAATGCGCAGATGATATTGTCTGTTTTCTCGGAACGCAATCCCTCCCACCTCCATGTGGGGTCGCCCGTGTCGAGGCCAAGAGACCCTTTGGTCCATTCTGTCTGTGCTGGCCCTTGTAACAAAGCTTCCCTCTAACCCTGGCTCTGGCTCTGCATTTAGTTTAGTATAGAGATACTGCGCGGTAACATAGAAACATAGACAATAGGTGCAGGAGTAGGCATTTAGGCCCTTCGAGCCAGCACCGCCATTCAATATGATCATGGCTGATCATCCAAAATCAGTACCCCGTTCCTGCTTTTTCCCCATATCCCTTGATTCCATTCAGGCCCTTCAGGCTCTTCGGCCCAACGAGTCCACGCCGAACAGCAATCCCCGCACACTCAAGGGGCCTGACCCACAGTACGAGCTCATTCAAGAGCTCTCCCGCGTTTTAAAAAAATCAATCTCGTGGTAAGCACGTAGAATGTACATAGCCGGTACGTCGGAGCTCGGGTCGTCTCTTTGCGGTTCATAACGCTAATGGCAGGTACTCGGGAAACGCGGTAAGCTCGGGAAGACTCGTGAAGATTTTTCAACATGTTGAAAAATGTCCACGAGAGCCCCGAGTACCTACGAGCGGCTATTACCGTAATTCTCCGAGTTCGAATCAGGGGAAACTCGGGAGAACTCTTGAATTAGCTCGTAGAGTGGGACAGCCCCATAACACAATCCTACACACTAAGGACAATTTACAATCTTTACCGAAGCCAATATACCTACAAACCTGTATGTTTTTGGATTGTGTGAGGAATTAAAGATGTAATGGTGAGGATTTATAAGGCACTGTTCAGCTCACATTTGGTGTACTGTGAGCCAATTTGGGCCACATATCGGAGGAAGGATGTGCTGGCTCTGGAGAGGGTCCAGAGGAGGTTTATAAGAATGTTTCCAGGAATGAGTGGGTTAGGATAAGATGAGCGTTTGACAGCACTGGACCTCTACTCGCTGAAGTTTGGAATGTTGAGGGGGGACCGCATTGAAACTTACGGAATAATGAAAGGCACAGATAGAGTGGATGCGGAAAGGATGTTTCCACTGGTGGGAGAGTCCAGAGGTCACAGCCTCAGAATTAAAGGGCGCTCTTTGTGAAAGGAGGTGAGGAGGAACTTCATTAGTCAGACGGTAGTTAATCTGTGGAACTCATTGCCACAGAGGGCTGGGGAGGCAAAGTCAGTGGATATTTTTAAGGCAGAGATAGACAAATTCTTCATTAGAGCAGGTGTCAATGGTTACCGGGAGAAAGCAGGAAAATGGGATTATGAAGCAGAGATCAGCCATGATTGACTGCCAGAGTAGATTCGATGGGCCGAATGGCCTAATTCTTCTCCTTTAACTTGTGAAAACAGTTACCTATAACTTGTGAAAATGCAGGCCACGTGGAGAAAGTGCAAGCAATACTTCTTTTTCCATTTGTTTTTTAAAATTGTTTGAATTAATATTTTATTAGAAGCAGTGTACAGTATTATAAGCATATGACAAAATACATTTATTGTACATCTTCCATTTTAATTTTGACAAATATGAAATAGAAAAAGAGAGAAAGTGAAAGAGAAAGTGAATGTGTAAAAAATAGAACCCCTAAACTCAAAAAAAAAGTGTATTTGGTAGTTTGATCATTCCCTTTTGAAAGTTGGTGTTGGAGTACCCATTCAGTGTAGTCAAGATCTTAATAACTTGCTACATGAAAGAAATGATGAAGCCCCTCTCTGATTTATTTGAGAAAATCCTCCATATTTTTGAAGACGAACCTTAAAAACACATAAAACCTTCTCGATTCCAAAGAGAAAAATCCCAGCTTTTCCAGTGACTGCGCACAACTGGAGAACCATTCCCCGTGTTGAGATTAAAATGTGTCACTTCTATAGCCTCAAAATTATGGAACTTGTAACAATTCAGGCTTGCCCTTGAATTTTGCAAGATTTACACGAGGGAATAAAATTGGACATATAACATATAGTCACTAGTTATTTAATTGCATGCGGTTGATGAGATCGTATCATCTATTATAGTCAACTGCATCTAGAAACTTAGAAGAAAAATATTTTATTTCATTTATGAGGACTGCTATTATTCCCTTGTGTCTTTGCATTAGCATTGAAGCCAGAAAGATCATGTAAAATTCAAATGGACAGCGAGCCAACAAGGAGTAGATTTACAGATTATGACGGACAATTTTAACTTCTGCAGCCAGTGTTAAATGCACTGCCCACAGCATACATACCATTGGACATAAAATGTGTAGGGAGGAACTGCAGATGCTGGTTTCAACCAAAGATAGACACAAAAAGCTGGAGTAATAGGCGACGTTTCGGGTCGAGACCCTACTTCAGACTGGTGACGTTTCGGGTCGAGACCCTTCTTCAGGCATTCATAGCTTTCATGATCTCAATGTATGCATCGTGGCAACACAGCAGTCAGGTTATGCATGACAATGTATCTCAAACAATGTGAAAATTGTATTAGTACGAGTGTCAAAGGTTATGGGGAGAAGGCAGGAGAATGGGGTTAGGAGGGAGAGATGGATCAGCCATGATTGAATAGCGGAGTAGACTTGATGGGCCGAATGGCCTAATTCTGCGCCTATGACATGACTTTATGACCTGATGAAAATGACCAGATAATTTGTTTTATTGATTTGAGTTAAGTTATGAAAATAGATTCCTTGACTCTTTGGTTTAGTTTTTAGTTTAGTTTTGAGATACAGTGTGGAAACAGGCCCTTCAGCCCACCGAGTCCACCCCTGCCAGCAATCCCCGCACATTAACACTACCCTACACACACTAGGGACAATGTACACTTAATACCACGCCAATTTACCTATAGGCAGACGTCTATACCTTCAGACGTCTAAAGAAGAGTTCCGGCCCAAAACGCTGCCTATCTCCTTCGCTCCATAGATGCTGCTGCACCCGCTGAGTTTCTCCAGCATTTTTGTGTACCCTCGATTTTCCAGCATCTGCAGTTCCTTCTTTAACAATTTACCTATATACCTGTACATCTCCTGAGTGTGGGAGGGAACTGAAGATCTGTGGAAAAAACCCACGCGGTCACGGGGAGAACGTACAAACTCCGTACAGACAGCACCCGTAGTCGGGATCGAACCCGGGTCCCCGGCGCTGCAAGCGTGCAAGGCAGTAACTCTACCGCTGTGCCGCCCTGCCGCCCATCCTCTTTAAAATAGAGATGGAGAGTCTTTCACGTGCATCAAAAAGGGCCAATGGGATTCGAGTTTTAAATCCCGTTCAGAAGCTGGATAAGTGTTTGATTTTGTGCAAACAGCAAGCACCTTTCAGTTGTTGAAACAGTTTATAATGAAACCCTGATCACTATTTCAAGGTATTATCAGTCTGAATGTTTTAGATCAGTGAGTTTGATAATGGAACCTTCAGAGCCAAACTCTGACATGGAATAAACAACTCAGGCAAGGTATATAATTGCTATGGGCAGGATTACAAAATCATCACATAGAAACATCATTATAACATTCTTGGCAGTTACGTTGTGACCCATTTATTCCCTGCTGCACAAAGAGTTTGCAAATTTATAACAACTGTTGGAAAAATATTTTTGTGTGACTGCTATAATTTCCGTGTTTGATCGTTATTCAGTGAGTTTGCTCGCTGGTCATGGGTCTAATGTATTATTAGTACGGAGAGAGGATCGTGTGGCGGCTTTGAATATAATCAGTCGTTGATGAATCCAGAAGTCAGGATTTACCGCTCAGTATCCTGTAGCGTTGGATACCAGGGTGAACGGGCATCCTCTCATCAACCTACACAGGGCTGGGTCTTTATGGATAATGCTGTTGGAGTATGTAGTGATTCTTGGCTATAGGGCATTACCAATGGTCAAATATGTGCACACTATACAAATTCACCATTAACTCTGCACTATTTTACAATGTACATTAATGATTTAGATGATAGAATTAAAAGTAACACTAGCAAATGTGCAGATGACACAAAGCTGGGTGGCAGTGTGACCTGTGAGGAGGATGCTAAGAGGATGCAGGGTGACTTGGACAGGTTGGGTGTGTGGGCAGATGCACGGCAGATGCAGTTTAATGTGGATAAATGTGAGGTTATCCACTTTGGTGGCAAAAACAGGAAGGCAGATTATTATCTGAATGGGGTCAAGTTGGGAAAAGGGGAAGTACAACGAGATCTGGGGGTCCTTCTTCATCAGTCACTGAAAGTAAACATGCAGGTACAGCAGGCAGTGAAGAAAGCAAATTGTTGGCGTCCATAACAAGAGGAGTTGAATATAGGAGCAAAGAGTGCCTTCTGCAGTTGTACAGGGCCCCAGTGATACCACACCTGAAGTATTGTGTGCAGTTTTGCTCTACAAATTTGAGGAAGGACATTCTTGTTATTGAGGGAATGCAGAGTAGGTTCACGAGGTTAATTCCCGGGATGGCGGGACTGTCATATGTTGATAGAATGGAGTGACTGGGCTTGTATACACTGGAATTTAGAAGGATGAGAGGGGATCCTTTTGAAACATGTAAGATTATTAAGGGATTGGACGCGATAGAGGCAGGAAACATGTTCCCAATGTTGGGAGAGTCCAGAACCAGGGGCCACAGTTTAAGAATAAGGGGTAGGCCATGTAGAACAGAGATGAGGAAAATCATTTTCACCCAGAGGGTTGTGAATCTGTGGAATTCTCTGTCTCAGAAGGCAGTGGAGGCTGATTCTCTGGCTGCTTTCAGGAGAGAGTTAGATAGAGCTCTTAAAGATAGCGGAGTCAAGGGATATGGGGAGAAGGCGGGAACTGGGTACTGATAGTGGATGATCAGCCATGATCACAGTGAATGGCGGTACTGGCACGAAGGGCCGAATGGCCTACTCCTGCACCTATTGTCTATTGTCTATATAGTGCAGAGTTATTATGAGTGCTTCACCATCTGGAAAACTACCGAATTTCATCTTGTTTTGTCCATCAGTCAGTAAATCTGTTCTCGTTTATAATGGAATGGAATGGAATGGAAAACTTTATTGTCATTCAGACCTTGCAGTCTGAATGAAATTTCGTTGCCTGCAGTCATACATATAGTAAATAACAAAACACACAATAAACACATATTTAACATCCACCACAGTGAGTTCACCAGACACCTCCTCACTGTGATGGAAGGCAAAAATCTTGTCTTTGTCTCTTCCCTTCTTGTTCTTCCTCTTCCTCTGCGCTGAGACGACCCAGGCCTCCGATGTTGTGAGTCCCGCGGCTGAACCGCGCTCCGCGAACGGGCCGGTTCAACTCCGCGGCCCGCGGCGGTCGAAGCTGCCGAAGCTGCCGCCCTCCAAGTCCAGCGGACGCAGCTGTTGCCGCGGGAGCTCCGGAAAAACAGGTCACCAACCTGTGACCTGCGAGCTCCCGACGATGTCGTCCACTGGGCCCGCGGCCGAACCTCCGAAGTCGCTGCCGCCGCCACCGGAACGCCGCCACAGCTCCGAGCCAGGCCGCCGGAACGCTGGAATGCCTGAACCCGCAGCAGCCCCGAAGTCGGCCAGCCCCGAGACTGAGACTGGCTGGGTGCAGCTATAATTGCAGACCGCTTTGAAAAGGCAATGAATTGCATATACGGGTGCTGGTCCAATTATCCCAAGCCTTCTAACCCATCTTCACCTGAAAAGCTTGCTTGATCTTAGCTCCCTGCATACACACCATAAGAGTTCAACTACAGTAGCTCTTGCATGGAAGTCTTCTTGTCAGCTTTTCGCATTAGGAACCACTTTCCAATTGGTGTCACATCTTTACATTTCCCCCACTGTCCTCCTAATTGCTGTTTTTCAACAGAGAACGTGGGGATGGGAGGTGAGTGTTTGAAGGAAGGGTCAGGGTTGGGGTGATAGGGGGGTTGCAGATGGTGGAAGACATGCGTGCGTACTAGGGTGGGGAACAGGAAAAGAGAGAGAAGAGGCCTGGGATGGATCAGCCATGGTCATATTGCATGGCAAAGCTGGCCTGAGGGACACAGGAGCCTATTCCTTTTCTTGTAGCCTTATGTTCTACGTCGAATGCAGCTCAGCTCACGTGAAAGGATTTATAAACACAAGATGTTCAAGAGTTAGCATCGACTTGGAGGTCTGCACCCCAGCGGCTTGAACATTGACTTCTCCAATTTCCGGTAGCCCTTGCTGTCTCCTCTCCTTCTCAGCTCTCCCTCAGCCCTCTGGCTCCTCCTCTTCCTTTCTTCTTCTTCCCCCCCCCCCCCCCCCTCCCCACCCTGCATCAGTCTGAAGAAGGGCTTTGGCACAAAACGTTGCCTATTTCCTTCGCTCCATAGATTCTGCCGCACCGGCTGAGTTTCTCCAGCACTTTTGTCTACCTATGAACATAAAATGTTGCACTGCCCAAAAAACTGTAAAGGAGTGGTCTCCTCTACTATTCTGGGTGAGAAATCTGGTCCAACATCTGAGTGTTAACGTTTGATCACTATTCCACATCATCAATCATATAAAAGAAAGGGCTCATCTTTCAGCCATTGGAACAGTCTCCCCCCATTGATTATAACAACACTTCAATAATTTAGAATCCCCCGTTGAACAATCTCTGCTGTAACCTCCGCTGTAAGAAGAACAATTCTCCTTGGATATCCAGTCCTTCTCCACTCAATCTCACACCAGGATGACCGAAGGACTCTTTATTCCTGAACAAAGACTTCACCAGTTCCTCTCCAACCACACTCCACTTCATCTGGCCAACCGCATTCTTATGTGTAAGAAGGAACTGCAGATGCTGGTTTACACTGAAGATGGACACAAATGGCTGTAGTAACGCAGTGGGTCAGGCAGCATCCCTGGTGAAAAACGATAGGGTCGAGACTCTTCATCAGACCCTTCATGAGAACCTCATTCTTACATTGAACAGCTTCTCAGTCAGCTACACTCACTCTGCAATTTGAGGTTATAGGAACACAGAATAGGACCAAGCCTGTCCTTCATTGGAGAAGGGGTCTTTTTTCAATCCCATTCAGATTCCTTCCCTTACCTTTTCTACCATTGTACTGAAGACTGTTTTGGTCCATTCCGACACTCATGGAGTTATTGAAAAATTAATTACATTTACTGCCAATGTTCTCCTCCTCTCACTTTCCTGACTTAACACTTTTTCTGATCTTTGCTTTTCTTGAGTTCTCAAACTGAATCTCAGGATACCTTAGTTTCCCATATTGATTATATACTCGCAAAACCTGCGCTGCTATCTGACCTATACTTCATCCCGGTTTCCCCATCTGTGACGAACCTCCTTTGATGGCGAAACTGCCCACATCATGTCTTTAAGATGTCTGCCAATTCCGTGGGCCACGACATCTTTGTAAATGTTGACCGGGCTCCCAGCCCGCCTCCTCAATGTCCAGCATTTCTGCTCTAGTTGGTGGGTTGAAGGGCCTGTTTCTGCGCTGTATTTCTAAGCTGAACTAAACTAAACGAAACACTCTGCATATTAACATACCTGCTCTCTCTCTCTCCCTCTCTGTGTCAGTTCTGATGAAGAGTCCCTGATCCCAAACATAACTTATTTTCTCTTCCCATCGATGCTGCCCTGTCCTGCTGAGTGCTTCCAGCATTCTCAGTTTCTGATTCAAATTTACAACAAGACAGCACAGTAATGGGCCGAAGATAGACACGTCACCTATTCCGTTTCTCCAGCGATGCTGCCTGGCCTGCTGAGTTACCCCAGCTTTTTGAGTCGATCTTCAGTTTAAACCAGCACCTGCTGTTCCCTCCTACACTATTGACACAGTTGATTGTTGACCTTATTGACCGGTCCGCACATACACGGCAGCCCAGGTACATGAGAGAGCTGCTACCTGGACAGGGGGCTGCTTCAGTTTCACGGAGGCAGCACAGTGAGGCAGGGTTTGCATCAATTATTCACTGTCCAGAGCGAGGCGAGATGGTGTTGTCGGTAACTCTTGGAGACGTTAGCCCTGCAGGGTCAGCATACTGCTCGCAATCGCACGCCAGAGCTGCTCCGCTCCGACTCGGAGGCGCAATCCATGCGGGCGCCAGCTCCTGATTAATGCATGCCTCCAGCTGGAAGGCGTCCAAAAGAGGAGAGAGAGACTTTAAAATAATTAATGGCAGCGGAGAGGGGGCAGAGAGAGAGGAGGAAACGGGCAAGTTTGCCAGTTTATTCTTGTACACGGTGTCTCCCTGACATGGTTCCCAAAATACATCAACCAGATTGTTCCTTTGGACCTGACACAGCGCCTCCTGCCCTCTAACCCGATTTTGTCCACGTTTACTGCCTTTACTCCAGCCCGTGCACAGTTTCTGCCGGTTCACGTTCCCGAGGTTCCCCTGACATTCGCTCACCCGCGTTACCACGGCAACGACAGCGGGCGTTTTACGCACGATAGTCAGAGGGTGGTGAATCTGTGGGATTCTTTGCCACGGAAGGCTGTGAAGGGCAAGTCAGTGGATATTTTTAAGGCAGATATAGGGCGTCAGAGGTTATGGGGAGAAGGCAGGAGTATGGGGTTAGGAGGGAGAGAGATAGATCAGCCATGATTGAATTGCATAGTAGACTTGATGGGCTGAATGGCCTAATTCTACTATTCCTTGTGACTTTATGATACCGGAGCTACCAGTGATGGCCGGTGGACTGTGTAGGAAGGAATTGCAGATTCTGGTTTACACCGAAAATAAAAGCAAAATGCTGCAGTAACTCAGCGGGACAGGCAGCATCCCTGGAGAGAAGGTATGGGTGACGTTTCAGGTCGAGACCCTTCTTCAGACTGAGAGTCAGAGGAGAAGGAGACTAGAGATATGTAAGGGTACAAAGAGCATGTAAGGTGTGAAAAGGACAGATCAAAGCAGGCGATGATCAAAGAAATGTAGAATGGTTCATTGTTGGCCGAGGGGAAGGTGGCAACGAGGCGTACAAACAGTAAAATTATCCAGGAGGACGGTGAAAGTAGTCAGGGACAGAACTGGGGTCCTGGTGGGACTATTTGGCTCTGCAGGGCATCACTCTCCTGGTCAAATCTATTCCCACCTGATATCCCCCCCCCCCCCCCCCACACACACACACACACACACACACACTTTACAGAGAGGCACCTGACTAGACCCTAGTATACAGAGATCACATCAGAAATTGTGTTAAATGAGACATTAAACCAAAATGGAAACCATAACATCCTAAATAACAGGAGGAAACGCTGGACATCCTCACCACATCAGTCATCATTTGTGGAGAGACAAACAGAGGCAGTGCTGCCAGGCCTGAGTATTTAAACTGGGCTGTCCTCTGCCCTCTCCGGTGAATGTAATGACCCCAAAATATTATTTTTAGAAATCAGGGATAACTTCTCCAATGCCCTGCTCAATATTTACTCCTCATCCGATCTCTGAAAGACGATCTGGTCATTTGCGTCCTTACTGTGGGCGGGAAGGTGGCGCAGCGGTAGAGTTGCTGCCTTATGGCGCCAGTGACCCGGGTTCGTTCCTGACTACGGGTGTTGGCCGTAGAGTTTATACGTCTTCCCAGTGACCTGCGTGGGTTTTCTCCGGGAGCTCCGGTTTCCTCCCACACTCCATGCAAGTGTGCAGGTTAATTGGGCTGGTAAAATGCCCCTAGTGTGTGTAGGGTAGCGTTGGTGTGCGGGGATCGCTGGTCAGCGCGGACCCGGTGGGCCGAAAGGCCTGTTTCAGCGCTGTATCTCTAAACTAAACCACTGTTGTGGCTTAAACCACCACTTCCATCTCCCCATCTCGTTCACATTGAACAAGATCTTCTTTGACGTTCCTTCCGTCCAGTAAAAGATCTTGTTGTGGTAACATATATTGGCTGTAGCTATGTCTGTCTGCTTGAAGAACATTCCCTATTTGAATCCTCGTTCTCACCGCTTTTTAGTAGTGCTGCTTCCTGCTCACATCCTCAACTAGAGCATGTCATTGGAAATTGCTCACTTCACACGTGAGGTCCATCCATGGCACTTCCTTTCTGGTTCGGAAATAGTCTGGTACCTTGTGGCCTCTGCAACCCCCCCGTGATCCCATATCGACCTTGATTACACTTCCCCCCACTTTGTTTCATGAAGGGGCTCCGTCCCTATTGTATCTGTCCTGATGAAGCCACCTTCCATATCAGCCCTTTCTCCATGAATGCAGATTCCTCTGCTAAATAGCTGACTGAATCCCCAACGATGGCTGTTCCATTTGGCGCACCCTGCCCTCACCCCTCTCCCCATTGCCGGAATGAGGATAGGACCGCCCTTCATCACTCTTTCCATCCCACCGGCCTTCACATCCAATGGATGATCCTTTGCAAGTCCCAATAGTTGCAACTTGATGTCACCACCAGACAAGTCTTCTGTTCTGTGGATTTGCGTCCCCACCTTCAACTCTGCCCCACCCCTGAATACCCGTGGTTCAGTTTTCCATCGCCCTCAGTGTCCACTCTCCTCCCCAACACATCTTCTCATGCAACAGCAGGAGAGGCAACACTTCTCCTTTTGCCTCCTCTTTTGCCTCCAAAACTATTTCTAACTGAGCAATGATTGGCCTGTATTTCTTGGAATTTGGCATGATGCATGCACTGATCACAATATAGTTATCTCCATCTTGATCTGAACTTGGGCAATTATTTTGTAGAGTACCTCTGTTCTGGTCTGACACAGGATTTCCTATTGCATGCCATTTTAATTCTCTGCCTCCTTGTTTGGTGAAGCTCTATGTAAAGTTGAGGAAGAGCATGGTGCCTATCAACTGGGTACATTCCAGCTTTCTGAACTCAACACCGAGACCAAATATTTTAGAAAATACAGCATTTTCAGCTATTTTATTTCAGATATACATTTTCCCGTTACTATGGGACAGTCGTGGGTAATTATTTCACCTTATCTTGATTTTTGTGACCTTGCGCTTGCATCCCAATGTCATTTAAATGTGTAGGAAGGAACTGCAGATGCTGGTTTAAACTGCAGATAGACGCATAAATGCTGGAGTAACTCAGCGGGATATACAGCATCTCTGGAGAGAAGGAATGGGTGACATTTCAGGTCTCAAAGGGTCTCCATCCGAAACGTTTTGTTCTGAAGAAGGGATTCGACCCGAAACGTCACCCATTCCTTCTCTCCGCTGAGTTACTCCAGCATTTTGTGTCGATCCAATGTCATTTAACCTTTTTTGACTTCCTTCCCATTGTTTTCTCTCTTGCCATTCTGTTTTTGCTCTTGCCTTTCCCCTTTTTCTGTACCTCAAAACCTGTTTAAGTTTAATTGTAACAAATGCAAAAGAAATAAAGGGATACAAAAATCCAGGAATTACTCAGCAGGGCAGACAGGGGTGTCAGGGGTGACGGGGAGAAGGCAGGAGATTGGGGTTAGGAGGGAGAGATAGACCAGCCATGATTGAATGGGGATGGGCCGAATGGCCTAATACTGCTCCTATCGCTTATGAACTTATGGCAGTATCTGTGGCCAGAGAAATGGTTAATATTTCAGAAAGGCCTGATGAAACATTAACGCCCTTTCTTTCACACTTGCTGCCTGAACCGCTGTGTATTTCCAGTATTTTTTACATCTTTATTTACCGTTTGATGGGCCTCGCGATGCATAAATTGCAGCGGCGCTCGCTTCAAACTTATTTATTTTGGCTGTGTAGTATTTAGGGGCATCCTGAAGCTGTGATAGGCACAAAATTAATGTAAATTCTTTCCTTCTATTTGGAGTTTCGGAGTAATGAAAGTCGAGAAAAACACTGACTGAAGCGATATAGAGGAAATATCTAAACTGTCAGATCTCAAATGTAATTAACTAGAACAGTTTGTTATTAATTTCTGTACCTAGCCAGCTATTGATATCCCAGCTGCACATTGTGCATCTGCCAGATGGCTCAGTATGTTTCAGCTTTGAAGTTTAGCCGAATAAAGATTAAAGGAGATATGTTTCTCTTCTTTGTGCTCATTAAGGTGAGGAATGACAGTGCTGTAAAATAAAAAAAGAGTTTTTCTACAAGTTTCCCATGTCAGCATCTCGTACTCCCAATCCAAATACAACACGGCTAAAAGATGGCAAATCCTCCTCTGCAACCCAGCCATCAGATTCCTCCAGGGTGGACCAGCATGGCTGAGTTATGGGATAAAGCCCCCTCCACACTGTCCCATGAGATATAGCATGGAGGTATGGCATAGCTTCGATGCAGATTCAAATTCGCTCCCCTGGATTGTCTTGCAGTCTGTTGCCAATATCATACTAAGATGACGATTATTCAGACACAAGCCATCCTCTGGCCTCGTTGGCTGAGATCAGCAAATTCATAGTAATGTTCTAATTCAGCTGGGCATGAGCATCATCCAGAGTGAAAATAGTACACCTCGCACGGTGTTACATCTCTCGGTGCGGGGGCTCCTGATTTAGGAGCGTGGTGGCGCAGCGGTAGAGCTGCTTCCTAAGCGCCAGAGACCCGGGTTCGATCCTCACTACGGTTGCTGTCTGTACGGAGTTTGCACGATCTCCCTGTCACCACGTGGGTTTTCCCCGGGTGCTCCAAAGACGTGCAAGTTTGTAGATTAATTGCCTCGGGTGAAAATTATCCCTAGTGTGTAGGATAGTGCTAGTGTGTGGGGATCGCTGGTCGGCGGAGATTGTTTCCGGGCTGTATCTCTAAACTAAACTACACTAAACTGTGTACGATCACGCCCAGAATATTTTTGTTACAGACGCAATGACCGTCACCTTTATCCTGTACCAAGTCTCTTCCTCGTTAGGCTGCAAGGAAGCCATGTTTATGCATAAGCCCACTGAAGCCAAACCATCCCAAATTGAAAACAAATTGAAATAAAGGAGAAATGTTCGCATGATATGGAGGTATTTTAGCAAGACATTGCTTTATCTGCACAATGAATGGTTACAAAGGCTGGAGAACAGAAGCTCACTAGGTTGTGACTCGTTCAGTTAGCAACAGATCATCAGCTTGGGGAATGCGATCGTTCTGACCGGCTCATGCATTGAATTTCAATAGCAGTGTGGCCTCCCCGTGCTCCTCCACAACACAGGGCAAGCTCATCTGCCAACTCTACACAGCCCTGTGCTCGTGTAAAAATGGTTTGTTAAATGTAACTTACTCCCTGTTATTATGTTAGGCTTTTAAACTTCCCACCCTGAGTCTGCATCCCAATTCAACACAACTGACTTTTTAAACCATGTATGGAGCTTAAATGGAAGTGTGGGAGAATATACTCCAAACAAAAGTGCTTACTGTTTATCTATTGCCTTCTACATCTTTAGTGTGCCTTGAAGTGTTTTGCAGCCAGTTGAGAACATTTTAAAGACTAATCAGACTTGCAGAATGAAAAATGCGGCAGTTGAATTTTTTTTTCACGGCAAGATTCAATACCCAGTAATGAGACATTGAGGAAACTATCTGTCTTCTTTGAGAATCAAATATTGGGCCAGGATATCAGGGGAAAGTCTCTTGTCATCACCTCCTTCAGAATATGCCGTCGGCTCTTGTTTATTTACCCGAGAGGCCAGATCGAGTTTTGATTAACATTCCTATCTCAAAGATGCACCTCCAGCGTTGCGGAGCTCGTTCAGAAATGACCAAGCCTGTCAGCACGGATTAAGTTCTCAGGCCTCTGGATAGGGATGCAAACTCACAAGCATCGAACGCAAAAGGCAACGCATGCAATAGGGTGTACAGGTCAGGTCTTCCCATCTAAGGATGGAGAGCCTTAGGATAGAGGGACTGTAGCAAAGGTTCACCAGATAGATTCCTGGGAAGGCATGGTTGCTGTCTGAGGAGAAATTAAGCAGACTAGGCCTGTTTGGAAGACTGAGAGTTGAAAAATAATGAGAGGTAAAATCATTAAAATGTAAAAGATTATGTGATGGCAGAGTTGATCTTTCCACAGGCGTGGATGTCTAGGACCAGAGGTCATACATTCTAGGAGCAGAATTGGCCAATTTGGCCCATCAAGTCTACGCCGCCATTCAGTCCTGGCTGATCTATCTTTCCCTCTCAGCCCCATTCTCCTGCCTTTGCCCCATAGCCCCTGATACCCTTACTAATCGAGAATCTGTCGCAGTCTCGACCGAAGGAGTTAGCCGTTTGCCACAGAGGTGAAGACATTTCTTCAACCCGAGGGAGGTGAATCATTGGAATTTGCCATCCACGGGGCCTGCGGAAGCTCAATTGCTCAAAATATTCATGCCAGAAATGAACAGATTTAAAAAATTTTAAGAAATCTAGGGATATGAAGGCTAGTGAGGCAAGTGATACTGAGGTAAGAGATGAATCATGATCTTATTGTGCAGAGCCAGCACAAGGAACCACACAGCCTACTTGTGCTTTTATTTCATGTTTATGTGTGCTAACTCACCATGGACTTGTCAGGGTTGGTACTTCTGATCGCAGCCAGTGACTCGTGCAGCAAAGTGCCAGTGTGTTACATAGAAACATAGAACCATCGAAAATAGGTGCAAGAGGAGGCCATTTGGCCCTACACCGCCATCCATTGTGATCATGGCTGATCATCCACAATCAGTAACCCGTGCCTGCCTTCTCCCCATATCCCCTGATTTCGCTAGCCCCTAGAACCCTATTTAACTCTCTTTTAAATTCATCCAGTGAATTGGCCTCTACTGCCTTCTATGGCAGAGAATTGCACAAATTCACGGCTCGCTGGGTGTTGGATGAGGACATAATTGGACTTCACTGTAGATGAGGTTTAGTTTTGTTTAGTTTAGAGATACAGCGCGGAAACATCCCCTTCCACCCACCCCCCCCCCCCCCCCCCCGAGTCCAGCACACTAATGCTACAGACACAGCTCACCATGTGATTTTGGCATCTGGGACAATTTATATTTGTACCAAGCCAATTAACCTATAAACCTGTACATCTGGATTGTGGGCGGAAACCAATCTCGCTGAAAACCCACGCAGGTCAGGGGGAAAACGTACAAACTGCGTACAGACAACACCCGTAGTCAGGATCGAACCCGGGTCTCCGGCGCTGCAAGCGCTGTCAGGCAGTAACTGTGCCGCTGCGCCACCCTGCCGCCCTAGCAGGCTTTTCAGCTGAGTAACACGTTCCAGTGTGGGCAGAAGTGCAGAATATGTCAACGTAGCTGGATATCCTACATGCCTCCAATTCTAGTCTCCTGTACGTAACTGATTTTAATTGCTACGCTATTGGTCATCTTGCCTTCATTCCAAGCAGTGACATTCCCTACCTAGACCTTTGGGCTTTTCAATTCCATAGATTCACAGCGTGAAACAGGCCCTTCGGCCCAACTTGCTCACACTGGCCAACGTGTCAACGTAGATATGTGAAGAGAAAGAGACTAGTTAAAACAAATGTTGGTCCCTTGCAGTCAGAAACAGGTGAATTGATCATGGGGAACAAGGACATGGCAGACCAATTGAATAACTACTTTGGTTCTGTCTTCACTAAGGAAGACATAAATAATCTGCCGGAAATAGCAGTGGAACGGGGGTCAAATAAGATGGAGGAACTGAGTGAAATCCAGGTTAGCCGGGAGGTGGTGTTGGGTAAATTGAACGGATTGAAGGCCGATAAATCCCCAGGGCCAGATAGTCTGCATCCCAGAGTACTCAAGGAGGTAGCCACAGAAATAGTGGATGCATTAGTGATAATTTTTCAAAATTCCTTAGATTCTGGAGTACTTCCTGAGGATTGGAGGGTAGCTAATGTAACCCCACTTTTTAAAAAAGGAGGGAGAGAGAAAGCGGGGAATTACAGACCAGTTAGTCTAACATCGGTAGTGGGGAAACTGCTAGAGTCAGTTATTAAAGATGGGATAGCAGCGCATTTGGAAAGTGGTGAAATCATTGGACAAAGTCAGCATGGATTTACGAAAGGTAAATCATGTCTGACAAATCTGATAGAATTTTTCGAGGATGTAACTAGTAGAGTGGATAAGGGAGAACCAGTGGATGTGTTATATCTGGACTTTCAGAAGGCTTTCGACAAGGTCCCGCATAAGAGATTAGCATACAAACTTAAAGCACACGGTGTTGGGGGTTCAGTATTGATGTGGATAGAGAACTGGCTAGCAGACAGGAGGCAAAGGGTAGGAGTAAACGGGTCATTTTCAGAATGGCAGGCAGTGACTAGTGGGGTGCCGCAAGGCTCAGTGCTGGGACCCCAGCTATTTACAATATATATTAATGATTTGGACGAGGGAATTCAATGCAACATCTCCAAATTTGCAGATGATACCAAGCTGGGGGGTATAGTTAGGTGTGAGGAGGATGCTTGGAGGCTGCAGGGTGATTTGGATAGGCTGAGTGAATGGGCAGATGCATGGCAGATGCAGTATAATGTGGATAAATGTGAGGTTATCCACTTTGGTGGCAAAAACATGAGGGTAGACTATTATCTGAATGGTGGCAGATTAGGAAAGGGGGAGATGCAACGAGACCTGGGTGTCATGGTACACCAGTCATTGAAAGTAGGCATGCAGGTGCAGCAGGCAGTGAAGAAAGCAAATGGTATGTTAGCATTCATAGCGAAAGGATTTCAGTATAGGAGCAGGGAGGTTCTACTGCAGTTGTACAGGGTTTTGGTGAGGCCACACCTGGAGTATTGCGTACAGTTTTGGTCTCCAAATCTGAGGAAAGACATCCTTGCCATAGAGGGGGTACAGAGAAGATTCACCAGACTGATTCCTGGGATGTCAGGACTTTCATATGAGGAAAGATTGGATAGACTCGGCTTGTACTCGCTGGAATTTAGAAGATTGAGGGGGGATCTTATAGAAACTTACAAAATTCTTAAGGGGTTGGACAAGCTAGATGCTGGAAGATTGTTCCCGATGTTGGGGGAGTCCAGAACAAGGGGTCACAGTCTAAGGATAAAGGGGAATTCCTTTAGAACCGAAATGAGGAAAACATTCTTTACACAGAGAGTGGTGAGTCTCTGGAATTCTCTGCCACAGAAGGTAGTTGAGGCCAGTTCATTGGCTATATTTAAGAGGGCGTTAGATGTGGCACTTGTGGCTAAAGGGATCAGGGGGTATGGAGAGAAGGCAGGTACGGGATACTGAGTTGGATGATCAGCCATGATCACATTGAATGGCGGTGCAGGCTCGAAGGGCCGAATGGCCTACTCCTGCACCTACTTTCTATGTTTCTATGTTTCTATGTGTCTCAGCTAGATTAGTTTCACCTGCCTGCATTTGGCCCATATCTCTCTAAACCTGTCGTATCATGCGCCTGTCTAATTGTTTCTTAAACATTGTGATCGTCCCTCCCCCAACTACCTCCTCTGGCAGCTCGTGCCATAGACCCACCACCCTTTGTGTGAAAAAGTTACCCCTCACATTCCTATTACATCTTTTCCCCTTCACCTCAAACCTATGTCCTCTTGTCCTCGATTCCAGGTCCTACTCTGGGCAAGAGTATCCGATCTATTCCACTCATGATTTTATACACCATTTTATATACGATATAACATGATTTCATGTTTATTATATTCCTCTAAATCTACCGCCTTGGTCAAACCTTTGGCCATCTTATATGATTCAATGTCAATTTAGTTGAGTATTGTCCATGTGAAATCCCTTGTGATATTTTCATACACAGAAGGCTTTCACTCCACGGATGTTAAGGAACCACAATACCATTCTGTTAATGTATAGTAATTAAACCCTGGAAGGTCTTTAATACTGCAGTATCCAGTGTTGAAAGCAGCCTGCATTTTTATTGGTACAGTTGTATTGATTACATTGCTGATTTAACACATCAGCCACTATTGTACCGATACACTACATTAACTCATGCCAGTTTACTTTCACCTCTGGTAGCTTAATAATTCATGATTTGCACTTGGACGCCACTGACTATAAAGACACAGCATGGAAACTGGCCCCTCGGCTCACAGGGTCCATGCCGGCCAGCAATCACGCTGGACACTAACACTATTCAACACACTAGGGGCAATTTACAATGTTACCAAAGTCTATCAACCTACAAGCCTGTCTGTCTTTGGAGTGTGGGAGGAAACCGGAGCTCCATGAGAAAACCCACGAGGTCACAGTGAGAACGTACAAGGTGGCCATTTATTGCTTGACTCCCAGTAGCTCTTGAGAAGGTGAGCTGCTATCTTAGACACTGGCATTTTGGGTGAATAGGTTGCTGCCACTATGCTAAGCAGTAGCAGGTTCAAGTGATGATGAACTGATGACTGACATGTCTCCATGAAATACCTTCACTGTTCTTAATGGCCACATTTCAAGGTGTCTTCAATGCCTGATATTAAGAGACGTTTTATTGTCATAACTTAATAATTATGAGATCGTGGAATTGACATGGTGACCATTGCTCTGGTATTTTTGTTTTTCTCTGTATCAAACTCTCTCCCAAGGTTTTGGCATTGATATAGCTTTATTATTGTCACGTGTACCATGAGACAAAGAAAAACATTGTTTTGTGTGGTATCCAATACATACTATGAGGGGTAACATGAGGGTGAACTTCTTTACTCAGAGAGTGGTAGCAGTGTGGAATGAGCTTCCAGTGGAAGTGGTGGCGGCAGGTTCGTTGGTATCATTTAAAAATAAATTGGATAGGCATATGGATGAGAAGGGTATGGAGGGTTATGGTATGAGTGCAGGCAGGTGGGACTAAGGGAAAAAAGTTGTTCGGCACGGACTTGAAGGGCCGAGATGGCCTGTTTCCGTGCTGTAATTGTTATATGGTTATATGGTTATACTAGAAGAAGGGTCTCGACCCAAAACGTCACCCATTCCTTCTCTCCAGAGATGCTGCCTGTCCCACTCAGTTACTCCAGCATTTTGCGTCGATCTTCGGTGTAAACCAGCATCTGCAGTTCCTTCCTACACATACTATATTATACATGAGTACAATCAAGCCACGCGCCAGTACCACAGGTACTGCAAAGGGGAAAATAACCAGTGTAGTATCTGGTCCCACAGCCTGACAGTGTTATAGCTACTGGGAAAGTACAGTTAAAATATATGCAAGGATGATCCTTGCTTTAAACCCCTGAAGCCCTCTTCTGAACCCAATGCTGCTTTCAGCCTCAGCAATCCTACGAACATTTAAGTCCATTGCAAGGGTTGGATAGGCACTGCCAGTTATAACCAGTTTGCCTGTGCAAGACAAAATCTAGTCAGCCATTGAGTTCAAGCCTCACAAATGGCTTAAGCTTCACACTGAGGCTGGGAGCGGCACGCAGATTCATTTGCGAAAAGGAGAAAAACAGATCTGAACAATCGAGTCCCTCCGAATCCTAAAACAAAAATGCAGTGAAGTATCATTAGTAGTCATTACTAGTTCCTGGGCAATATATAAACTCTGTTTTAATGCAACCTTTATTCTTTCATTTTTCATGAGGAACAGACATCAGATTAATGATAAAGCCATGGACCAGATGTAACACTACGCCAAGGTGATTTATTGGCCACTTAGCGTTGATGAAGCGGCAAACAAGAGTCAAACTGTTGTTATGACTCTGTTTGCCTTCATCAGACTATTTACTCTGCATTCTGGGGGCTACTCGGTATGCAGCTCATGCACGCCAAGAACCTTAGGACAGATAAGTGAACAGAATCGACTGGGTTGAAAATCATTCCCTGTGAATTCCCACTGCACATAACATTGGCTTTCTCTCCACTTTCTATTTACTTGTCGTTCTTTGTTCTTTATTTCTGTAGAGGAAGAGAAAGGGGAATTAAAGGCTAAAATGGAAAGATCCTCGCTCTCTCCCTCTCTCGCTCTTTGTATTTTATCACCGCTGCTGTAGTTGCTCATTTTGCTGATTTTAACATCTGATTTTTCTGCTGAGGATTACACAGCACAGAGACCGGTCTTTCTGCCTAACTGGTATGCGCCGGGGCTTAACATTCAATACACGCCTCCTCCCATCTTATCTTGCCTCACTCTGTCAGCAAGCATATCTATTTTTTTCCATCCCCCCTCGCGTACTTTTCCAACTTCCTCTTAAGTCCATCTCCGTTTTTCTCCGCACACACTCCCGAAGGTGGTGAATTCCTCATTCGAAGAAGATTCACCCAAATTCCCTTTTGGGTTTATTAACGATCGTCTTATATTTATGGTCTTTCATTTTTGATTCTCCCTCTCCATTGTAGGTAGCACGTCCTTCATCCCTGATGCTGTGCTTGCTTCTGGAGCCTCACAGTGTTGAACTGAAGACTCGCTATTCTCACCCCTCCTTGTCCTATAGTTTTCCCACTATCATAGAACAATGGAATAGAAAAGCTGGGAAATTCCCGGCCAGTCGAGCAGCCTCTGCGCAGAAAGAAACAAGACATATACAAGACATACTTGGCCTACCAAGTCAAGGGTGGTGAATCTGTGGAACTTGTTGCCACAGACAACTGTGGAGGCCAAGTCAATGGATATCTTTAAGGCGGAGATTGACATATTCTTGATTAGTAAGCGTGTCAGGAGTTATGGGGAGAAGGCAAGAGAATGGGCTTGAGAGGGAAAGATAGCTGAGCCACGATTAAATGGCAGAGTAGACGATGGGCCGAATGGCCTAATTCTGCTCCTAGAACTAATGAAGTCCACATTGGACATAAAGCCCTCGTTTACACTGATTCTGCAGTAACCTCATTGTAATTCCCCTCCATCCCCATCACCTTCCCCACACAATAGAGTTACATTGGCCAATTAAACCACGAACGGACACTTGAAATGTGGAAGAAACTTAGTTGAATCTCAGTCTCCAGAACTCCTCATGTCCCTCGGCTTCATGTCGGTTGGAAGGCTCCAGACTTGGCTCCTGGTCTGTGCTGCTTTCCAGTTTATGTCGACAGACATGTCTCAGCGTTGCTGGGTAAGGGGAGGAAGAAAGTAGAGAGAGGTTCCAGCGTTTGATCGACCACAGCTCAGAACCAAGGACTAATGGAGCAATAATACCAGTGCGGCCTAGCGACCAAGCAAGCCCTGACTGGTTTGCAGAAGTGCAGAGCTTCCTTTACAAACCAGTGTTTCAGTTTCCATGGTAACTCATATCAGTTGAAAAATAATAAAAGAGGGAATAGCAAGTTACAAAGTAAACTCACTCTTTTGTCATTATAGTGACAAAGTGCTGGTATCCAGGTAACTGTCTTGTACAAAGCACCACGATGGCAACCAGTGCTTCGTGGTAATGACTCTGTAAGTCCCCACAATTAGAACCTGTTGACGGTTTTGTTGTAATGTATAACCCTGTCCCACGTAGGAAACCTGAACGGAAACCTCTGGAGACTTTGCGCCCCACCCAAGGTTTCCGTGCGGTTCCCGGAGGTTTTTGTCAGTCTCCCTAATGGTCGAAAGTGGTTTCCGTTTTAAAAATCGGTCATTTTTTAGTGGAAGCCGATTGCGATGCTAATTGAAGGTGGTTGCCGGAGGACAAAGGGTGGGGCACAAAGTCTCCAAAGGTTTCCGTTCAGGTTTCCTAAGTGGGACAAGGGCATAACTCTTCAATTTCCTGATGTGCTGTTGGGAGATGTTAATTGCATTCCTCCCAAACTCAGCTGCTAGCAGATTGCGCGTTGATTGCGATCGAACGGGAAGGTTGAGAACATTTTTGTATCGGAGTCTTCTGGCTTAACCTGACAGCGCCAGGCTTCCTCCTCCGTGCTGGGCTTGCTCGCTCATAGGACGATGTGCGAGAGACCGTCCGGCTGATGGTGGGAGACGAGGGCTGGCGTTCAAATAAAAACATAGACCGCACAAAGTCAAGAGAATTCTGGGAACGCCCCGAGTGTTTGCTGAGTTGACTGGAATTTCCCTCGTGCCCAAGGAAGGTGAAGAGGAAGATAGGATCAGGAGAATCCCGTTTCAGTTTAGTTTAAAGATATAGTGTGGGAAACAGGCCCTTCAGCCCACCGAGTCTGCACCGACCAGCGATTCTCCGCACATTAACACTACCCTACACACACTAGGGACAACTGATTACATTTCTACCAAGCTAATTAATCTACAAACCTGTATGTCTTTGGAGTGTGAGAGGAAACCTAACAAACCCCACGGGCTGTGTGCATCATGGGCAGAACGTACAAGCTCCCGTAGTCAGGATCGAACCCGGGTCTCTGGCACTGTAAGGCTGTCCCGCTGCACCACTTGCTGAGAAAAATGTCTTCATTCTCAGATTTACCGTCAATGATTGATCAGCCATAGCTTGTGACGTGGGGGAGAGAGAACCAAAGTTCTCCCACATGAAGGGCTCGGTTCTAATTTGTATTCTCGTTCCCAATCCTCAAATCCCCAAATAGCGAAAATATTTTATCTCCCTCTGCTCATGGGATCTATCAATGTCTTGAAAATTTTGAATCACTTTTGAGTCATCCCAGCTCTTCTAAATTCATAGGAATATAGCGCGAGATTGTTTTTGTTTCTGAATAATTGAACACAAGAATGTTCATATTGTTCTGGTGAATCTACGGTATGTATACTCCCTCCATTGTTAATGTATCCTTCTGAGGATACCCAACTTGAGTACTTCATGTTTGGCCGACCCACGGTTCTGTTTCATTCTAGCATAACTTTACTCACCTGCATTCTAGTCAGAGTCATGGAGCAGCAGAGCACAGGAAGAGGCCCTTTGGCCCGCCTTGTCCATGCTGACCAAGTTGGCATAATGACCTGGTCGCATTTGGTTCCTTTTGCCCTAGTCCTCTGTGTTCATCCCACCCATATATCTGTCCAAATGCCTTTTAAAAGTATCCGCCTTCATCACTTCCTTTGGCAGCTCAATCTAGATGGATGAAAAACATGCCTCGATAGATAGATTCTCGATTAGTATGCGTGTCAGAGGTTATGCGGGGAAGGCAGGTGAATATGGTTAGGAGGGAGAGACAAATCAGCCATGGTTCAAGTTCACATTTCTTGTCACATGCACCAATTGCTACAGTGATATTTGAGTTGCCATCTAGCCATACGAATAAAAAGAACACAATACACAATAGAGTTTAACATAAACATCCACCACAATGGAATCAACATTTCTCACTGTGATGGAAGGCAATAAAGCTCAGTCAATCTTCCTGATTGGCAGAGTAGACTTGATGAGACGAATGGCCTAATTCTGCTCCTATCACTTATGGCCTTATGACCTTATGCCCCTGAGGTCCCTCTTAAATATCTCACCTTTCATTTAACCCTAAAATTAGATTAGATTATCCTTTATTGTCATTCAGACCTTTCGGTCTGAACGGAATTTCATTACCTTGCAGTCATAACATATAATAAAACACAAAACACACAATAAACACATATTTAACATCCACCACAGTGAGTTCACCAGACACTTCCTCACTGTGGTGGAAGGCAAAAGTCTCTGTCTTCTTCCCTCCTTGTTCTCCCTCTGCGCTGAGGAGATCCAGACCTCCGATGTTGCCGTCCACCAGGCCCGCGGCCGAGCCTCCGAAGCCGGGCCGCCGCCACCGCCATCGCCGGAACGCCGGAACACCGCCCGCCGCTGGAACGCTGGAGCACCGCAGCTCCAAAGCCAGGTCGCCGCCGGAACGCCGCTGGAGCACCGCAGCTCCGAAGCCAGGTCGCCGCTGCTGGAAGCTGGAAGGCCGCCATATCTCCAAGGCCGCCAGCTCCGCCATTAGGGCCTCAGCACAGACGGAGACGGTGACGGTGGACACAACAAGAAAAGTCGCGTCCCCCCCCGAAGGGAGAGACTAAAAACCCTGTTTCTCCCACCCTCATGATGTCCCAACTTTTGTATTCGATGATTCAAGCATGCCAAACGCCTTCGACACCAACTTGTCTACCTGAATTATAAACTCATTGATCTATAAAGGTTATAAGGTCATAAGTGATAGGAGCAGAATTAGGCCATTTGGCCCATCAAATCTACTGCACCATTGAATCTTGGCTGATTTGTCTCTCCCTCCAAACCCCATTCTCCTGCCTTCTCCCCATAACCCCATGACACCCGTACTAATCAAGAATCTATCTATTCCTGCCTTAAAATTCCATTGACTTGGCCTCCACAGCCTTCTGTGGCAAAGAATTCCACAGGAGTGGAATAACACTCTGACTAAAGAAATTCCACCTCATCTCCTTCCTAAAGGAACGTCCTTTAATTCTGAAACTTTGACCTTTAGTCTTGTTCCCACTAGTGGAAACATCCTCTCCTCATCTACTCTATCCATGCCTTTTACTATTCGATAAGTTTCAATGAGAACCCCCATCCCGTCATCCTTCTAGGTCCTTGGGTTATAAAGGTCCTTGAGTTATTAAGGTCAGCCTTCCATTATCTTTTTGATCATTTTCTGTGCCTGTCCTTGACATTTTCTGTGTGCTTCATTGATGAAGAAACTATGATTTTTGATTGTATAATTGCACATCATTCCATTATCCAGGGAAGATGGGGGGGGGGGGGGGGGGAGAGACCAGGGAAGTGGAGACCAGTTAGCCAAACATCTGTGAAATGACTGGGATCTATAATTAAGGCTGGAGTGACTGAACACCTTGACAATGTCCAGTTGAACAGAGGAAGCAGTAAGGGTTTGTAAAGGCCAGGTTGTGCCTGATGAATCTGATTTAATTTTTTCGTAAGGGTGACCAGGTTGGTAAGATAAGGGAATGTGTATGGACGTTATTTGTGCAAACTTCTCGGGGAATTTAATTAATTTAGCAAAAGACATTTAGCTGAAGTTAAAGCTCCTGAAATTGAAGGCATATCATTGACCTGCCGAGAAAACTGGTTGAGCAGCAGGAAAGTAGGAGCAGAGAAGATATACAAAATCTCGGATTAGTAGGATCTGACTCCCGGAGCCTTGCCCAGGTCTGTGTTTAAAATGTTAGATTACAAAGTGATATTAACAGGTTACGTTAATGAACTAAACTGTGCCAAATAGACTTGTCTATGCTGGCAAGTCTGAGGCCAGCCTCTTTGAAGAAGAAATTCTTACACCTGTGCGTTGGGAAGATTTGTTAAAAGGCTGTGAGCAGGCAGATGGAATAGGAAGAGACAGCTCGGGACGGCTCTGGCCTCTGCCACAGAAGGCTGTAGAGGCCAAGTCAGTGGATATTTTTAAGGCATTAGAGATATATAGATTCTTGATTAGCACAGGGTATGGGGAGAAGGCAGGAGAATGGGGTTAGGAGGGAGAGATAGATCAGCCATGATTAAATGGCAGAGTAGACTTGGTGGGCCGAATGGCCTAATTCTACTCCTATTCATTATGACTTTGTGCCCTTATTACCACACTAGCGCACACCAATGGGGCTGAATGTCCAGTTATTGAACTGTATATTCAAGGCATCTTGACCAATTCACCCCCTCCCCCGTCTACATCATGACATGGTGGGTTCCACATTTCTACTGATTTTGGGCTAAATGTCGCTATTGTTTATTGTTTAGAATGGCCCTGTGATTTTGGTCTCCCCCACTGCAAATATGTTTTTGCTTCATACGTACAAAAGGTAATGTTGGAAACTGCAGCAAGCTTGTCGGATCCTCCACCATTCGATGTATTCATGACTGATCCAGCCTAGGCCTGAATACTTCTTTCTCACGCTACCCCTCTTTCCTCTCCTTAGTAGTTTTAATGTCTGTCAATCTGTGCTTGGAATATGTTCATCGACTGCAACTCCACGACTCTCTAAGGTTGGGAGGTTTAATAATTCATGACTGGCTTAGTGAAGAAATCCTTCCCTGTCTTCATCTGAAATGGGTAACTCCTTGTTCTGAAACGATGTCCCTGGTTCTAGGTTCCTCCACTGTGGGGCAAGCACCCTCTTGGCATTCCCCCGTTATAGACCACCTGCATTCTTCAAACATCAGTGAGTGTGGGCCAATCCTGCGCAACTCCTCGTCATACATCAAGCCCTTCATCCCAGGAGTCAACCTAATGAAGCTTCTCAACATTACCTCCAAGGCAAACATCTACAAACTTATACACAGTGACCAAAACACTATTACTTTGGATCTTTTGTTTTCACACCTTACCCTTCCATTTCTCTAGACTCCCTCCCCCCTGACTCTCGCTCTGAAGATGGGTCTCAACCTGAAATGTCTTCACCCATTCCTTCCCTCCAGAGATGCCACCCGTCCCACTGAGTTACTCCAGCATTTTGTGCCTATCTTCGGTGTAAACCAGCATCTACAGTTGCTTCCTACATGACTCATTACTCCAAGGTGGTCTCATCAGCACCATTACAATTATTCTCTGTACTTCGCAATAATGGCCATCACGCTAATAGCCGTCCATGTAGCTTGCCGTACTTGCGTGCTAACATTCTGCGGTTTGTAATGTAACCCCCAAATCCCCTTATCAAATCACTTGCACAATTTTAGAGAATTCCATCTGCTCACAGCTTGGCATCAAGGAGCTCCTGGCTCTTCAGCGTTCCCTGATAGAGAAAAAAATAGCCTCATAGTTCATTATTATCCTGGGCACTTTCTCTTTGGGACTTTCTATATAGACATTTTAATAATGCAGGCACTCGAACTCTAATCAAAAATAAGAGTCTCCATGTGGTTTGTGGCTAATGTGTTTTCCCCAATGCGTTTTATTGCTGCCACTGCCAACCATAGGGTGTCTAGATGGGACTTTGCTCCTTAATATTACCATTCACCAGCCGGCTCATTGAAGTGAGGCAAACTATGAATCATCCAGATTCTCTTGTCGCTCCAGATGAATGGAAAGTAAATTACAGGTAGAAATACGATCGGCACTTTGACAGCGTCTCATAGCCCCCTGGCTCCCAAAACCTAGGAATAACCGGGATTGCAAATGCAATCATCACACTCCTTCCTGGATCATGTGCCATCCTGGGATTATGTGGCTGTTTCTTCATAGTTGTTGATCAGATACCTGGAACTCATGAAACATTATGGGAACAGCCTTAGCACGAGGACTGCAGCATTTCAAGGAGACAGCTCACTCCCTCCGTCTCAGGGGAGATTAGGGACTAGCAACGAAGGGTGGCGTTCCAAGTGGTTCCCCTATTTCAGAACCGCAAAATAAAGAAATACTGTTAAAAAGACAGAGAGAAGTAACAGAACGGATTATGCTCACCAGTTGGAGTCAGAGCTAATCATGAACAGATTCTGGAGTAATACACTAGTTAATACACTGGAGGCAGCACGGTGGTGCAGCGGTAGAGTTCCTGCCTCAAAGCGTCCAAGATCCAGATTTGATCCTGAATATGGGCGCTTGTCTGTTCGGAGTTTGTACGTTCTCCCCATGACCTGCGTGGGTTTTCTCTGGGTGCCCCAGTTTCTTCCCACATTCCAAAGACATGCAGGTTTGTAGGTTAATTAGCTTGGTATAATGGTAAATTGTCCCCAGTGTGTTGTCGGATGGTGTTGGTGTGCGGGGATCGCTGGTCATCACGGACCTAGTGGGCCAAAGGGCCCGCTTCCCTGCTGTTAGCTAAACGAAACTAAATATTCATATATTAGTGGAGATTTTTTACCACTCAAGGGCCCACGGATTGCCAGTATTGCCTCTTTATTAAAAAAAACATATCTAAAAGGCCTGTCCCACTTGGGCGTCATTTGCGCGTCACGCAGGTGGCGGGCGAAGATTTTGTGAATCCCGACATCCTGGGGCGCGTCACTGCCTACGCCACCACGCCTCACCACGCGCCGTGCGCGTCACGACGTGCGCGTGACACGTAAATGACGCGCGAATAACGCCCAAATAACGCCCAAGTGAGACAGGCCCATAAATTGTCTCATTCAGACTGAAGAAGGGTCTCGACCTGAAACATCACCCATCCCTTCTCTCCGGAGATGCTGCCTGTCCCGCTGAGTTACTCCAGCAATTTGTGTCTCTTTGTGACTTTCTCATTTTGTAGATGTGGTCAGCAGCCAATACACCCGTTACAGTTTCCCCTGGCACAGCAATATTTCCTCCATGTATGTATGCAAGTTTTTTTAGTTCACTTTTGAATCTGCTTACACCATCTTAATGTGCAGGGGATTCCTGAGCACAACAACTAATCGCATGGAATAAAATTATCTCCTCTCTTCCCATTTGGCTTCTTTCACCCAGGGAGTTCTGGCCTACAGTTGAATCGTGTTCCTGTAATACATTTGATTCAAGTTCATGCAGATCACATTCTTCTATTGTCGGTTTAGTCACGATGTCTAAATTTGTTTTGTTTTTTTGTGTCTCTTACAGAACCCTGACATTGTATTGGTCCATTACCTGAATGTACCAGCCATCGAAGACTGTGGCAAGCCTTGTGGTCCGATATTGTGCTCCATCAACACCGACAAGAAGGAATGGGCGAAATGGTCGAAAGAGGAGCTGATCAGCCAGCTTAAACCCATGTGTGAGTGTCAGCTTCAGCAATACTTCCCAATGTGCTCCATACATGGCATTGTACGCTGGACAGCAGGGTTGCCCTGGAGTCTCCTGGAATCCGAGACACCACTGCGGGCAAATCATGCGGAAAAATAGCGTTGAATTTTTAAAATGTTTCCTTGGCATCCTATGCCCAAAAGTGTTGGGCATGGGGAAATGTGTTCTCTGGCTGACACTTAATTGGTCGAGATGCTATTTGTTGTCAGTTTGGCTGCCCCATGAGGATGGGCATGGTGGTGGTGGTGAGAGATGGGATGAGATTGGGATTAAGTGGCGAAACCTCCGGGAATTTCTCCATCCGTGGTTGACAACCTTAACCGGAGGGAGGTTGAGCGAAATGGAGGCAGGCTGGGCTGCATCAACTGTGGGGGGGCGCTGGTGCCTCCGAATCGGAAGATTGCGAGTTTGTTTCCCGCTGCTGAGATTTGAGCACAAAATCCAGATTGCCACGACGGGTACTGTCAGAGGCACCATCTCTGATGGGGTAGTAAGCTGAATACGGTCTATATGATGCGCGGTTGAAGTGTACGTTTGAAACCCCATGGCATTGTTTCGAAGGATCGTGGAGAATTGTCCAAGCTCGCATCTTCAAACTGGATACGTTGTTTTCAATGGGCTTTGGAGGCATGAGGACAAGTTATGTCCATGGAGCTCTTAGGGCAGAAAGATTCGTAGCATGAAGGGAGAAAACTTGGGGGGAAAAAAAAGAGGAATAGAAATTGAATTAAAGAAGAATAACATGCAGGCTGTGCCAGCTGAGTGCCTTCGTTTCCTTGCGGGAGTCTTTGAGAAAATGTCGTGAGGGGAAGAACAGGCTGAGAAGAGAAAGTGCAGCAAAACAGCAAGTGGCTTAATGTTGTGTGATGCCACGCACCATTTGCAACCCTGTAATAAGGCACAACTGCCCTGAACATTCCTCTGTTAAGCAGGTTTGATGAAAATTCAGACGTAGGGCGGGGGGGGAATGGAAGGGTAGCAATGAAAACACGGATTATAGGAGAGAAAGGAATGAGCACACCAGGGGCAGGGGACCTGTCGCAGACCCTTGCTTCTTTTAACGCAGGCAATTTATAATAGCAACGAGGGAGTTAACAGAAAATGTAATTCAGAGAGGGTCTGAGCTTGTTCACCAGTGAACGAACGGTACATCCTTCTCCATCTGGCCACTTGCTTGGCTGAAACAATGCTGCATGCCTGCCACCTGCTGGGTATTCTGTATTATTACAGTGTGAGATAAACACAAATATATTTATCGGACTTGAGTTTGAACAGATTATACCTACGTATGATATATCTGAACTGTTTGGATAGCATGCAAAACCAAGCCTTTCACTGTACCTCGGTACACGTGACAATAATAACCCAAACAAAACACAAAGGGCCAAGAGAAATAGAAAATGCACAAAGACACAGCAGCCCGTGCAGCATCTGTTGAAATAGAAAGATTACCCATGTTCTTTTTTACAAAGTCACAAGCTGACCCGATGAGTTTTTTTTAAATTTGATCTCATATTTCCAGCATCTGCCATTTTAACTTGTCAACACAAATGCACTTTGCATACATGGAGTTGGCATTGTTGGGCGAGCAGGGTGAAATTCTCAGTCATTAGTTATTTGTGAGAGATTGTGATCGAATACCTTTCTCGGATTTTGGAACTTTTTGGTGAGGGAGTTGGCAAACCCCTTTTTTCTGCATTCCTTTTTTTTTCTTGTTTCACTCATTCTTTCACAATTTACGTGTGAGTTTAATTTGAGTTTAGAGATACAATGCAGAAAATTTGGCCCTTCGGCCCACCTAGTCCGCCTGAACCAGCGATCCCCCTACACCAGCACTATCCTATACACTAGGGAGAATTTATAATTTTTACCGAAGCCAATTAAATTACAAACCTGTATGTTTTTGGAATGTGGGAGGAAACCATAGCAGCCGCAGAAAACCCACACTGTCACGGGGTGAATGTAAAGACAGCACCCACAGTCAGGATCGAACCCGGGACTCCAGCACTGTTAGGCAACGCCTCTATCACTGCACCACCGTCCTACCCATCAACAGTGCCCACAGTTAATGGAGAGGATTCTGAGGGATAAGATATTTTTTTAAACTGGATAGGCAGGGGGTGATTAGGCCCCCAAGTTACATCTCACAGAGGAGCAGATATCCCAGCATTTAGAGCAGAGGCGAAAAGGCCTCCACCATAAAATGGCACCACAGTTGTTTTGGTGAATGAGAGACTAATTGACCCAGATCCCACTCCAGATCTCCACATCGATCCGAGACACAGTGTAGTCTGAGACACTCGCTCAGTGTAGTAGCGGGTGCTGCATTATCAGAGGTGCTACTTTTCAGATAAGGTATTCAATTGAGTCCAGTCAGCTGACTGTTAATGAAATATCCTTTGGCTCCATTTTACAGATGGGGAGGAGAATCCCTTCATGTCATGGGTCAAAATTTATCCTTGAAGTGTCACTGAAATAGATTATTTGGCATTATTATACGTTACCCCAACATCGATTGGAGTACTCATCAATAATAAAATCGATTATCTAGCAATGTCTCTTTACTGTTTATCACTGTGAGAGCATGTTGTGCAGAAATTGACAACCAAGTTCTCCACAAATGGGATTTAATTTTAAGAATGTTCCTTGACATTTTCTAACGTGTTCAGCATGGGAAAATATGTTTTTTGACTGATGGGCAATAAATTACTTAATGGGCTGCAAAAACACTTTGGGATTTTGCATCTAACTGAAGATATCTGGCCACTTCTGCCAGTTTCCATTAGTCAGACAGACAATTTTAATCAAAGTTATTGTCTATGGAATGCTCGTACTTCTCCCGGCTGGAGAACTCACTGTATCCTCCAGTCTGGAATGGATCGAGGATTACCATGCTGGTCCCTTCCCAAAATAAGAGAGGATGAAACACATGGGACAGACACAAAAAGCTGGAGTAATTCAGTGGGTCAGACAGCATCTCTGGAGAAAAGTAATCAGTGATGTTTTGGGTTGAGACCTTTCAGTCTGTCTGTGCACACGGAAACAGCAGTTAGATAGAGCTCTTAAAGATAACGGAGTCAGGGGATATGGGGAGACGGCAGGAACGGGGTACTGATTGTGGATGATCAGCCATGATCACAGTGAATGGCGGTGCTGGCACAAAGGGCCGAATGGCCTACTCCTGCACCTATGTCTATTGTCTGTTGTCTAAACCGACCATCATAGCGTGCTTGTCATATGCTCATGTTTACATATTCTGTTGTGCTGCTGCAGGTAAGAATTTAATTAATCTATCTGGGACATTTGACAATAAAAGTTTGTGGAGACAATTCTGAGGGATAAGATTGTAAAACGTTGGGCAGACTGGGGCTAATTAGGGATAGTTAGTGCATTTTATTTTAATGTGGGAGATTGTGTCTTAGTAATCTGATTTTGAAGAAGTAACCAAAAAGTTTGATGATTGCAAAACCTTAGATGTTGTCTGTATGGATTTCAGCAAGACATTTGATAAAGTTCCATACGTTAGCCTGTTCTGGAAAGTTAGATCATTTGATGGTACTGGACCTGCACTCACTGGAGATTAGAAGGATGAAGGAGACCTCATTGAAACTTACCAAATAGTGAAAGGCCTGGATAGAGTAAATGTAGGAGCCTAGGATCAGAGGACATAGCCTCAGACTAAAAGGACGTATCTTTGGAAAGGCGATGAGGAGGGATTTCTTTAATCCGAGGGTGGTGAATCAGTGGAATTCATTGCCACAGACAGCTGTGGAGGCCGTCAATGGATATTTCTAAGGTGAAGATTGACAGATACTTGATTGGTACAGGTGTCAAGGGTCTGGGGAGAAGGCAGGAGATTGAGGCTGGGAGGGAAAGATAGATCAGTCATGTTTTAATCACGGAGTGGCCTCATGGGCTGACAGGCCTACTTCTGCTGCCATGACAACGTTGGTGAAGCCACATTTGGCATATTCAGTTCAATTTTGCTCACCCGGCTATAGGAAGGATGCTGCTAAGTTGGAGAGCGTGCAGCGAAGATTTACGGTTTAGAAGGATGTTGCCGAGACTAGAGGGCCCGAGCGACAAGGAGAGGTTGGACCTCTCCCCATCAGTCTACAGATGGGGCAATGAACCCAGTTCAGTTCAGTTCAGTTTATTGTCACGTGTACCGAGGTACAGTGAAAAGCTTTTGTTGTATGCTAACCAGTCAGCGGAAAGACAATACATGGTTATAATCGAGCCATTTACATTGTGCAGATACAGGATAAGTGAATATCGTTTAGTGCAAGGTAAAGCCAGTAAAGTCCAATCAAGGACAGTCCGAGGGTCACCAATGAGGTAGATAGTAGTTCAGGCCCCACCTGATGGGTTCATTGCCCCATCTGAAGACTGACTCTACTGAAGTAGTGAAGTGTGGCTGACTGTCGGATAGTGGCGCGGGCGGCGACAGCAACCGCAATCTTCTTGGGGTGAAGCAGTTGTGGTGGAGCCATGGGACGGATGTCGAGGCTTTTGTACAATGAGCAGAACACCAGAACAGAAAACCAGTGGCAGGCAGGCAGGCAGGCAGGCAGGCAGGCAGGCAGTCTTCCCGTGATCACGGGTTTGTCCCTTTAAATAGCAGTAAAAACAAAAAAAAATTAAACTGACATTTACTATTGACCTTGTCTCCTTGGAGATGAACAGAAAATGTCAACAACTTGTCAGAGATGTAATAGAATGAAAACAAATGAAAGGTGTATAAATGCATTTATATTGTGGCTGCACATCGGTCTCTGGGTAATATTGCCATTTCTCTCGGTTGCTTTGACATTCCCCTCGCCTGCCACACGACCATTTTCATTACATGAGACTTTGATTTGATCCGTGCGCTTGCAAAGAGCGTAGAAGCGGGGACAAGGCAACTCAGCCCCTCCAATGCTCTCCACCGCTCGACAGGGTCACGGCCGAGCTGTGATCCAACTCCATGTATCCGACTCACCCCCCCCATGTTCCTTAATAGCCGTCATCGTCAAAAAAAGTATCAGTCTTCGATTTAAAATTAACCACTGACCTTCCGTAAGTTTTCATTTGCGGAGTTGGAGAGAGGATTGTGGTTGCGGTGTAATGGCTGAACTGAGGGTGAGACCTGTCAGCATGGTTGTTCTTTGTGGAGGTAATAAACAGCCTCCGGTCTTAATTTCATGTTTATTTAGAGTCATAGTCACACAGCGTGGAAACAGGCCCTTTGGCCCGACTTGCCCACTCCGGCCAACATGTCCCAGCTACTGCCGTTTGACCCATATCCCTCCAAACCTGTCCTATCCATCCACCTGTCTAACTGTTTCTTAACCGTTGCGACAGTCCATGCCTCAACTACCTCCTCTGGCAGCTCGTTCCATACATCCACCACCCTTTGTGTGAAAAAGTGACCCCTCAGGTTCCTATTAAGTCTTTTCCCCTTCACCTTAAACATTTGTCCTCTGGTCCTTGATTCCCTTACTCTGGGCAAGAGACTCTGTGCATCTGGCCGATCTAATCCTCTCATCATTTTATACACATTCTCATTCTGATCCTTCTTTGATCTCTCAGATTTGATTGAAGATACATGATCATTGCTGATGCAAATCAGTAGGATTTTCAAAAAAGAAGGCAGACGTGCAGAGTATCAGTACAATGTGCTTGTTGGCAGGCTGTCGCTTCGATTGCTAGTTATTCCCGGGATGATAAGAAATGTGATGAGGTCACTTCTCCTTGAAGAAGGTGGTGTTTTCCACGTGCCTGCTGTCCACTTAGTCTCGAGTTGGTGGAGATTGCTGGGTTTGGCAGACACTGCCAAATAGCTTCTATGGCTCGAATTGTCACAATAGTTTGTGGTTCAAGACTGCCATATGGGTATGGGTATGGGTTCACATCTCACCACTCTGTCACACTGCCGACCTTGAATTCATACTGCATCACTTTCCACTGAAATGAACATTCCTCTCTGAGCTGCTCAGGACAATGGCCTTTGGCATTCATTTCAAGGGCCTGCACTATTCCTGACAATATTTCATCCAATCTAGCACAGTCCCTGGCACTTTGCTCACATCCTCAGAGAAAGACACCGGCCCTACTGCCACTCTGCCACTAGCTGCCATACACCAGCGATGCACAGGATATGCCCAAGGGTAACTTTAAGTTAGATTTTCTAGGTTTTTTAAATTAGAGATGCAGCGTGGAAACCAGCCCTCCGCCCCACCGAGTTCACGCCAACCAGCACATTATCCTACACACACTCGGGACAATTTACAATCTTCACCAAAGCCAATTAACCTACAAACCTGTACGTCTTTGGAGTGTGGGAGGAAACCAAAGCTCCCAGTGAAAGCCCACGTGGTTACAGGGAGAACGTACAAACTCCGTACAGACAAGCACCCACAGTCAGGATCGAACTCGGGTCTCTGGCGCTGAGAGGCAGCAACTCTGCTGTGCCAATCAACTGCTCCCACATTAAGTTCTGGTCAATATGCCAGGAAGGTGGACCTGGACACGTGGGAGTGCAGGATAACCTTGTCAGGCCCTTGATGTGAAGAGCGTAAAGATAGACACAAAAAGCTGGAGTAACTCAGCGGGACGGGCAGCATCTCTAGAGAGAAGGAATGGGTGACGTTTCGGGTCGAGACCCTTCCTGGAGGTGCCCCCTGGTTGTTTGCAGGAGTGACTTTGGAGCAATGCGGAATGAAATGTCTCCTTCTCACATCATATGTCAGGGTGACCTGTATCTCGTTGTCGACACCAGTGAAGTGGAAATCCTCAGATAATTTGGGGGCCTGAGTTCTTGATGGATGGTGCCACTGTTCAGGAAATTCAGAGGCTCATTTAGTCCATAAAACTAATGGGATCAGTGATTCTTTAATTCATGTATTAGAATCGCTGCAGGTGCACCTGAAGGATTTTACGCTTCATCCCAGCTCTCCCAGCTAATTAATAAATTCATAAGCCATAGGAGTAGAAGTAGGCCATTCGGCCCATCGGGTCTACTCTGCAAGTATAATGCTATCATGGGGGAATTGGTTTCTCCTGAGGTTAATACAAAGGTTGGACGTCATGAGACAAGACATTAGCAACACAACAGCAGAGACACAAGAGACTTCAGATGCCGGAACAAGCACAAAGTGCTGGAGGAACTCTGTGGGTCAGGCAGCATCTGTGGAGGGAATGGGCATGTGATGTTTTGACTCAAGATTTTAATTGGTGGACTATATTGTGGAGAGAGTCACTGGGTTTGCTTTGGGAATAGTATTTTCCAGGTGCCTTACGTAAATCCTCTGTCTGTTAGGGAGCCTCCTAGATCCTGAACAGTTGAAGCCTGCTTCCTCTGCTCATCGGGAAGATGGGGGTGTGGATCCAGCAGCTTTGTCTCTCCACTCCTCCTGTTCCCGCTATCCTCTAAAGGGCCTGTCCCAACAGCATGCGACCAAACATGGTGGCTTGAAGTGGACGGGCTCGCGGGGCCGGTTCCACTTCGAACCGCGGAGCCGTATGGAGTTGTGCGTATTGAGCCATATGGGTACTGACATCATACCGACATCATACTCATCAATCAGCTGGGCAAGAGGCGGGCCGAGTGAATTTGGACGTCGCACGGCGCCGGGCGGTGATATCAACACGCAACGGCATGCCAAGCAATGATGTCATCGCGCAACGCCACGCGCTAGGCGTACGCCATCAAGACGCTGCGTACGGCGTCATGACGCTGCATACGACGTTGAGACGTTGCGTACGGCCTCAATGCAGTTGCGGGATTTTGAACAGTGTCAATTTTTCGGAGCCTCATGCAATGTCGGAAGCGGCCCCACACAACTTCACACGGCTCCGGTGATCGAAGTGGAACCAGCCCCACGAGGCCGTATGGCTCAAACGACCACGTTAGGTCGCGCTCGCCGCATGCAGTCGCATGCTGGTGGGACAGGCCCTTAAGAAGCTTCCCAGTCAGTTCTCCTGCACTGAAGAAGGGCGTCGACACTTTGGAGGCACTGGGCCTGTATTCGCTGGAGTTTAGAAGGATGAGGAGACGCCTCATTGAAACTTACCGAATAGTGAATGGACTGGATAGAGTTGATGTGGAGTGGATGTTTCCACTAGAGGGAGAGTTTAGGACCAGAGGTCATCGCCTCAGAATTAAAGAACGTTCCTTTAGGAAGGAGTTGAGGAGGAATTTCTTTAATCAACGAGTGGTGAATCTGTGGAATCCATTGCCACAGAAGGCTGTGGAGGCCGTCAATAGATATTTTAAAGGCAGATAGATAGATTCTTGATTAGTGCGGGTGTCAGGGGTTATGGGAAGAAGGAAGGAGAATGGGGTTGAGAGGGAGAGATAGATCATCCATGATTGAATGGCAGAGTAGACTTGATGGGGGGGGGGGGGGGGGCGAATGGCCTAATTCAACTCATATCACTTATGACCCGAAATGTCACCCATTCCTTTTCTTCTGTCCCGCTGAGTTACTCCAGCATTTTGTGTCTATCTTCAGTGTCCCTTGAAATATTGATTATAGCAACAAAGTATTATGACAGTGTCCTAGTGTTGCAGAGACTGTTTTACAATACATCAAATTTCAAAACGTCCCTACTGTGGAAGGAGGGACACGTCCCTCCCACACCCTCCCCCCACTCGGTTCCTCCATTCTCTCGTCAGGTACCCCCAAGGCCAGTGATCAGTGGTTCCTCAGCCCCCCCACTTTCAAAAACACTCTGTAGACCCTGGTTCAGACAGAGTGCACTGCCAGATGTGAGCAGGGAACTGAGACCAGCTGTCCGTGATGTCTGGATCCCAATGCTCAGCGCTTCGTGTTTCGGAGTTGGCTAATGTTATTGATTTGTAATTAGCCTGATTTGTAATTAGTTGACAAAACCTTATTTATCCGGAATATCCAGGGGGTGGGATAAGTGTAATATTAAAATGACATGCAAGGTGTCAGGCTGTCTGTCATAACATACAGCCCTAATAACCCATTATTTCCTTCAGTTAAATATTGGGAAGGTAGCACTATTGTCATTTGCCACTCAACTGTTATGTTTGTTTACTTCACTGACTATTTCTAATCCCCCACCAGACTCCTTTGACAGGTTGAATAGAAATGTCCCCAATCTCTTTGTTTTATGAATTGAACATGTAGATGAACATCCTCAAAGAGTGTAATCAGATGGAAACTGATTCAGATGCGATGTTTAAGAGTTTGTTCGAAGGAGGGGCATATTTTTAAAAAAGTGACAGAGATACTTGCAGGGGAATGTGTGAGGAGGTTATTATTTGTCTTTAGTTTTAGCTTGAACCAGGACATCTGAAGATTCAAAGTTTAATATAGTAATTGTGCTGATACTGACACCAACCAATCACGTAATGAATATCATCCATTCCGGAGGTTTTATTTTTCTTTTCCATTTAAACTTCACTTGGATTTCAATCAGTTCAATGTAAAAGTAATTGGGAATGGGGAGCATTGGAACAAAAATTTGCCCTCGGTACATCTTAACTGCAATATGATAATGTATGTCTGTTGGTAGGCGCAATCAAAACAAAGATCTTTTTATCATTGTTGTGTTATGAATACCACAGAAAATATTATGTATTCTCAAGATCACATTTAATTGAATAATATTGCTTAAGTATATAGTTATTGGACTTCTCATTTCGGAAAAGTCCCAGCTGAGAGGAAGATAGCAAAAAACTGAAAATATTGGGGGTGAAAATGACTTCAGGCCAGTTTGTTAGGAAAATGAAGGAAATGGTAACAGAATACTTATACAGCTGAGTGAGTATAATGTTATGGATCAGAAATTGTGTTCAACCAATTGATGACTTTTTTGACAAAGTAGCTAGCATGTTAGATAGCAAGGAATCCAATGGATGTAGCAAATTCTGTTATACAAAATTTGGTCCGTGAAGTGCCCCATAAAAGATTACTGCATTGGATAAGCACCTGTGGACTTCTACATAATAGGTTAAGTCCAAGGGGTCAGATATGGGGCTTTATGTGTGGGCCAGATATATTGTCAGTGCAGAGGGGCTAGGAGCAAGGCCAAGTGTGCATCCAGAGTCAAGGTCTTGAATAGTACTAGGTGTGCAGTCAAAGCTGGGACAATGGGAGTGTTCAGCACTGGGAACCTAAGCAGGTAAGCAGCTATGATCAGGGTGGAATAGGGGGCCAGGTGTAAGGCTGAACTCAGGGTCAGGAATGAGAGAAGGTATGCAACTGGATTCAGGGTCAGCAGTAGTACCAGGTGTGCAGTGAGACCCAGGTTGGCCAACATGGGCCAAGTGTTTGATTATAATCTGATTTCCTTACATGACTACACTAAGATCATTCATGTGCTGCACGTGTGATCAGAGCCTGGCTCTACTGTGGAATGTAATTAGGAATGTAATTTAGCCTAACCTTATTCATTGCTAATCCAATTTAAAGCATAAATATTGCATTCAAGTGTAAGTTAAAAGAGTCGCTACAGTATGCACCAGATTGGTCAATTCCAAGCTGAAAAATGCAATAGTTCCATTCCAATGGGAGGGGTCCCCACACCCCCCGCCCCCCACCCCTCACCTCGATTGCTACACTACCTTGGGCTTGGTCGCTCGCAATTTCTCACTCCCAACTATGACCCAATGTTGGCAGCACTGACACAATGAACGACTGGGCCCCGGATGTGTGAACTAGAACATGGGACATTGTGTTCAGGTCACTAAAGATCAGCATGAGGTCCCTGGAAGTCTAAGCCTACATATAGATTCACACCTTTTGCTTTCGAACCTCAAATCATGCAACCATTGAATTAATCCACAATAGGTCACACTAACTAATTGTTCTGTAAGAACTCAAGGTTGTTAAGTGGACTATTAATAGGGTCTACTATGTATATATTGCTATATATATATATTATCATCTGTATATTGGAACGTAGAACTCTGGGCAGGAACACTAGGACATGAGGATCCATGTGTGTGTGCATCAGAACTCGGGCCCTGTGTCTGTAGATCAGAATTTTATAACAATAGGAATTGAATATAGAAGCACAGAGGTCCTTCTGCAGTTGTCCAGGTTAATTTACAAGGTTAATTCCCGGGATGGCGGGACTGTCATATGCTGAGAGAATGGAGCAGCTGGGCTTGTACACGGCTTGAACAGGACACATGTTCCGGTGTTGGGGGAAGTCCAGAACCAGGGGCCACAGTTTAAGAATAGGGAGTAAGCCATTTAGAACGGAGACGAGGAAACACTTTTTCTCACAGAGAGTGGTGAGTCTGTGGAATTCTCTGCCTCGGAGGACGGTGGAGGCAGGTTCTCTGGATGATTTAAAGAGAGAGCTAGATAGGGCTCTTAAAAATAGCGTGTCAGGGGATATGGGGAGAAGGCAGGAACGGGGTAATGATTGGGGATGATCAGTCATGATCACATTGAATGGCAGTGCTGGCTTGAAGCGCCAAATAGCCTACTCCTGCACCTATTGTTTATTGTCTATAGAACTCGGGCTTATTAGGCCACAGGCCAACAGCTCCATGCAGTGTGTCTGCCCCAACACTGAGACTGAATCTGCATCAGTTGGAGCATGTGGGCTTCAAGATCTCGCGGGCTTCTTCCTGGATAAGGTCCCAGAAGCAGCAGGAGGCCTGGCTGTAAACCAGGCCAGTTAGTTTCTATTCCACAGTCAGTCTGCAGCCAAGCCGGATCTTAGTTGCCCTTGAAGTGGTGAATGACCAGCTAGAACTGGATAACAGTCCCTTAATGACTCCTGTCTGATGACATTGTGACCATTTTACAGACTGTGTGGGTTAAAGCAAGTCAGGAGGTCACCTGAAGAAGAGTCTTGTCCCGAAACGTTACCTGTTCCTTTTCTCCAGAGATGCTGACCCGCTGAGTTACTCCAGCATTTTGTGTCAATCTTAGATCAGTATGATGGCTCTTTATTGTACACGGGACCAAGTCACTGACCTGACACTGCCCTGGACCTCTGACAGCCCATGATTGTATTTCCTTACAGATGTCAAATGGAATGGATGCTGCTCTGCTCTCTGAAGTGTCGAACTTAAACCAGAGTCAGGCTGCAGAAAAAGACTACCAAGAATTTACTCCATGCATTTGATAAGAGGCGTTTTTTTGGTTACCTCCATAACTGGAAATCAGCTGGTTGGGGACATGTGCTCCAGCAGATCCAGATTCCGCAGGCACATCTGGAGATCTGACTGTAAATATTTTCTGTTTCTTTGTCACCATTACTGGAGTTAAGGACCATTCCTTGTGAGAGGATGTACATAGAACGGTGCAGCATTGCAACAGGCCCTTTGGTCCACAATGTCCGCTCCAAACGTAATTCCAAGTTAAACTAATCTCCTCTTCCTGTGCGTGATCCATATCCCTCCATTTCCTGGATATCCATGTGCTTACCCAAAAATCTGGTGGATGCCACTATTGTATCTGCCTCCATCACCAAACCAGACCGTGCATTCCACGCACCCACCTCTTTGTGTAAAAAAAACTTGCCTTGGTGCACCTCTTTTAAACTTTGCTCCTCTCACCTTGATTCTATGCCCTCTACTCTCTGACATCTCCTCTCTAGGAACAAGGGCTTGACTGTCCATCCCATCTACGCCTCTCATCATTTTATAAAATTCTATCAGGTTGCCCCTCAAACTCCAATGTCCCAGAGAAAACAATCCGAGTTTATCCAACTTTTCCTTATAGCTAATATTTTCCAAATTCAGGAGGACCTCTTCTACACCCTCTCCAAAGCCTCCATGTTCCTCCTGTAATGGGGCAAGCACAACTGCACACAAAACTCCAAATGCCGCTAAGCCAAAGTCCAATAAAGCTTAATGCCCCTAGTGCCACGTGATGGTATGACAGGGAATTCATATTTGCTACAACCTTCTCATTTGCAACACCACTGCTCTGACTCTCACCCCATGACCTGACTGGTTTAAACCTTCCCTCGTAGAACATGAGCAAATCACCCCACAAAGATATTGGTCCCCCCTCCAGTTCAGGTGCTCCCTGTCCCTCGTGTGAACGTCACTTTAGTAAATACTGATACATAGTCACGCTTTTCATTAGTGAATACAGATGAGAAATATTAATTTCAGATTCGCTTAAATTAACCCCCTGATGGGGTAGCATTTTCATGCAAAGGATGGTGGGTGTACGGAACGAGCTGCCGGGGGATGTAGCTGAGACAGGTACTATCGCAGTGTTACATAGAAACATAGAAACATAGAAAATAGGTGCAGGAGGAGCCTTCTAGCCAGCACCGCCATTCATTGTGATCATGGCTGATCGTCCGCTATCAATATCAATTTTTTTTCACACAGAGAGTGGTGGGTCTCTGGAATTCTCTGCCACAGAGGGTAGTTGAGGCCAGTTCATTGGATATATTTAAGAGGGAGTTAGATGTGGCCCTTGTGGCTAAGGGGATCAGAGGGTATGGAGAGAAGGCAGGTACGGGTTACTGAGTTGGATGATCAGCCATGATCATATTGAATGGCGGTGCAGGCTCGAAGGGCCGAATGGCCTATTCCTGCACCTAATTTCTATGTTTCTATGTTTCTAATAACCCGTGTCTGCCTTCTCCCCATATTCCTTGACTCCATTAACCCCTAGAGCTCTCTCCATCCAGTGATTTGGCCTCCACTGCCCTCTGTGGCAGGGAATTCCATAAATTCACAACTCTCTGGGTAAAAACGTTTTTTCTCACCTCAGTCTTAAATGACCTCCCCTTTATCCTAAGACTGTGGCCCCTGGTTCTGGACTCACCCAACATTGGGAACATTTTTCCTGCATCTAGCTTGTCCAGTCCTTCTATAATTTTATATGTTTCTATAAGATCCCCCCTCATCCATCTAAACTCCAGTGAAGCGTTGAAGAAACATTTAGAAAGGAACATGGAGAGGATAGGTTTAGAGGGTTATGGGCCAAACGCAGGTAGGTGGGACAAGTGTAGATGGACATGTTGGCCGGTGTGGGCAAGTTGAGCTGAAGGGCCTGTTTCCATGCCGTAAGATTCTATGACTGGTCATGATTCTAGTCATGGTCAGTTAATGTGTGTGGGATTTTGCCAGGCACAGATAGATCATGCATTTTCTCCATTGTCATATTGACCAGCCTTTAAAATTACTTCATTGGCACAAAGCACATCAGGGTTGTGGAGGCCACTATATACATGGAATTATTGACAGTGCTGACGCAGATTGCTTGGTTCGCAGTGGGGGTGGAGATAGTGGAGGAGAGAGGCTGAATCTTATCTTTTTGCCTTTATTTGAAATTTGAAAAATTCAATTCTATTTGCTATTAAATTGAAAGTTTGTGGTCCAGGTTGAGTTGAATGAAAGCTATGCAGATGTACTCTGTGTAGACAAACTGATTGCAATACATTGGTAGCAACTATCTGGTTTTTGAGAAGGTTACAGAATTAAACCCAGTGAAGGGTGACAGATTGCAAGCAGAGGCCTCTGGGTTTTGCATGCAAATTTCTTTGGAGTTCTTTTGAATATGCAAATTGTCTCTTTTTAAAAAAAACGATATATATAATAAAGAAGCACTTTATGATGAGTCTGGAAGCTGTTGCTCTGAATAGCAAACACTATGCACTGCAGCGTGGGTACTGATTTGTAATGAACCCAGACACACAAATCCCAGCTACACTTCAACAGTCTATAAGGGGGAGGGATATCAGGAAATCTTCCTACATCAAACTTCAACTGCATCCAGATTCCACCAGCAGATTGTGCTAAATTTAGCTGCTTGGGTCAAAGGAGACATATTGCCAAAGGACTCCCTAGCTGAAACTGTCCTGGTTTCTATGTGTACAGGTTGTACAGCAAGAACATATTTATTAATACATTCTCTCCCCTGGTCTGCAGGCACTGGAAAGAAGTGTTTCTACTTTGATTTTGTAATGATGATGGTTCCTGGTACCTGCCGCAACTACAAAACATCTTTCACTGTGAGCCTTCCCTCCCAATCCCAAAAGAGCCTGTTTTATTTCTTTTATGCCACGTCCTTCTCCCATCTCTCCTCGCGCTCGCTGTGCACCGTGAATGAGCCCAGGAATGCTAGTTAAAATCCCCCATCTCACTCTGGTGTTCATTGTTCATGCATGAGGCTGTGGGGCAAGGCAGAGGTGACTGTCTGACAGTGGGAGTAGGAAGCTAAGGCCGTTCTACATGAGAGAGCGCGGCTTTCCTCACTGTGGGGGAAGACGCTGCTAACACTGTAGGTTTAGTTTAGTTCAGAGATGCAGCGCGGAAACAGGCCCCTCGGCCCACCGTGACCAGCGATCCCCGCACATTAGCGCTACTCTAACACACTAGCCACAATTATAAATTTACAATTTATACCAAACCAATTTAACTACAAACCTGTGCGTCTTTGGAATGTGGGAGGAATCCGAAGATCACGTGCTCACGGGGGGGGAACGTACAAACTCCGTACAGGCAGCACCCGTAGTCGGGATCGAACTCTGACATTGTATGCGCTGTAAGGCAGCAACTCTACTGCTGCTCCACCATGCAGGGGAAACCAGAAACCTGCCTTATCCTGTGAAACTAAAGAACACTTTGACCTGGGGGTTGAGTGGAGACGACAAACCTCTCTGAAAATGAGGGGGAAATGATGGGTGTGCCTTGGGGGCTAACCATTGTCCAATGCAGCCCAGATCCGTGGCGGCACGGTGGCTCAGCAGTAGAGTTGCTGCCTTACTGTGCTTATAGTGCCAGAGACCCGGATTCGACCCGGACTACGGATGCTGTCTGTACAGCGTTTGTACATTCTCCCCGTGACCGCGCGGGTTTTCTCTGAGATCTTTGGTTTCTTCCTACACGCTAAAGACATGCAGAGCCAGACCCAAAATTGATAATATTGGGAATATCAGAGGCATGTAGCAACCTAACGGTCTCTCAAAGACGCTTTCTTGATTACGGTCAAATGTCTGCAAAAAAACTTATACTTACATTTTGGAAAAAGACAACAGTCCCCTCAGTGAAGATGTGGATTACGAAAATGACAGATACATTACATCTAGAAAGAATTAGGCTCATGTTGATTGACAAACCTGAACAGTTTTTAAAAATATGGTCTCCTTTTATTGAATTTCTTGAGCAATACAATGGTTGAACACAAACTCAAAACTGATTGTAGGGCTGGGTGAGCAGGCGCATAGGTTGGTCGACGGACTTTTCTTTCTCCTTTTCATTGTTCTCTTTCCTTTCTCTTCTCTTTCTCTTCAATTTAATATTCTGTTTGTAAAATGTTAAAATTGAAGCTGCGCTAGAGTTGTACAACTATCAAGTTACTTTTATTTTGTACAATTGCTTCCAATAAAAATATATTTAAAAAAAAAGATGCAGGTTTGTAGGTTCATTGGCTTGGTATAAATGTAAAAATAAATTGTCGCTAGTGTGGGCAGGATAGTGTTAATGTGCAGGGATCGCTGGTCAGCACGGACTCGGTGGGCCGAAGGGCCTGTTTCCGCGCTGTATCTCTGAACTAAACTAAACTAAGTTGCTGGTCTGTGCTGCGGTAGCTGAGCCTGGCTGAGGTGCAGGCATTAAGCCCCTGCGATACAGAGGGGGGAGTGCTCCAGCCATGGCTCCTTGTCCGGGATTAGCACGAGCGGATATGTGCCGGGGGTCAGGATTATGCTTGGCTGCGATGCCTTCCACAGTCAACATGGCTGCCTTCCACTTGCGTGTATTCCTAGTAGAAGCAGAGAAACACAGGGCTGAACAACTTGTCAGCACCAGCACGAGATGCAAAGGAGAAAGAACAAAACCTTTTAAAATAAAATACACAAGGGAGATTGTTAACTGAAAAATGGCCGATATACCTGCACATACGGGGAGATCAATAGAGGAGTAAAAATTCAAACACATTTTTGCTATTAATTCATGACTATAGAGACAGCCTGGGATCCCTGCTCCTTATTTTCTATCAAATAAAAGAGCAATGAACTATAAATATGAGTGTTCATGAATAATAGATTATCCACGACTTACTCAGACCCTGCTGAGAATGTCGTGTTTAGTCATGTTCGGAGCCCTGGATTGGATTGCTGCACAGCGCTCCTGTTGAGATTGATTAAATGCTGTTGGTACAACTCAGGGTTCAGTCGGGATGTTAGTAGTGGCCAAGTGTAAGCTGTGTGTCACCCCAGCCCCCCCCCCCCCCCCCCCCCCGCCCACCGCGGGCCCTCTCCCCAGACTGAGAGCAGCCTGGCTACAAAACAGAAACTAAAGGTGGGGGGTGATACTGAGATTGGCAAATGGCGTTTCGCGTGGACAGGGCTGCTCACTATTCTCAGGAACTAGAAGTGGAGATTCAAAACATGCAAGTGAAGCATACTCTGAGGAGGGGCAGAATGGTTAATACATTGGAATTACCAACTGGAAAATACAAATAACTCTACAGAATTAGTGGGCAGTGACAGATGATTTCCCTTCCATTAAGACTCAACAATCCAGGGATCCAGAGTGCGGCATTGCTCACTGCACTGCTACCTCTTTGAAAATTAATGATTTTTGCGAAGAGCAAAATTCTATTTAATCAAACTTTTTTCAGAATCTGGGTACTTTCCGTCTTTTACTCCATCTTTGGCTGGTACTTAATCAAGTGGTGGTGAGCCCCCTACTCAGGTCAAGTTTAGTTTAGAGATACAGCATGAAAACAGGCCCTTCGGCCCACCAAGTCCGTGCCAACCAGCGATCCCCGCCCACTTACACTATCCTACATGCACTAGGGACAGTTTACAGTTATAGCAAGCCAATTAGCCTACAAACCTGTACCTCTTTGGAGCGTGGGAGGAAACCGGAGATTCCGGAGAAAAGCCCACACAGGGAGAACGAACAGTTCTTGTTGCGTTTCTTCTGGTCAAAGGTATTCCACAGTGTTGCTGACGAAAGAACTCGAGGATTTGGGCCAGTGCTATTGAAAGATGGGCGAAATATATCAGGGTAGTGTGTGACCAGAGAGGCTCACAGACATGGTGGTGTCCACAAGTGGTTTAAGCCTTTTTCCTTCTTGGAGGCAGTAGTCATGGCCTTGGTAGATGTTGGCAAGAGTAGAAGAGATGAGTCATGGTGGAGCATTTTGTAAATAGTGCAGTCCACGACATGGAATAAGTCTGTCGCCCTTTATACAGATGTCGCTTAATCGACCATTCCCTTCAGGACTATACATTAACAAAGCATTAATATATACTAGATTAACAGTATAATAAGTACTGTTGTAATGGTCTCCCTGATCATCAGTGCAACCTACCCTCTCCTTGTGAATCAAAATGGGTTGACTGAAAGTAGCTGGCTAGAAAACAGAAATAAAAGGGCGGGGTTAGAGGCAACATTTATTTATCTTGGAGAAAAAAACCTAGAATCACCAGGGCTTAGAAGGCACACAAACCAGGTACTGGTTAATGGGATAAGTATGGATGGTTACTTGATGGTTGACTTGGGGCACGATGAAACAATGGGCCTTGTTTCTGGGCAGTACAACTTTAAGACTCTCTATCTTCTTGCGTTTGAGGCAGCAGAAGTCTGCAGCAGGGTGATGCCATCCGGTTGGACATCCGTAGGTGCCCGCCCTAGACAGGGCGCATGCTCCATGTTGGCGCCGAGGTGCGGCGCTGCTGCTGCTGTCCCTGTTCGTTGTCATTCGCCTGGCTGAGGTCCGTTGACAAGGTTCACCGCGGGGAGGTCGACAACATGAGCCCCAGACTCTCTGTCATTCTATGAAATATACTACATGGTGTAGGGAGGACTGTATATGGTTCATAGTTTGTGTCGAAACATGTGGTTCACAATCTGAAGGGGGAACACAGAGAGCACGGACTGTGGGAGGATTACACAGTAGAGTGGGTGAGGAGAACATGCATGTAGCATAGGAAGGCAGATTTCCCGAATCCGATTGGTGCTTGCAATTAGTTGATAAGTGATAGGAGCAGAATTAGGCCTTTTGGCCCATCAAGTCTACTCCGCCATTCAAACATGGCTGGTCTATCCTTCCCTCTCAACCCCGTTCTCCTGCCTTCACACCATAACCCCTGACATCCGTGCTAATAAACCATTCCTCTTTCAGGCGCGTAGAACATACATTTAAGCTTCTGACTAGAGATGAATCTCCAGGTTCCTCCGGCACACAGAGGATGAGAGAACATAATAAAGTCATATAGCGTGGATGCAGGCCCTTCAGCCCGACTTGCCCACACTGACAAACGTGTCCCATCTACACTAGTCCCACCTGCCAGCATTTGGCCCATGTCCCTCCAAACCTGCCCAGTCCATGTACCTGTCTGAGTGTTTCTTAAACATTGCAATAGTCCCTGTCGCATCGACCACCTCTGGCTGCTCGTTCCATACACCCACCGCCCTTTGTTTAAAAATGTTACCTCTCAGATTTAGTTTAGAGATCCAGCGCCCTTCTGCCTACCGAGTCAGGACCGACCAGTGATCCCTGCACATTAATACTGTCCTGCACACAGTAGGGATAGTTTACATTTACACTAAGCCAATTAACCTACAAACCTGTACGTCTTTGGAGTGCGGGAGGAAACCGAAGATGTCGGGGAAAACCCATGCAGTCACGGCTAGACAGAACGTATAACCTCCGTACAGACAGCACCCGTAGTCGGGATCGAGCTCGGGTCTCTGGCACTGCAAGCGCTGTAAGGCAGCAACTCTACCGCTGCACCACCATGTCGCCCTATTAAATTCCTATTAGATTCCTATTACATATTTTCCCCTTCACCTTAAACCTTTGTCCTCTGGTCCATTGCCTGTGGGAGCATATATAGTTTGTGGTCAGTGGAGGGAATGCACACACGCTGTCTTTAGAGGAGCACAGGCTACTGGGATGACAATTTGAGCACAGTTGGACGCTGACTTTGAGCGGACAAGAATACTCTACATCCGTAACGTGCTTCATGATTGCCGGGGAGTCCATTCTCCTCTTGATGTTCAGAGGTTATGCCTTCAGCTGCCTCGGATCAGAAATTCCCCCTCTCAACCCTTGCACTGCACCAAGCTCCACGAAGCCCATGTTTTTGACATAAAGCATTAGCTGGCTTGGTATCATGTTTTCCCTGATAAGAGCCCTCAAGGAGCTTTCGAGCAACTTACTATCCTTCAAGATGCCATATAAATATAAGTTGCTGTTGTTGTGGGAGTCCCACACAAACCAGGGAAGAGTGGGGAACAGTTAACTTGTCAGCTATCTGCTCCCTTTTATGGCGTATAGGTTTAAAGATTTATTTTTGTTCTGTTTCAATAGCTATTTTTCATCAGTGAACGGGATATGCATTTTTGCATTGATGGGATAGGTTAGCCTGTGGGGTCTAATCTCACTTTTGCGCATTCTATGAATGTGAGAGCTATTTCACTGGCAGTTTTCTGCCATAACTTACCTGCTCATCCCCTCCTCCAACCCTCAAGGGCTAACTGCAGTATAAAAATGTGCAATCTCCACGGTGTGCTTTCTCTCAACTTTCTTACTGTCAGAACTCGATTGAGTTTTATTTTGTCTGCCTGTTATTTTTATCCTCCTCCAATCCCTAATTTCCAATTTACTGCTTTCATTTTGTTTCATTTCTTCCTTCAATCCTCTTCCGTCTCGCAGGTGGCTGCTGCCTCACTGGCCCCTAAATAATTGACTATTTCTCTTAATGTGAAGCTGCGACAAAAAAAAACGTGGCAACTGCTTCATGCCAGCACTAATGCTCATCCCAAGCCCCAACCCATATCCTCACTTTTCACCCCAACCAGCAAAGCCTTCTATGTGGAGGAAGGAACTGCAGATGTTGGTTTAAACCAAAAATAGACACAAAACAGCACTTCATATTTTGCTTGGGCAGTTTGCAACCCAGCGGTATGAAAAGTAGACAAAAATGCTGGAGAAACTCAGCGGGTGAGGCAGCATCTATGGAGCGAAGGAAATAGGCAACGTTTCGGGTCGAAGCCCTTCTTCAGAGTGATACTCTAACTTCAAGTAACCCCTGCATCCCCCCTCCCTCCATCCATCCCCCATTTAAGTTGTTGTGCTTGCTTCAAAGCAGTCGTGTTGAGTCTCATTGTCAGTAACCTGTTTTCACCTAGGCAACAGCTAACAAAAGCCCTTTAAAATTGTTACTTTTTTGCATATTTTTTAATCATTTGTTCCATATCTCTCGATATCACCATCTATATCAAGGGTTCCCAACCTGGGGTAAATGTATCCCCGGGGGGTAAAGTTTGCCTAGCCAGGGGATAAATATAGAAACATAGAAACATAGAAATTAGGTGCAGGAGTAGACCATTCAGCCCTTCGAGCCTGCACCACTATTCAATATGATCATGGCTGATCATCCAACTCAGTATCCCGTACCTGCCTTCTCTCCATACCCTCTGATCCCCTTAGCCACAAAGGCCACATCTAACTCCCTCTTAAATATAGCCAATGAACTGGCCTCAACTACCCTCTGTGGCAGAGAGTTCTAGAGACCCACCACTCTCTGTGTGAAAAAATTCCTTCTCATCTCGGTCCTAAAGGATTTCCCCCTTATCCTTAAGCTGTGACCCCTTGTCCTGGACCTCCCCAACATCGGGAACAATCTTCCTGCATCTAGCCTGTCCAACCCCTTAAGAATCTTGTAAGTTTCTATAAGATCCCCTCTCAATCTCCTAAATTCTGGAGAGTATAAACCGAGTCTATGCAGTCTTTGTTCATAAGACAGTCCTGACATCCCAAGAATCAGTCTGGTGAACCTTCGCTGCACTCCCTCTATGGCAATAATGTCCTTCCTCAGATTTGGACGCAATACTCCAGGTGTGGCCTCACCAAGACCCTATACAACTGAAGTAGAACCTCCCTGCTCCTATACTCAAATCCTTTTGCTATGAAAGCTAACATACCATTGGATTTCTTCACTGCCTGCTGTACCTGCATGCCTACTTTCAATGACTGGTGTACCATGACACCCAGGTCGCGCTGCATCTCCCCTTTTCCTAATCGGCCACCATTTAGATAGTAGTCGGTTTTCCTATTTTTGCCACCAAAGTGGATAACCTCACATTTATCCACATTATACTGCATCTGCCAAACATTTGCCCACTCACCCAGCCTATCCAAGTCACCTTGCATTCTCCTAGCATCCTCCTCACAGCTAACACTGCCCCCCAGCTTAGTGTCATCCGCAAACTTGGAGATATTGCCTTCAATTCCCTTATCCAGATCATTTATGTATATTGTAAATAACTGGGGTCCCAGCACTGAGCCTTGCGGTACCCTACTAGTCACTGCCTGCCATTGTGAAAACGACCCGTTTACTCCTACTCTTTGCTTCCTGTTTGCCAGGCAGTTCTCTATCCACATCAATACTGAACCCCCAATGCCATATGCTTTAAGTTTATATACTAATCGCTTATGTGGGACCTTGTCGAAAGCCTTCTGGAAGTCCAGATACACCACATCCACTGGTTCTCCCCCATCCACGCTACTAGTTACATCCTCAAAAAATTCCACAAGATTCGTCAGACATGATTTACCTTTCGTAAATCCATGCTGACTTTGTCCAATGATTTCACCACTTTCCAAATGTGCTGCTATCCCATCTTTAATAACTGACTCTAGCAGTTTCCCCACTACCGATGTTAGACTAACTGGTCTGTAATTCCCCGTTTTCTCTCTCCCCCCCCCTTCTTAAAAAGAGGGGTTACATTTGCTACCCTCCAATCCTCAGGAACTACTCCAGAATCTAAAGAGTTTTGAAAGATTATCACTAATGCATCCACTATTTCCGGAGCTACTTCCTTAAGTACTCTGGGATGCAGCCTATCTGGCCCTGGGGATTTATCGGCCTTTAATCCATTCAATTTACCCAACACCACTTCCCGACTAACCTGGATTTCACTCAAGTACTCCTTTGACCTGCGGTCCCCTGCTATTTCCGGCAGATTATTTATGTCTTCCTTAGTGAAGACGGAACCAAAGTAGTTATTCAATTGGTCCGCCATATCCTTGTTCCCCATGATCAACTCACCTGTTTCTGACTGCAAGGGACCTACATTTGTTTTAACTAATCTATTTCTCTTCACATATCTATAAAAACTTTTGCAGTCAGTTTTTATGTTCCCTGCCAGTTTTCTTTCATAATCTATTTTTCCTTTCCTAATCAAGCCCTTTGTCCTTCTCTGCTGGTCTCTGAATTTCTCCCAGTCCTCTGGTATGCTGCTTTTTCGGGCTACTTTGTACGCATCATCCTTTGCTTTGATACTATCCCTTATTTCCCTTGTTATCCACGGTTGCACTACCTTCCCTGATCTATTCTTTTGCCAAATTGGGCTGAACAATTTTTGTAGTTCATCCATGCAGTCTTTAAATGTTTTCCATTGCGTATCCACCGTCAACCCTTTTAGAATTGATTGCCAGTCAACCTTGGCCAATTCACGTCTCATACCCTCAAAGTTACCTTTCCTTAAGTTCAGAACCATTGTTTCTGAATTAACAATGTCACTCTCCATCCTAATGAAGAACTCGACCATATTATGGTCACTCTTGCCCAAGGGGGCACGCACAATAAGACTGCTAACTAACCCTTCCTCATTACTCAATACCCAGTCTAAAATAGCCTGCTCTCTCGTTGGTTCCTCTACATGTTGATTTAGATAATTATCCCTCATACTTTCCAAAAAATCCTCTTCCACAGCGCCCCTGCCAATTTGATTCACCCAATCTATATGTAGATTGAAGTCACCCATTATAACTGTTTTGCCTTTGTCGCACGCATTTCTAATTTCCTGTTTTATACCATCCCCAACTTCACTACTACTGTTGGGTGGCCTGTACACAACTCCCACTAGCGTTTTCTGCCCCTTAGTGTTTCGCAGCTCTACCCATACCGATTCCACATGCTCCAAGCTAATGTCCTTCCTTTCCATTGCATTAATCTCCTCTCTAACCAGCAACGCTACCCCACCTCCTTTTCCTTTCTCTCTATCCCTCCTGAATATTGAATATCCCTGGATGTTCAGCTCCCAGCCTTGGTCACCCTGGAGCCATGTCTCCGTGATCCCAACTATATCATACTCATTAATAGCTATCTGCACGTTCAACTCATCCACCTTATTACGAATACTCCTTGCATTGAGACACAAGGCCTTCAGGCCTGTTTTTACAACGCTCTTACCCCTTATACAATTTTGTTGAGAAGTGGCCCTTTTTGATTTTTGCCCTGGTTTTGTCTGCCTGCCACTTTTACTTTTCACCTTGCTCCCTATTGCTTCCACCCTCGTTTTACACCCACCTGCCTCTCTGCTCTTGTACCCATCCCCCTGCCACATTAGTTTAAATCCACCCCGACAGCACTAGCAAACACTCCCCCAAGGACATTGGTTCCATTCCAGCCCAGGTGCAGACCGTCCTGTTTGTACTGGTCCCACCTCCCCCAGAAATGGTTCCAGTGCCCTAAAAATTTGAATCCCTCCCCCTTGCACCATTTTTCAAGCCACGTATTCATCTGCAATATCCTCCTATTTCTACTCTGACTGGCCCATGGTACTGGTAATAATCCAGAGATTATTACCTTTGAGGTCCTACTTTTGAGTTTATCTCCTAGCTCCCTAAATTCACCTTGTAGGACCTCATCCCTTTTTTTCCCTATATCGTTGGTGCCAATATGCACCACGACAACTGGCTGTTCACCCTCCCCCTCCAGAATGTTCTGCAGCCGTTCAGTAACATCCCTGACCTTTGCACCAGGGAGGCAACATACCATCCTGGAGTCTCTTTTGCGGCCGCAGAAACGCCTATCTATTCCCCTGACAATTAAATCCCCTATTACAATAGCCCTTCCCCTCTTTTTTCCCCCATCATGTGCTGCAGAGCCACCCATGGTGCCATGAACGTGGCTGCTGCTGCATTCCCCTGATGAGCCATCTCCCTCAACAGTATCCAAAATGGTAAACCTGTTGAGTAGGGAGATGACCGCAGGGGACTCCTGCACTATCTGCCTACTGCTTTGCTGGCTATTGGCCACACACTCCCTTTCTGTCCTCTTACCATTTACCTGTGGCGTGACCAACTCGCTGTATGTGCCGTCCACGACTTATGAAATATGTTGATTCTGGATTTGTACATATTATTTCTCATTGACTGACTGTGTTTGGTTCCGGTATACCGGTATCTGTTCATCGTTAGTTGTTCATGAATAAGTGAAATAACATTGTTATGTGCTATTAAAGTTGCCAGGGGTAAACGGGACGAAAAAGGTTGGGAACCCCTGGGTCTATATCTCTCGTTCCCCTTTCCCCTGACTCTCAGTGTGAAGAAAGGTCTCGACCCGAAACGTCGCCCATTCCTTTTCTCCACAGATGCTGCCTAACCCACTGAGTTACTCCAGCTTTTTGTGTTATCCTTCTTTCCCCTTCTGTCAGTTTCCCTTTGACTGCCTGAAGTGCTACACGCGCTAAATTCTCATCATACATTGTACAAATGAATTTCCCCTGAATTCACAGTTTAATTTATTAAGAATTAACTTGGTATTTGTGGTCTCTCCCACAAACGAAAGCATCGTCTTCTATCGAATGTTTTGACAGTGACGGGGTAAGAACTTCAGTCTTGTTTCGGAGCAATTATCCTTTCACCTCTGGGATAATGACAGTAACTTGCATTGCCATAGCAACTTAAAGATGGGTTAAAGCAAAGCAGCAGACGAGGCTTCATGGCGCTCTGAACAAAAACAGACAGCAAAGCAGAGATTGGAAGTGGAGCTGACAAACAAACTTGGTGGGCTCAAAGGGGAATCTCTTAGATGACCTTAAAGATGTGCTTAGTGCAAAGAGGCAGTCCCACTGCGGCGACCTAATCCGCGAGTTCAGAAGAGTATTGCCCTCGACTCATACTCGCAGCATGGTCGACACGAGGTCCTAGGAGGTCTTTGTAACTCTCCTTCATGCTCGAGAGTAGTCCCCGCGTACCCGAGGCCTCAACTAGGTCGCGACGTGTTGAAAAATGCCCGCGAGTGAAAAAAAGCTCGGCATGGAAAAAATCTTTTTTTTTTTACTCGTAGGTTTAGTCGAGGTAGGTCGTAGTCGGTCGGCATGTTATTCGTAGGTAATCGAGGGTAGTCGAAGGTAGTCGTAGATAGTCTTCAACATAGTCGAAGGGAGGTCGAAGGGGATCGAAGGAGGTCGTCTTCACTCTCCACTATTCGGTGTCCAATTTTCCCGAAGCAAGTCGAAGCTAGTCTGCAACATAGTCGAAGGAGGTCTAAAACATGACACTTTTTCAAATTCTCCTAAACTCTTTTAAACTCGCCAATTAGGTCGCCGCAGTGGGACAGCCCCTCAAGTGTAGTTTAGTTTATTGTCAAGGTACCAAGGTGCAGCAAAAAGCTTTTTTGTTCCATGCTAACCGTCAGCAGAAAGACAATACATGATTACATGTATTGAGCCATTACAATCGATCCATTTACAGTGCATAGATTCATGATAAGGGAATTACGTTTAGTGCAAGGGGAAGCCACCAAAGTCCAATCAAGGTGGATAAAGGGGATCCAGCAGATGTAGCGGACTGGATAGCTGGAAGGCATTCCATAAGATGGTGAAATAAACTACAAAAAATAACAGTGCATTCGAGTTTGGGGGGAGGGATGGAGCGGGGGGGCGGGGGGGGGGGGTAATATACAGTATTGGCATGTATAGGGGAGTGACGAAGGAAGAGAAAGGAGAGTCAGGATAATAAGATCATCCTCCGAGTGGCAATTTGTCACTGAAGGTGTGCAGCAGGAATCGGTGCTAAGAATCTACTTTGATGATCTGAATAAAGGATAACCTGGATGATCTGGGTGTACATCTGCCCACGGAATGAAAGCAGGTGGGTTAGCAGGTTGTGAGAAAGACACGCATAGAGCCTGCAAAGTGATTCAGAAAGGTTACCCGAGTGGGCAACAAGTTGGCAGATACTGTATAATGCAGGGAAACGTGAGGTTCTCCATTTGGAAAGAAAAATTAAAAAGTCATACTTCAAATGTCGTGAGACCACAAAATGTTGTGGCACAAAGAGATTTGGGGATCCTGGTACATGAAAAAACAAATGATCAGCAAGCAGGTACAGCAAGTAATTAGGAAGCTGATTAGAAGATTTAAGTTTATTGCTCGGGAAGTTTTTACACTTCTCGACTGTGAAAGTGCCTGGAGTATTGCATAGAGATTTGCAGAAGGATCTGTTTTTTTTTTGGAAACAGCGTAGAGAAGTTCATTAGGGTTGATTTGTGGGATGAAGGAGTTGATGTACAAGCAGCTTGGTCCCAAACTCATTAGTGCATAGATGAGTGGGAGGTAATCTCAATAAAACATATCAGATTCTGAGGGGGATTGCCAGAGTCGATGCTGAGACGCTGTATACCTTTCCAGAACTAGGGGCATAGCTTCAGGATAAGAGGTTGTCCAGTTTCTGCAGTTTATTTCAACACCTTATCAGATGCCTTCCAGAGATCCAGTCCGCTGCTCCTACTGGATCCCCCTCGTTCACCACGTCTGTCACATCCTTAAAATACTAGCAAGCTTGCCAAACACCATTTACCTTGTTCAGGAACACTGATGGCTAATGCCCCTGTCCCACTTAGGAAACCTGAACGGAAACCTCTGGAGGCTTTGCGCCCCACCCAAGATTTCCGAGCAGTTCCCGGAGGTTTTTGTCCTTCAGCAACCATCTTCAACTAGCATCGCAACCGGCTTCGACTAAAAAATTACTGATTTTTAAAACGGAAACCACTTTCCACCAGTTGGGAGACTGACAAAAACCTCCGGGAACCGCACGGAAGCCTTGGGTGGGACTCAAAGTCTCCAGAGGTTTCCTAAGTGGGACAGGGGCATTAGTCTAAGAATTGCCTGGCTCAGCAGCTGCAGGTATAACCATCAGTGCTGCAGGGAACAGTATAGGATCGACAAAACTCCAATTCTGCAGGAGTTTGTCGATAAGCTCTTGGAGATTGCTGCAAGGAACTTGGGAAGAAAACTTCAAAAGTGTATTAATACAAAGTGTGACTTGCTTCTCCTCCACATCCCACCATTGTCATTCATCAATGTAATTTACTGTGTACAGTGTTAAAATATTGGGGATGGAGCAAGGAGGCTGCTTGGATGGAGGTGAAGGTGATCTTGATCAAAGCTCAAGGAAAACTTTCAACTTGATTCGGGAATCCTAAGTTCCTAAGTTATAGGAGCAGAATTAGGTCATAACGCCCAACAATTCTACTCCATCATTCAATCATGGCTGATCTATCTTTCCCTTCTATCCCCATTCTCCTGCCTTCTCTCCACAACCCCATGACACACCCGCACTAATCAAGAATCTATCTATCCCTGCTTTAAAAATATCCATTGACTTGGCCACCACAGCCTTCTGTGGCAAAGAACTCCACAGATTCACCACCCACTGACCATAGGAATTCCTCCTCATCTCCTTCCTAAAGGGATATCCTTGGAAGGTGGAGTAATGTGATGGAGAAGAAGGGGGCTGGGGGTGAGAGGATTGTGTTGCTGGACAAGATTGCAGAGATGTGGGGGGCAGGAACAAGGAAAGATTTGAATGCAAGGATGAAAATGTGGGTGAGAGAAGGACTGGAATTCAGTGCTTCGGACCAAACACAGGGTTACTGGTTGAGCAGGTCTTGGTGTGGGTTAGGCCACAGGAGGCAGCCCTGTCTGCCCCTACTGTGTGGAGTTTGGGAACTGGCCAGAAGGCCATTGGAATAAAGGGGCTGAAGTAATAACCCAGCACAAAGGTGCCATTGAGAATGAAGCTGGTGGTCAATGTCAGGAGAAGAAATGGATGATAAATCCAGACTTGAGGCGAGACCTGGAACAAGTCCAGCCTTGGCTGAATGGATGAGAGGTTTCCCTCATCTGTAGATAAGAACAATCCAGCTGAACAATGTGGTTTTAATTCAGCAGTGGTTTGGCAGCTGCTTGGGACAGCTGGTGGGGAAATTGAAAATATATTACATTAGTCCAACAGGATGTTCTCCTGACCTTGGACGTGGGCCATTTTATCGTGTATGATTCAAGGATACGATACCGTTTACCAAACCCATGTTGCATTTGCTCTCCTAACCCAAAGAGGGAGCTTTAACTGCATGTTCAGAAGATCATAAGTGATAAGAGAAGAATTAGGCCATTCGGTCCATCATGTCTACTCCGCCATTCAATCATGGCTTATCTATCTCTCCCTCCTCATCCCATTCTCCTGCCTTCTCCCCATACAATACCATACAATACCTCATTGAGGTTCAAACAAAATTTCGTTTCTGCAGTCATACATACAAGAAAAGAACCAAGACACAGCACAATTTACATAAACATCCATCACAGTGAATCTCCTCCTCACTGTAATGGAAGGCAAAGTCTTATCTCTCCCCTGCACTCCCCATTCTTCTCCCGATGTCAGAGTCAAAGCCCCCGGCGGGCGATGGTAAATAAGTCCCGCGGCCATTCATGCCGCGCCGAGCAATGCAAGGCCCCCTCTGGGTCTTGATGTTGGAGCCCCCGGCGGGCGTTAGCAAGTCCCGTGGCCATCAAAGCTGCGCCAGGCGATGTAAGGCCCTGCTCCAGGCCGTCTTCAACCCCACAACTCGGGCGGGAGAAGTTGCTGCCCCGGGAGCTCCGAAAAGCGGTCTCCCACCAGAGACTCGCGAACTCCCGGTGTTACCGTCCATCGGCCTGCAGCTGGAGCCTCCGAATCTCCGGGGTCGGGCAGCAGCAGCGCGCCACCACAGCTCCTCCCGTTCCGAACTCGGCCAGCTCCACGATGGTGAATAAGTCCGCAGCTCCGCGACTGGAGCCCCAGGTCCGGTTGGAGGCCGCTCCACGGTGCTAGGCCCCAACGACAACGGAGACCCGACAGAGAAAAGGTCGGGTCCTCTGTACAGGGAAAAGATTTTAAAAGTTTCCCCACTCCGCCCCCCACCCCCCACACATATCCAGCTAAAAAAAAACACTAACTAACTACACTCAAACGAGACAAAAAATAAGAAAAAGACAGACGGACTGCAGAGGCCGCTGCGACGAGAGTCGCACCGCCCACCCTGACACCCGTACTAATCGAGAATGTTTGTCCTCTGCTTTGTTTCCCAAACTGCACAGAGGGTTTTATCGCCGCCACCACATTCTGTATATTCTGAAGGTACTTTATACTCTGTATGTAAAGGGCCACCAGCATGCAACTCTATGCGATGAACGCGATCAAACTAGAAACGGGGGCCGCGCGGAGGTCGGGTGATCCCTGTACAGGGCCGTTCCCACCAGCATGCGGCAAGCGCAACCAAACCGGCAGTCGGGGCCGCGCGGAGGTCGGGTGAGTGGCGCAACGCGGCGCAAAGTGAGGCGAACTTGGAGCGAAGTCTAAGGTAAGTTCGCCAGGACAGAGAGGGGCACACAGAGAGGGGCACCGAGGCACACACACACACAGGGCCACGGAGCCACACACATAGAGGGTCACGTAGGCACTTACAAATAGGTTCATGGAGGCACGATGTCGGGGCGGTGTGTAAATGTCGAGGCGACTGCGAGCTGACAAGCCGTTGCCGCGCGGAATTTTTGGACATAGTCAGTTTTTCGGAGCTCCGCGCGGTGTCGGGACGAACTCGGGACGAACTCCGCACAATTCCGCACGGCTCCGGCGATCGAAGTGGGACTGGCCCCGCGACGCCGGACGGCTCAAGCGACCACGTTAGGTCGCGCTAATCGCATAGAGTTGCATGCTGGTGGGACAGGTCCTTAACCCTACAACATCTTCCCTGGGAATGTTTGATGGGACTGGGAAGAGGAAGAGTTCCTCTGTACCTAACGTGCTGTGGAAGTGATTCATAGAAGGATGTTTGTACCTCGCCTGATCTGTACCCCCAACCTTGAGGTGGTTGATAGGGCAGTGGAGATAGAGCGAGAGAGAGCTTTAGTTTGTATCTAACCTGCGATTGTCCTGTGAGAATTTGTACTGAGAAGGCAGACGAGGTTTGGACAAATTACTCACAGATAATGATTTTACTCATAAGTCCATAAAAACATAAAAAATGAGTGCCTGACAAAAGAAAATTGAATTTACCAATAATAAAACCTGCCAGGGGCAGCATGTGCACTTGAGGAGAATAGCAGGAAATTAATTGTAAACCATTAGCAGGGTGTCAAAATAAAATATTCTTGTTGTAAACTGTAATGAATGTAAGAAATTTCCACAAATTTAGTGTGGATTTTCTGTCTCATTGTTCAGTGGTTTTGTAAATGGCTTTGTGCAATGAAAGATTGTTTGAGAAACCATGTCCTACAGCGCACAAGTTTTATTTATTTTCTGTCACCGGTTTCCGACACTGACTCATTTCTCCTGAATAATCCAAGTGGGCATTGTTCTGCAACAGCAGGCTTCCCCGGTTGGTGTCTTCCAAGGGCGAATTCTAGGGTGGGGGTGGGTATCTATCCCATTTATGCCGCTTGGAGAGATGATAGCTTCTGGAGGAGGCGGGGGCATCATTTTGTACTGCTGCTCATCGACCTGAGGTCAGGGATTTGAGGTTTCCCCCCCAGCTGATGGGTGGGCAGGGGACAGAACTTTTGCCGCTCGCGATCAGAGCACGATGCACTGTGGGCTCGTCGTTGAAGAAAACTTTAGAACACAACACCAAGATCGGGCAAGGCATTCAGGCGGCACGGCGGCTCAGCGGTAGAATTGCTGCCTCACAGCGCTTGCAGCGCCAGAGACCTGGGTTCGATCCCGACAGCGGGTGCTGTCTGTATGGCGTTTGTACGTTCTCCCCGTGACCTGTGTGGGTTTTCTCCAAGATCTTCGGTTTCCTCCCACACTCCAAAGAAGTACAGGTTTGTAGGTTAATTAGTTTGGTGGAAGTTTGAAGGGCCCGTCCCACTTGGGCGACCTAATCCGCGAGTTCTGGTGAGTTTGCCATCGACTCATACTCGCAGCAGGGTCGACACCAGGTCGTAGGAGGTCTTCGTAACCCTCCTTCATGCTCGAGAGTGGTCTCCGCGTAGTCGAGGCCTCAGCTAGGTCGCGGTCTTTTTTTCAATATGTTAAAAAATGCCGCGAGTAAAAAAAGGTCGCCATGGAAAAAATCAATACTTTTTTTGCTCGTAGGTTTAGTCGTAGTAGGTCGGCATGTTAGTCGTAGGTAATCGAGGTAGTCGAAGGTAGTCGTAGATAATCTGCATCATAGTCGAAGGGAGGTTGAAGGAGATCGAAGGAGGTTGTATACACTCTCCACTATTCAGTGTCCAATTTTCCCGGTTAGTCGTAGCTAGTCGAAGCTAGTCTTCAACATAGTCGAAGGAGGTCTTCAACATGTCATTTTTTATCAAACTCTCCTAAACTCGCCAATTAGGTTGCCCAAGTGGGATAGCCCCTTAAATTGTCCCTAGTGTTAGTGTGCAGGGATCACTGGTCGGCGTGGACTCGGTGGAACGAAAGGGCTGTTTCCGCACCATATCTCTAAACTAAACAAAACGAACAATCAAGACTTTATTTAAGAGCGTCAAATACAGTTCAGTTTAGTTGAGTTTATTTAGGTATGTTACAATACCTACCTTTAGCGGCGCTGCAGTTCTGCCGTTCCCCGTGTGCGTGACTTTGGCGCCTTTCAGAGGGGGGCGTGTTTAAAATGCGGTTTTTCCCTAGACGGTCCAAGTCGATCCATGTCGGGCGATTTCGTCGCTAAAGAGAAATCGCTCCGACATTTCATTCATGAAGCTATTTTTAAACTACGCTAGATTATTTATTAACTAGAGTAGTTTAAAAATCATCTTCTAAAGCTCTGAACGCCGACAGCAGAACGGACCTAACGTAGGCGATAAAAGAAGCTACACAGTTTATTTTTACATAAAAACGTGCTTCTTAGGAAGCATTTAATCAGATTTTCATGTTGCAAAAAGGGGACAAAAAAAATGTTCCAATCCACCGCATTCCACTAAAACCCACTCGCTAGTTGATTTAAATGGCCATTGATTTACAGGCATTAAACACTAAATTCCTTCCATTTGGCCTATAAATTAATGAAAATGAGATTTAAAAATCATGTTATATTGTGTGAATGTTATTTGGACACTTAGGCAATTTAAAAAAGTTTATCTTTTCTTAAGAAATGGATAGATGTTTAGATCTAGTAATTGAATTTTGTAATTAGCTACAATTAGATAACTAACTAATTATATGCTTTAATCTCAGGTCATCCAAGTAAGATTGTTTCATATTTGTTTCAGAATGCTTCAATCTATAATAACTGAAAATTGCATTGAGTTCTCTTAGTTTTTAAGAAACGTATGGCCTTTTGACTGTCCTCGATCACAACTTTTGTGTTAAGTCAATGGAAAGGCAATGGGGAACAAAATGCTAATTTCCGAGTATGAAAATGGCCATAACGTTTGTAATACTGAAGATATGAAAGTGAATTAGGTGTCAAATTAAACTTCTTTTTATGCTTTATCTGATGGGATAAATTGCAGACTTGATTTTTAAAATCTCAAAATTTTGTAACATTGCTAGTTTATTGTCACATGTACTGAGGTACAATGAAAAGCTTTTGCCGCATGCTATCCAGACAGCAATCGAGCCATTTACAGTATATAGATACTTGATGAGGGAATAACGTTTAGTGCAAAGTAAAATCAACAAAGTCCGATCAAGGTTAGTCCAAGGGTCACCAATGAGGTAGATACTGTAATAGTTGAGCACAGCTCTCTATACACTACTCACCAAACAAAGGTTCATCTGCTTTAGATACAGAATTTTCCTTTCATGTGTTGTTTACTGTAGCAGGCACTTAAGCATTTGTCCTTCTTCCGAATGGTACCACGGCAAGCTCTCCTGTACCTCATTCAATATGTTTGTGAGTCGTTTAGAGTCGCTGGAGTGTCGGACAGAGCGTTGGGTTAATATCTCCTATTGCACTGAGATCTCAGTCCAGGTCATTGCTTAATTCTCTTAGTGGGCTGTGATGCTAAAATCATTCGACCCAGTATCGAGAATGGCAGCAGCGATCAATGTCCTCTGTGGTGGAGACCAAATGTGGAAGATTCAGTAATAGGGCGGAATGATGGTGCAGTGCCAGAGTGCAACACCAGAGACCCTGTTTCGATCCTGACTACGGGTGCTGTCTGGACAGAGTTTGTACGTTCTCCCCGTGACCTGCGTGGGTTTTCTCCAAGATCTTCGGTTTCCTCCCACACTTCAAAGACGTACAGGTTTGTAAGTTAATTGGCTTGGTATAATTGAAAATTGTCCCTTGTGTGTAGGATAGCGTTAATGTGCGGGGATCCCTGGTCGGTGCGGACGCGGTGGGCCGGAGGGCCTGTTTCCGCGCTGTATCTCGAAACTAAAATAAAACTAAACAGTAGAAAACAATGAAAGGAACTGTATCACTGGCAACCTGTTACAGTAACTTAGAGAAGTTGTGTGTAAAGATGTCTTCGAGAAATTATGTGTAACTGTGACCCTTATTGTCTTATCCTCAATGATACTCCCAACAAAAGTGTATTCAGTATGTCGCCGAATCCCGTTTTGTGTTATCATTATTACTTGGAGTTTGGAGCCCGTTGAACTGCAGTTTTTCACACGACTTGTGAGGATTTTAAATATCACAAGAGTGGGAGAGACACAGATACACCAAGTCGGTTCATCTTACTGACATCAGATCACGAACAGAAAGATTGATTAACGTCAGTGTTCCTCCCAGTGGCACTGAGATTTGAACTCTTGCCCAATGGGAATTTCACTCAGTGACTACGTCCCGGGGCTACAGTGCCTCTCTGATTCTGCGGAATAAAGGCCTAGTTAGTTTAAGGAGAGTAATTGGGACTTTCATCGGCCGCCCTAGAGATTTGTCTCTCTGTGTGCATTTTCAGAACTGTAAATGAATATTGATACTGGTAGTCATCAAATGGAGTGGCCCCGTTGACAGACTCAGTGGCTGTGTTCAATAGAACATCCATACATACCAAAGATAAGCTCATTGTGTATCAAGCAACTGTCAGGCCTTGTGCAAAATACAAGTAGGTTGAGGAACCATGCAGCACGGAAACAGGCCCTTCCACCCATCTCATCCATGCTGACCAAGGTGCCCCATTCAGCTAATCCCATTTCCCCTTATTTGACCCATATCCCTCTTCCGATCTATAGACAATAGGTGCAGGGGGAGGCCATTCGACCCTTCGAGCCAGCACTGCCAATGTACCCAAAGAAATATATTTGAAATGTTGTACTTACAAAATTGTACCTGCCTCAACCAATTCCTCCGGCAGCTCGTTCCATCTTCGAGCCACCCTCTGCGTGAAAAAGTCCTATTGAATCTTTCCCCTCTAGTTCTTGATTACCTGATCCCGGGAAAAGTACTGTGTGCATTCACTCAGCTAAACCCCTTGGCAAGATTTTATACACCTCCACAAGTTCACCCCTTAGTCTCGTCCCTACAAGGAATAAAGTCCAACCTGAATTCCTGATAGAGGTCGATGACAATACAAAAGTCCGAGTAGAATGTGGAAATGTTCCCAATGTGGAAATGACAGATCTTTAAGGTGAGAGCAGTAAGGTTTGAAAGGGGGTGTGCGGGGCAGGTTTTCTGCATATAGAGGTGTTGGGTGCCAGGGGTGGTGGTGGTGGAAGCAGAAATGATAGAGGCATTTAAGAGGCTTTGCAATAGCCACATGGATATGCAGCAAAATGGAGGGATATGAATCACATATCGGCTGAGGAGATCAGTCCCTTGAGTCGTGGCAACATCCTGGTAAATCTCTTCTGCACTCTTTCCAGCTTAATGGCATCATCCCTGCAGCAGGGTACGCACCAAAACTGAACGCAATGTCTCACCAATATCTTGTGCAACATAAAAACCCAACATATACTCAATGCCCTTGCTAATGAAGATTGGAGAACTATATACCTGTACTTCAAAGTCTCTCTGTCCTACAACACTCCCCTGCTCCTTATTGGTCATTATGAAGTTCTACCCTGGTTTGTCTTTCAAAAATGCAACGCCACACACGTCTCTGAGTTAAATTTACCCTTCCCCAGCCCACTGACCACCCGCTGTACATGTTGATAACTTTCTTCACGGTCTATAATGCCACCTATTGTCGTGTCATCAAGTTACCTAATTAGTAAATAGAGTCCACTTGTGTGTAATCTAATCTCAGTATAAATACAGCTGTTCTGTGAAGGCTTCGGAGGTTTGTTAGAGAACATTAGTGAACAAACAGCATCATGAAGCCCAAGGAACACACCAGACAGGTCAGGGATAAAGTTGTGGAGAAGTTTAAAGCAGGGTTAGGTTATTAAAAAAAATCCCAAGCTTTGAACATCTCACAGAGCACTGTTCAATCCACCATCCGAAAATGGAAACCAACCAAGACATGGCCATCCGCCTAAACTGACAGGACGGGCAAGGAGAGCATTGATCAGAGAAGCAGCCAAGAGGTCCATGGTAACTCTGGAGGAGCTGCAGAGATCCACAGCTCAGGTGGGAGAATCTGTCCATAGGACAACTATTAGTCGTGCACTCTACAAATCAGGCCTTTATGGAAGAGTGGCAAGAAGAAAGCCATTGTTGAAACAAAGCCATAAGAAGTCCCGTTTGCAGTTTGCCACAAGCCATGTGGGGGACACAGCAAACATGTGGAGGAAGGTGCTCTGGTCTGATGAGACCAAAATTGAAGTTTTTGTCCTAAATGCAAAACGCTATGTGTGGCGGAAAACCTACACTGCACATCACCCTGAACACACCATCCCCACTGTGAAACATGGTGGTGGCAGCATCATGCTGTGGTGATGCTTTTCTTCAGCTGGGACAGGGAAGCTGGTCAGAGTTGATGGGAAGATGGATGGAGCCAAATACAGGGCAATCTTGGAAGAAAACCTGTTAGAGTCTGCAAAAGATTTGAGACTGGGGCGGAGGTTCACCTTCCAGCAGGACAACAACCCTAAACATACAGCCAGAGCTACAATGGAATGGTTTAGATCAAAGCATATTCATGTGTTAGAATGGCCCAGTCAAAGTCCAGACCAAAATACAATTGAGAATCTCTGGCAAGACTTGAAAATTGCTGTTCACAGATACTCACCATCCAATCTGACTGACTTGAGCTATTTTGCAAAGAAGAATGGGCAACAATTTCTAGTCTCTAGATGTGCAAAGCTGGTGGAGACATACCCCAAAAGACTTGCAGCTGTAATTGCAGCAAAAGGTGGTTCTACAAAGTATTGACTCAGGGGGGCTGAATACTTTTGCTCGCCACACTTTTCAGTTTTTTATTTGTAATAAAATTTGGAAACCATGTATCATTTTCCTTCCACTTCACAATTATGCACCACTTTGTGTTGGTCTATCACATAAAATCCCAATAAAATACATTTACGTTTGTGGTTGTAACGTGACAAAATGTGGAAAAGTTCAAGGGGTATGAAAACTTGTGTAAGCCACTGTATCTCTGCCATAAAAATATCCATTGACTTAGCCCTCCGCAGCCGTCTGTGGCAATGAATTCCACAGATTCATCTTGCTCTGACTGAAGAAGTCCAGCGGACAGTGTAAGACAAGCCGTAGCCCACCTCGTGGGATTCCCATCACCCGGCACCGTGGCTGAGAAATGCTCAATCAGTGCCTGTTCACCAGATGATCCCCTGAAACATCTGTTTTTGCTCTGTCTGAGCTGCAGAACTTCAGGGCATCCCAAGCATCAGGGACGTGAGGGGATTGGTTTCAGCTGCAGCCCATCAAGAGATTTCAGGGGTGGAATTTCTGTTGATTCTTCTTTCCCAGGATATTCTGAGCCATGTTTCCCCAAGTGTATGGCTTCGTATCGAGTGTGGTCTGACTGCCAATCCATCCCACAGGAGGAGACTCCTTGGTACAACACTGCCATCTGGTGCACAATGCTTGCCGCTAAAGCTACCTCACAAGCATCCCAAAATCCCATGATTGATTGCAGATTACAAGGGACTTCAGAATCAAATAGATCGGAGCCAAATGTGCCTGTGAACAAATGTGGTCACTTATACATTTGGTCGAGAACAAAACAAACAATTTTTATATTTGTAATTCTAAAATGATGACTTTTTACTCAGGGCAAATGTAGCATCGGTTAAAACTGATTGAAACTCGCTGCAGATTAGCCATCAAACATTACCAACATTTTTACAGTAAGATAAGGGAGTAAAGCTCTCTCCTCATCATCTAATTTTCCCAAGAGAGCTCTGGTTAGATACAGGGTAAAATCCCCTCCAAACTGTTTTATCAAAACACATCCAGGGCAAAAGATTAGCTACAGATTAAAGCTCCCTTTACACTGTTCCATCAGCTATTCCTGGGATACAGAAGTTAGATGCAGAATAAATCTTTCTCTACACTGCCCCATCAAACACTGTCAAGGAAGTGTAGCATGGACTTCGATGTAAAGCTCTAAAACCACTGCCCATCAAAAATGGCCAGGACAGATAGTGCGCAGATTGGACAAACCGTAAAACCCTCACAACACAGCCATTCTGATATTAATTTGGCCGCTACCCAGTTTAATGGGATCATAGAAATTTACATCAGAAAAGAAGACCATTCAATACATCACGTCCCTTTTAGCAATTTTTACTTAGTTTATCCCCAATGACCAATCCTAGGTTCATAGGCAAGAGCTCAATCAGATAGATTTCAACTCCGTGGAGCCAGTCTGCTTCCAAAACAAAACCCTCCAAACCTCTGATAAATTAAATCTGTGTCCCCTAAGGATCAACTTTTTTTTCAGAGCAAAATAGTTTTTTTTAACATCCTATTTTCTCATCCAGCTCATGCAGAATTTGGTATACCTCGGTTAAATGCCCCTTAATTTTCTTCCAAGAAAACAATTATAGCGCTGCGACACGGTGATTGTTAGATTTGTATTAAGATGCCTGTGTTCATATCGTACTGAGGAACCGAGGATACTGAAGGAGTTTCAATACAAGCGATTAACTGGGTCTGGAATAGAAGGCGAATGGTAACTATGAAATTGTTAAATGTCTTAAATATTAATCTGGTTGAATAATACCCTCGAGGGATGGGAATCTGCCATCCTTGCCTGGGCTGGCCTAGACGTGAATCCCAATGCATCTAAACTGTTGACTCTTAACTGCCTGAGGTGAGCAGCAACTGGAGATAGGTAACAAACGCCAGTGACGCCAACATCCAATGATTAAGTGACACATTATGTCATCATTACACAGCTCCGCCAGCAGCCTCGTAAAATTCCATGTGCCTTCTCTGCCGCTGTCTGTGCGATCACAGATTCCTGTGTCCGCCAAGGCCTGCTGGATCTCCCGGCAGCCAACTGTTTGTAACTCCCCTTCCCATTCCCATATTGACCTTTTCTGTCCCGGGCCTCCTCCGTTGCCAGAGTGCGGTCACACGCTAACTGGAGAAACATCGCCTCATGATGCGCTTGAGGAGCTCACAACACAACGGTGTGAACATAGCATTCTCCAGTTTTAAGTGGCAAACCCTTCCTTCTCCCATTCCTGTGCCCCAACCAGCACCCCCCCCCCCCCCCCCCCCCCAATGTTTGGCACAGACATTGTGGGCCGAAGGGCCTGTTTTTGTGCTGTGCTGCGTTCTATGCTGATTGCTTCCTGGTAATTCAGGCTTTCCAAGACCGGGAGCTGAATATCCATGGATATTCGTTATCTAGGAAGGACAGGCAAATAGGAAACAAAGATGAGATTACATTTTTCCCCACGGTTGAAGTCAGTGCAGTGGTAGAAAAGATATATAATGGTAAATATGGAATTTGTCTGGCTGGTGCAAAAAGATGGAAGACATTAGTGGCATAAGCCTCTGACATTAATGGTAATGTAGCGGATGCCACCAAACAGGAAATTGGAGGTGCATGCAGCAGGAATATTTCAGTAGTCATCGATGACCTTAATCTACATATAGATAAGCAAAACCAAATCATCAATAACATCAGTAACATCTGCAATATGTTGAGCAGCTAAAAGGGGAACAGGCTTTCCTAGACTTGGTATTGGGCAACTCATGAGTCAATGACCTTGTCATGCGGGTCCTTTAAGAATGAGTGATCATAATATGATGAGAAATTTTCATTACGGTGGAAAGTGAAATAGTTCGATCCAAAACCAGGGACCTAGATTGAAACAAAGCTATGAGTTGACAGTGAAAGATTGGAAAGGTTCAATAAAAGGCATGATATTCGGTTAGGCAACGGCAACCATTTGAGGAATGATTGCAGAAACTGCAACTTATCCATTTTCGCCTGTTCTCAAAACACTAATGGAAAAGTGACCCAATTGTGGCTATCAAGAGAAAACTATTAGATCCACGGTGGCGCAGCGGTAGAGTTCCTGCCTTATAGTACCAGGGTCCTTGGGTCGATCCTAGCTACGGGTGCTGTATGTTCGGAGTTTTACGTTCTCCCCGTGACCTGCGTGGGTTTCCTCCGAGAGCTGCGGTTACCTCCCACGGTCCAAAGACGTACAGGTTTGGAGGCCAATTGCCTTGGTAAAATTGTACAACTGCCTAGTGTGTGTAGGACAGTGTTAGTGTGTGGGGATCGCTGGTCGGGGCGGATTCAGTGGGACGTAGGGACTGTTTCCATGCTGTATCTCTAAACCATAGTAAATAAAAGTCATATTCCAATTGCCAGACCAAGTGGCCATCGTGAAGGTAGGCAGCAATTTGTATTTCAGCAAAGGAGGACAAAGCAATTGTTGAAGAGAAAAAAAAGAATATAAGAGTAAATATGCGGGGCGCCTAAATGCGTACTGTAAAAGTGTAGGTCCCTACAGTCAGATTCAGGAGAATTCATAGTGGGATACATGCAAATGGAAGAGCAATTAAATAAATACTTTTGTTCGTTCTTCTCAGAAGAGGACACGGGTAATCTTTCAAAAAAATTAGGAAACTAAAAATAAATGAAGGTGGGAACTGAAGGAAATTAATCTGAGGAAGAAAATAGTGCTTGAGAAATTTGTGTCACTGAGAGAAGATAAATCTCCGGGGCCTGATTACTCGCACGCCAGAGTAATGACTTTCCAGAATTCAGTAGATTATGAAACAGTTGCTGCAGATTAAACAGTAGCGAATGTAACCCTCTCAGTTGTAAGAAAGAGTGTGGGAAATCACAGAGCTACAGAGCAGTGGGGAAATGCTGGAGGCAATTGTAAAGGATGAGAGAAAGAAAATGTAGAAAATGTCGAAGATTAGACAAAGTCAACAAGGATTTCTGAGAGAGAAATCAAATTTGACAAGTTCACTTAGGATGGCGCAGCGGTAGAGTTGCTGCCTTACAGCGCCAGAGACCAGGGTACGATCCTGACTATGGGTGCTGTCTGTACGGAGTTCGTACGTTTGCCATGTGACTGCGTGGGTTTTCTCTGGGTGTTCTGGCTTCCTCCCACACTCCAAAGACCACAGTTTTGTAGGTTAATGGGCTTGATATACAGTGGCTTGCAAAAGCTTTCATACCCCTTGAACTTTTCCACTATTTGTCACGTTACAACCACAAATGTAAATGTATTTTATTGGGATTTTATGTGATAGACCAACACAAAGTGGTGCATAATTGTGAAGTGGAAGGAAAATGATACATGATTTCCAAATTTTATTACAAATAAAAAACTGAAAAGTGTGGCGTGCAAAAGTATTCAGCCCCCCTGAGTCAATACTTTGTAGAACCACCTTTCGCTGCAATTACAGCTGCAAGTCTTTTGGGTTATGTCTCTACCAGCTTTGCACATCTGGAAACTGAAATTGTTGCCCATTCTTCTTTGCAAAATAGCTCAAGGTCAGTCAGATTGGATGGAGAGCGTCTGTGAACAGCAATTTTCAAGTCTTGCCAGAGATTCTCAATTGAATTTAGGTCTGGACTTTGACTGGGCCATTCAACACATGAATATGCTTTGATCTAAACCATTCCATTGTAGCTCTGGCTGTATATTTAGGGTCGTTGTCCTGCTGGAAGGTGAACCTCCGCCCCAGTCTCAAGTCTTTTGCAGACTCTAACAGATTTTCTTCCAAGATTGCCCTGTATTTGGCTCCATCCATCTTCCCATCAACTCTGACCAGCTTCCCTGTCCCTGCTGAAGAAAGGCATCCCCACAGCATGATGCTGCCACCACCATGTTTCACAGTGGGGACGGTGTGTTCAGGGTGATGTGCAGTATTAGTTTTCCGCCACACATAGCGTTTTGCATTTAGGCCAGAAAATTCAATTTTGGTCTCATCAGACCAGAGCACATGTTTGCTGTGTCTCCCACATGGCTTGTGGCAAACTACAAATGGGACATCTTATGGCTTTGTTTCAACAATGGCTTTCTTCTTGCCACTCTTCCATGAAGGCCGGATTTGTGGAGTGCACGACTAATAGTTATCCTGTGTACAGATTCTCCCACCTGAGCTGTGGATCTCTGCAGCTTCTACAGAGTTACCATGGGCCTCTTGGCTGCTTCTCTGATCAATGCTCCCCTTGCTCGGCCTGTTAATTTAGGTGGACGGCCATGTCTTGGTAGGTTTGCAGTTGTGCCATACTATTTCCATTTTCGGATGATGGGTTGAACAGTGCTCCGTGAGATGTTCAAAGCTTGGGATTTTTTTTAATAACCTAACCCTGCTTTATCCACAACTTTATCCCTGACCTGTCTGGCGTGTTCCTTGGGCTTCATGATGCTGTTTGTTCACTAATGTTCTCTAACAAGAGGCCTTCACAGAATAGCTGTATTTATACTGAGTTTAGATTACACACAAGTGAACTCTATTTACTAATTATGTAACTTCTGAAGGCAATTGGTTGCACTGGATTTTATTTAGGGGTATCAGAGTAAAGGGGGCTGAATACTTTTGCACGCCACACTATTCAGTTTTTTTATTTGTAAAAAAATTTGAAAACCATGTATCATTTTTCTTCCACTTCACAATGATGCGCCCCTTTGTGTTGGTCTGTCACATAAAATCCCAATAAAATACATTTACGTTTGTGGTTGTAACGTGACAAAATGTGGAAAAGTTCAAGGGGTATGAAAACTTTTGCAAGCCACTGTAGATGTAAACTGTCACTGGTGTGTAGGATAGTACTAGTGAATGGAGATCGCTGGTCTGCATGGACCTAGTGGGTTGAAGGGCCTGTTTCCGTGCTGTATCTCTAAACTAAATTAAACTATTGGAGCTTTTTGGGGATTTAACTGGTAGAAGAGATGAGAGAATCAGTGGATGTGGGAGTATTTGGATTTTCAGAAAGTTTCTGATAAATTGACACAGAAAAGGTTAGAGCGCAAAATTAATGAATGTTAATGCAAATTTAATGAGTAAAGTATTGGCATGGATCAAGTATGGGTTGACTGTTTGGATGAGGGAACTAATTAATGGTTCAAAGTTTTCCGACCGCACTGAACTGAATGGGATTATAAATTGTGAGGAGGCTGCACAGATGCTCCAAACTGGCTTAGAAGAGAGATGGAAACAAAGCAATGGCAGCTGACTATGTAACTATGTAAGTACAAGGTGATGTGCTTGGGAAGACACATTTGAGGAGGACATGCACAATGGATTGTAGGGTGGTCGGGAGCTTTGGGTCGCTGCACAAATGTCCGATAGTGCACATGTTGCTGAATATATATCTAAGCAGGAGATAAATACATTTCTGGATATGCTGCAAAAGCATTGTAGAGTACCAGAAGAGTGCATGAATATGGCATTGACATTGATGATCATTTGTGATCGTACTGAATAATGTAGCGGGCATGGAGGGCCGAATGGCCTACCCCCGTTCCTATTGTGTGCGCCTCTATGTTTTTCTGTATTTCAGTCAATATCTTGGTTTCCCTGCAGTGACTACACTTCAAAACACTTTGGTGGCTACAAAGGGCTCGAGGATGTCCTGAGGTTGTGTGAAGCACAATATAAAATCATGCTTTCTCCTTAACATGAGCAATGCAAACTTAAAGGTCTGGAATTATTGCAAAGGTTCTTCACCGGGAGATGGCTGCAGCCCCCCCCTGGCAAGGCTCCGTAGGGCCAGAGACATTCCTGCAAATTTGCAAACGTGGAATATGGCGAGGGGAAGGCCCGGAACTTCCCGGAAGCAGAACTGAAGAAACGTGCACTCAGGAGAAATCTTTCCTCCGCTCTTTTACACACACTGCAAAACACACTCTCCCCTTCGACCCCCTGTCATCCTCGCATCTGCTACTCTCGCCTCCTTTGATCTTCAGGCACACAGCCAAGCAAGGTGGGCTGGCTCTCTGTGACGTTTGGGATGGGAGGGAGGGTGAGGGGTAAGGAGAAGGAGAGAATCTTCCGGAAGATGACAGCGACTGGGCGAGGAGCCCGGAAGTGGACAATATGCGATCTGGACTGTGGTGGATTTGTACCAGACCTCCTGTAGCAGCTGAACAACTGTGGAGAACGCATCTAAAACCACAAGGCCATGGGAGTTCTCTTAAAGCCACCTGTGGCTTTCATCCCAGCAGAATTCACTCTAAACTTGCAGCTCAAGTTCCTGTTGCAATATAAAACCTCCGTGATCCCTCCAGTCCGCCTACCCATTTGTACCAATGTGTCTCCCACTGAGTAATGTCGTTCTTCTCTCAACCTTTTCTAAAATTCTCTCTCTCTCGCTCCTCTTTTCTCTCTGCTACACTGGTTTAATTTTATATGCGTTTCCCCTGAGGGGAATCTGACTGACCATATTCTAACCAGTGCAACCGAACACTTGCGCTCCACTGGTTCACTTGTCATACTTCCAGTCTCCCTCTCCCCTGACTCTCAGACGGACGAAGGGTCTCGACCCGAAACGTCGCCCGTTCCTTCTCTCCAGAGGTGCTGCCTGACCCGCTGAGTTACTCCAGCATCTTGTGTCTATCTCCTTGTCAGGCTTTGACATAAATAAACTCTTTGGAAATACAGAATACCAGGAACCAGGACATCTGGGATCTCCTACATGGTACCCACTTGATCTGCCCCAGCATTGACTAAGTAGCAATAGACTTGATTGACTGCTGAAGAACACAAACGCTTACTTAACAGCAGTTGACTTCATGGCCTTCAATTGAAAAACACTGCACTTTCCAGGAGGCAGTGGTCCTGATCTTAAAGCTGTGACTCCAGCTGTGATGTGGAACCTGGTATCATTTGCTCTTCTAGTCACTCAGATAAGCAATCATGTGAGATCCTTGATGTGATAGATTCGGCACAGCGCACTAGAGCAAATCAGTGATGCTAAACCTCAAGAGACCACAGTTCAAATATTCTGCTCAGTTTTGGACACCGTCAACAGGAAAGGATTGGGTGGAAGAGCTCAGAATTATTGCCGTTTATTTGTGAATTCCATCATTTGCAGTTATAGAAGCGCTGTCAAATAATATTTGACACCAAATTAATTATGAAGTGACCTTAAGATTAATCGAAAATGAAACTTTAATAAGGGCCTTACTGAAGTGGAAGGACAGAGCTAGAGAGGCAGAGGGTTTGAGAAAATCGTACCGCACCCTGGGGACGTCTGAAAGCATCTTTGCTAACAATGGAAAGGTCAAAATTGGATGCACAAGATGACATATTGAGAAGATCTTGCAGGAGGAAGTTGTAAGGAAATGAAGGACCAGGGTTACCTAGGGATTGGAGAGGCGAGAAACATTGTCCAACTGTGGGCAGTGAAGGTTATTGAGTGGATGGTGATGGGAGAGTGAGGACCTGTGTTGAGTTTGAGTTCAGTTTATTGTCACGTGTACAGAAGTACAGTGGAAAGCATTTGTTACGTGCTAACCAGTCAGCGGAAAGACAATACATGATTACAGTCGAGCCGTCCACAGTGTACAGACACATGATGAAGGAAATAATGTGACTAACATCTAGTGCAAGATAAAGCCAATAAGGTCCGATCAAAGATAGTCTGAGGATCACCAAGGAGATAGATCGTAGTTCAGGACTGCTCTTTAGTCATGGTAGGATGGTTCAATTGTCTGATAACAGCTGGGAAGAAACTGCCCCTGAAACTGGAGGTGTGCGTTTTCACACTTCTGTCGCTTTGGCCTGATGGCAGAGGGCAGAAGAGGGAGTGGGTGCGACTCGTCCTTGATTATGCTGCTGGCCTTGCCGAGGCAGCGTGTGATTTAGGGAGCATGCCGTGTTCACTTAGTTGTCAGCTGAGCAACAAATTTACAACTGTCGTTTTACAGTCGGAACGTCTACGTATTTGTGCCAGAATCTCTGGGACGCTCGCGAGATTCAAAGAGAGCAAAACTGGAAAATGATGCCCGGTGCTCATAGGTTGTTCTTCCCCTGAGTAAGAGGAGCTGAACTCTAGACACTCCAGTTAACACTCTAAATCCAACATGAATGAATGAATAAGTTTATAGGCCAAGTATTCACATGCAAGGAATTTGCCTTGGTGCTCCGCCCGCAAGTGACAGCATAACATACAGTGACAGTTAGGAATGACACATAAAACATTAATAACAAAACTTTATCGATTAAACATGTGAATTAAATAAAATGCCAGAGCAATAGGAGGCTACATATTTTTGGTTATTGAGTAGAGCTACTACTCGTGGGGAAAAAAGCTGTTTTTATGTCTGGCTGTGGCAGCTTTGACAGTCCGGAGTCGCCTTCCAGAAGGAAGTGATTCAAAGTCCGACATCAATCCAAAATGGCCAGTTTGTCAACAGACTACTGATGGTTATCCAATTATTTCATCGAGAACTGCAGTCTTACTTGATCATCTCAGCCTCTAGTTGACCTTATGGCCGACACTTTAAAAAAAAGCTACCTGTGCGATTCTTGTGTCAAGAGGTTAATCAACATGGCTGTTGGTTTATCTTCCCCTTCAGATTTCCACGGGTTGTTTGATTAGGGCCCAGACCACTTTCTGAGCCACATGTCCCCTTTGGTCCCAACGCATCAAATCACCCCCATTCCTTCCTTCCTCTCCCTCTCCCCGCCCCCACCCCCCCATCCCTGCCCACCAGTGCGAGCCGGTTTCTCACGGTGTCTGCCTTTTTCCAACAGTTCACGGCATCAAATGGACCTGCAGTAATGGGAACAGCAGCGCCGGTTTCTCAGTGGAGCAGCTGGTTCAGCAGATCCTGGACAGTCATCAGACCAAGCCACAGCCTCGCACGCACAACTGCCTGTGCACCGGCAATCTGGGTAGGACTAACGGGAGTAACCCTTCTCATTAACATCAGCCTTTCAGTATTTGAAGCTTTCAGAGATGACACTTGGGGATTTCTCTCCCATTAACACTGCCCCTCCCCAACCCACCCCCACCCCCACTCCACAATCTGGCCACCACTCTCCCGAATCTGCTCATTCCCCCCTTACTGGGCCAATACCCCAGTTCTCTACCAACTCACTGGGACAATGGGATTCACTGGATGATTCAACCGTGCTGGCTCCCATGAAGAGCCCACACCTGGCCTTGCTACTCACCTGTCAGTGGGGAGATCCCAAGGACCGCCACATGTGGTGGAGTGACGAGGGTGTTTGTGACTGGAGGCAGGGAAAAGCGAGCGCACACACACACACAATTACACATCACGTTCACATAAATCTGCATCTCTCTCGACCTCTAGATATTTTAAAGCTCTTTCGAACCAGCGAGAAGATTTTCAAGTGCTGTCACTACAGTAGAGTAGGAAATGCAGGTGGACGTTTGCACACGGCAAGTTCCAAGCCGTGTGATAATTGGCGGAAGGTGTAAGGTTAACGTAGGCTGGGAGGTCACTCTGCTCTGCTCACTGGCGCTGCCTCGGGGTGCGTTGTATCCACACAACAAACCCGAATGGACCTCACTTTAACCTCTCTTCCAAAAGGTGGCGAATGCGTGTGATAATGATAACGAGAGATATGAGCTGGTTTGTGGGCAAAGTGCGATGGATGGTGGGAAGGGAATGGAGGTTTGTTCTTCATATTGGTCTTTGACGTTGATATCAGGTGTCACGGATTCATTTAAGCACAGAGTGCATGTGATTACACACATCAAAGGCTAGCTCTGATTGTAATTACAACCAGAACTAATGAGAATTGATCTGTGCTCTAATTTATATGGCATTTTTAATGTATTAAAAGATTCCAAGGTATTAACAAAGGTTTTATCTAACAAAACGTTGACACTGAGCCACATAAAGAGATATCTGGACAGATGCCGGAAGGTCTGGTCAGTGAGGTAGGTTTTACAGATGAACTGAGAGAGAATGCATCACGGTGGCGCAGCGGTAGAGCTACTGCCGTACAGCGCAAGAGACCCGGGTTCGATCCTGACTGCGGGTGCTGTCTGTATGGAGTTTGTACGTTCTCCCCGTGACCTGCGTGGGTTGTCTCCGAGATCTTCGGTTTCCTCCCACACTCCAAAGACGTGCAGGTTTGTAGGTTAATCGGCTTGGTATGAATGTAAAATTGTCCAAGGTGTGTGTAGGATAGCGTTCGCGTGTGGGGATCACTGGTCGGCATAACGCGGTGGGCTGAAGGGACTGTTTCCGCGCTGTATCTCCAAACTAAACTAAAATAAAAGGAAGATAGTGTTAGAGAGTGGAGTTTAGTGACGCCACCACAGACATCGGCAATCTCGGGCTACAATTGTACCTTTCCCAAGGGAAGAAGAGCGGGTTACTCCAGCATGCCGCCTCCCATGCAGATCAGGTTTGATTCTGACCCGCTGAGTTACTCCAGCACTTTGTGCTAATCTTCGGTGTAAACCAGCATCTGCAGTTCCTTTCCACACTGTTTGAGCCTCAGTTGACGCTGAGATGGCACAGAGCTGCATAGGGGAAAAAGGTCGTAGTCGGTAACCCGGGAAGAATGGTGATCTGATGTAGTTAAATCGAGGCGATGGCGGATTGTAATGAGTGGATAGATGTCTAACGTCACTTACGAGAGTGCAACAATCTCGCAGTAACGGAAACAGAAGTGTTGACCTGAGCTTCAGCTCCGGTCCCTAAAGTGGGACTTGAACCCATCACCTTCTGCGTCAGAGACTTGAGAGGGATTCGCTGAGTGATGGCCAACACCACTCAGTAGGATGCCCTGGCATGTCTGTGGAGCGGATGAGTTGCCTGCCATTAAACTGGATTGCTGATGGCTGGGCTGGCATGTGGAGGAGAGTTCCCTGTGCAGATACTGGGACCACCTGTAGCCCCAAGGAAGGTTCATCTGGAGGTTTGGAATCCCAAAGCTTCCATCGTTAAACATTCTGACCCATAATCTAATTATGTGGCTCAGTGTGAATCGGGGGAAGGAAGAGATTGGATGGAGTTTGAAATATTGATCTGCTAACTGAATGTTTTATTTGCTTTTTGCTGCCTCCACTAATGTCCCATCTCGTTCTCTCCCCTCCAGGTGCTGGGAGCAGCGTCCACCACAAGTGCAACAGTGCCAAACACCGCATAATCTCACCAAAGGTGGAGCCACGAGCCGGCGCATACAGCAGCCACCCCGAGGTCCAGAACAACGACGTGTCAGAGGGCAAGAACGACCATGGTCATGGCAAGGCCTCCAGCCGTGAGAAGCGCAACGGTAAGCTGGCCAAACCGGTGCTGCTGCACCAGAACAGCACCGAGGTGTCCTCCACCAACCAGGTGGAGGTGCCCGACACCACCCAGAACTCCCCGGTCTCCATCAGCAGCGGCCTTAACAGCGAAACAGACATGGCCGACAGCCCGGCCATCACGGGCGTGTCCAGCATGGCCGTTGCCTCGGTGATGTGCAGCCTAAGCCAGAACGCCACCGTCTTCATGTCGGAGGTCACCAACGAGGCGGTGTACACCATGTCGCCAAGCGCGGGGCCCGGCCAACACCTCATCGCCTCCGACAACGGGGCCCAGGGCCTGGTGCTGGCCGTCAACTCGGACGGGCACAAGTTTGCGTTCGCCTCCTCGGCCGCAGCCGGCAACCCCGACGGCCTGGCCATGATGTCGGCCGGCGTGGCAGAGGACCTGGTCCTCTCCTCCACCCTGGAGAACAGCGAGAAGATCCCGGAGGCCAACATGAACTTCGACCCCGACTGCTTCCTCAACAACCCCAAGCAGGGCCAGACCTACGGAGGAGGGGCGCTGAAGAACGACGGCGGCAACGGGGCATGTCGGCAGCCACCGGGCAGCGAGGCCGGGTACTCCTTCAGTGGGCCGCTGGTGAAGGAGATCAAGACCGAGGACAACTCGTTTGACCAGCAGATGGCCAAGGAAGGGTTCCAAACCAACTCTGCCCCAGCCTCCATTTCCTTAACGCCTGGATCGGCCTTGCTGTCGTCTGGAGGCCTGAGTCCCAGCACCACCCTGGAACAGATGGACTTCAGTGCCATCGAATCCAGCAAGGACTTTTCCTCGGGTTACACCCAGAACGTGCAGAGCCCGCACGTGCACCAGAACCCCTCGCCCAGCTTCTTCCTGCAAGAGGCCAACAAGGCCCACCGGCTGGAGCCCGCCATACACAACAATGGTTTGGGCGAGAGTGGGGGAGGGGCCTTTGCCAGCACCCTGGGGCTGGCCAACATCAAGACCGAGTCGCCCGCCCAGTCCGCCTCCAGCTGCAACGGTCCAGTGCAGCCGGGCCGCGTGGACGCCGCCCCTTCCATGCAGCTGCTGCAGTTCCAGGCCAACTTCCAGCCCATCGCCGCGGAGACGGAGGTGCCCATGGAAACGGCGGCGCCTGCAGAGGGGGGCGAGGGCCTGATGAAGGTGGCCGAGCTGCCGGCCTGCGGCACCGAGCACTATATCCAGGCCGAGGTTGCCGGCGGCAACGGGCTGCCCATCCTCCAGGGCAACATGGTGTCCAGCCTGTACCCAGTGGCCCACCACAGCCTTGGAGCCTCGGCCAACATGGAGCTCAACCTGGACCACTTTGACATCTCCTTCAGCAACCAGTTCTCCGACCTGATCAACGACTTCATCTCGGTGGAGGGCGGCGCCAACGCGCTGTACGGGCAGCAGCTGGTGGCGGGCGAGGGGGCGGCCGGAGCCGGCCTGCAGCAGCCGGAGGACGAGAGGGCCCGGGTGGCCACCTTCAGCCAGGCGGAGATTTGCATCCCCTGCTGCAGCCCCCAGCAACAGCAGCAGCAGCAGCAGCAGCAGCAGCAGCAGCAAGGGATGCAGCTGGGCAGTGGCGAGGGTGGAGGCAGCTCCATGGCCTACATGCACGTGTCGGAGGTGGTCTCGGCTCAGGGAGCCCTGGGGTCGCTGCAGCAGAATGGCCGGCTGTTCATGGTGACCGATTATTCCCCGGAGTGGTCTTATCCCGAGGTAAGGAAGAGACACTGCTGGGAATTATTCCCATTCACTTTAAAATTGTCTTCGTAAACTCCAACCTGGGGCCTCCCTAGTTTATTAAATCTATGTCTTCTGATTAAAGATCCTCCAGCCTTTGAAAACAGCCTCGCCTAACTCTCCATCAATGATAAACAAAAGAATGCTGGAGTAACTCAGTGGGTCAGAAAGCATCTCTGGAGCAATGGACCCGTCTCGACCCGAAATGTCACCTATTCCTTTTCTCCAGAGATGCTGTCTGACCCACCGAGTTACTGCAGCTTTTTGTGTCTATCTTTCGATTAAACCAGCATCTGCAGTTCCTTCCTGCACATTCAGGATCAGTTCCCGTGGATTGGAGGGTAGCTAATGTTATCCCACTTTTTAAGAAAGGCGGGAGAGAGAAAACAGGGAATTATAGACCAGTTAGCCTGACATCGGTGGTGGGGAAGATGCTGGAGTCAACCATAAAAGATGAACTAGCGGCACATTTGTATAGCTGTAACAGGATCGGTCCGAGTCAGTATGGATTTACGAAGGGGGAATCATGCTTGATTAATCTTCTGGAATTCTTTGAGCATGTAACTAGGAAAATGGAAAAGGCAGAGCCAGTGGACGTGGTGTACCTATATTTTCAGAAAGCATTTGATAAAGACCCACATAGAAGATTAGTGGGCAAAATTAGGACATTGGGGGTAGTGTGGGTAGAAAATTGATTGGCAGACAGGAAACAAAGAGTATGAATTAACGGGTCTCTTACAGAATAGCAGGCAGTGACTAGTGGGGTACCACAAGGCTCGGTGCTGGGACCGCAGCTATTTACAATATACATCAATGATTTAGATGAAGGGATTCAAAGTAACATTAGCAAATTTGCAGATGACACAAAGCTGGGTGGCAGTGTGAACTTGAGCGAGTGCAGCGTAGGTTTACAAGGTTAATTCCTGGGATGGCGGGACTGTCATATGCTGAGAGAATGAAGCAGCTGGGCTTGTACACTCTGGAATTTAGAAGGATGAGAGGGGCTCTTATTGAAACATCTAAGATTATAAAGGGTTTGGACATGCTCGAGGCAGGAAACATGCTCCCGATGTTGAGGGAGTCCAGAACCAGGGGTTACAGTTTAAGAATAAGGGGTAAGCCATTTAGAATGGAGACGAGGAAACACTTTTTCACACTGAGAGTTGTGAGACAGTGGAATTCTCTGCCTCGGAGAGCGGTGGAGGCCGGTTCTCTGGATACTTTCAAGAGAGAGCTAGATAAGGCTCTTAAAGATAGTGGAGTCAGGGGTTATGGGGCGAAGGCAGGAATGGGGTACTGATTGGGGATGATCAGCCATGATCACATTCAATGGCGGTGCTGGCTCAAAGGGACGAATGGCCTACTCCTGCACCTATTGTCTGTTGTCTATGATCTCTCTATCAAAGCCCTTCTCAACAGGGGCGGCACGGTGGTGCAGCGATAGAGTTGCTGCCAGGGACCCGGGTTCAATCCTGACTACGGGTGCTGTCTGTACGGAGTTTGTACGTTCTCCCCGTGACCATGTGGGTTTGCTCCGAGATCTTCGGTTTCCTCCCACACTCTAAAGATGTGCAGGTTTGTCTTATACCAAGTTAATTAGCTTGGTATAAATGTAAATTGTCCCTAGTGTGTGTAGTAGGATAGTGCTAATGTGTGGGGATCGCTGGTCGGTGCAGGCCCGGGCAAAACTAATATTGTATCTTTACTAAATCAGTCAAAAACCCCAGCAGTCTCCTGCTTGACCCTGAGAACGTTACAGTAAATCTCTACACGCCCTCAAAGGCACCAATGACTTTGACAAAATGCAACGCCAGAATTGAGCACAGTATTCTTGCTGGGTCTAAAACACATCGAAGTCACATCTTTGCTATTTCATTCTGTGTCACTAGAGGGAGCCGGTGTTTGCTTTTTAATATTCCTTGTCCCAGACGGGCCCAGTAGCTTCTGACATCCCACAGATGCTGGGAATCTGAAGAAGGGTCCCGATCCGAAACAACACCTTTCCATGTTCTCCAGGGATGCTGCCTGACCTGCTGAGTTACTCCGGCAGTTTGTCCGTTTTCACCCCACAGATGTTGCTATTCATTGCCGCAGACCATGATGGAGGCCAGGCCATTGGATATTTTTATGGCGGCGATTGGCCGATTATGAACTATTCCCCCACTTCATCCTTTACCTTCCTTTCCCATCTATGATTGCCAACACCCTCCAAATGCTTGATGACTTTGACTCCATTTCACCCGCTCTCCAGCTTCCAGATCCCCAGAGGTTGGGGTTGGCCAAGCCCAGATGTCCATGTTCCTGCAGGTTACATCAGGCCACCTCCCTGCATCCCAGACCCTGCATCCAGACTGGGGTTGCCAACTGTCCCGTATTAGCCTGGACATCCCGTATATTGGGCTAAATTGGTTTGTCCCGTACGGGACCGCCCTTGTCCCATATTTGACAACTACTATTCGGGTCGAGGGGACTGTCGCGTCGGAGCGCCACGTACGGCCCCGCCTCACCCGTCCCGATGTAGTGCAGCCCATGGAGTGCAGCAGCAGCAACGCCTCGCCCGTGGCCCCGTCGGTCGGCCAGCAGCCCGGCCAGCTGTCCGCCCTTCGGACCTTCGCTTACCACCGACACCACCACCCCTCCTTCTCACGGCCGATCATCGGTTCATGAGTTGGATGTGGTGCTGGATTTTACGCGCAACATCGCGCGGCCCGGGGCCAAAACTCCTCAGCTGGCCCGCCGGCTGGGCTTTGTGTGCAGTCCAGCATCCGGGCCAACTCATCGTTCACCCAGCCACGGCCGAGTCGGTCAACGAATTGTCGTCGAGAATTTGTTCCTTATTTTGACCATTTGTCCCTTATTTGGGAGTGAGAAAGTCGGCCAGCCTAATCCAGACCCAGCATTCAGACACCAGCACCCAGACCCAGCCTCTTGCCTTTGGGGACCTGTTGGCACATGACCACTTACATCCATAATGCATGCACAGAGGAGCACAAAGCTAGTCAGCTTACCTGGTAATGCTAGACTGGCAGTTTAACAGACTCTTTTAGTTGCACCTCCACTATTTTATTTACAATGAACATGTTAATGTTATAAAGGAAGTTTAAATAAAATGTTCCGTATTCCTATGATTTGCCTCCAGATTTGCCACCTTCCTCGTGGAAGTACCTGGGGATCACCCCCCCCCCCCCCCCCAGAGATTAACACTCACCCTACAGATTAGTGCCTTTTCCCACAATCTCCAGGGCGATCCTAGAGGGATCGTAGATAGATTGAATTCCATCCTCCAGATGGAAGAAGCAGCTTAATCTGGTCCACTGGCAGCTGTGGAACCTCTGCCCTGTACAAGTCCAGCCCCGAGCTTAACTCCCCAATCACTGGTATTCAAGGTAGAATTGGACCCTCATTCTGCACTCCAGATGGTTAGCAGCTGTAACTGGACTTTCTAGGCAAGGCCAGGTTACAGAGCGTCATTTTACAGACGATATCTGTCTGCAGCCATGGTCACTAGAGTCATAAAGTGATACAGCGTGCAAACAGGCCCTTTGGCCCGACTTGCCCACACCGGCCAACATGTCCCAGCTACACTCGTCCTACCTGCCCGTGCTCGGTCCATATCCCTCCAAACCTGTCCTATTTGTTTCTGTCTGTTCGTCTGTCTGTTTCTTAAACGTTGGGATAGCCCCAGCCTCAACTACCTCCTCTGGCAGCTTGTTCCATACATCCACCACCCTTTGTGTGAAAAAGTTACCCCTCAGATTCCTATTAAACCATTTCCCCTTCACCTTGAACCTATGTCCGTTGTTCGACAATTCACCTACTCTGGTACAAGAGACTCTGGGCATCTACCCGATCTATTCCTCTCATGATTTTATACACTGTGAGAAAGTTTGGGAAAGACATAAACAAGGTCCCAAATACAAATGGTGCTCATGTAAATATAGAACTGAATGTGCGGGGGAACAAGAAAAGGAATGTCAGTACTCTTGCACGCACTTATTGCTCAAAACTAAGACGATCTTTTCTCCTTAGACTGAGCATTTCTACATTTTAAATCTGCTCAGGAGCATTCAGAACTGACATGATACCCAAAGCACCCAGCCAGCACCATGTTTCATGTCCATGTTTCACAGCAGTCATACTCTGCATGCTACATGCCCAATTCTTTCACCCAGAGAGTTGTGAATCTGTGGAATTCTCTGCCACAAAAGGCAGTGGAGGCCAATTCATTTGATGTTTTCAAGAGAGAGTTAGTATTAGCTCTTAGGGCTAACGGAATCAAGGGATATGGGGAGAAAGCAGGAAGGGGTGATCAGCCATGATCATATTGAATAGCGGTGCTGGCTCGAAGGGCCAAATGGCCTACTCCTGCACCTATTTTCTATGTTTCTACGAAAGACATTTGGCTGTTGAATCAGAGCAGATGTAGTGACAGTCTTCGTGATTTACAAGTAGTTAAAGAGCCTTTTTATGTTAGAATTTTTTTTTTTTAACTTGTTCGGAAAAAGATAGTAAGCCATTAGTAAGTTCGTGGGGAAAGTCCTGACAATCATCACTGTAGCCGAATCTGCTGTCAAATCTCCAAATAAAATAACATAATATTAATCCAAGATAGACACAAAATGCTGGAGTAACTCAGCGGGACAGGCAGCATCTCTGGAGAGAAGGAATGGGTGACGTTTCGGGTCGTGCACCAGGCCTGGTGCTCGACCCGAAAACGTGTTCGACCCGAAACGTCACCCATTCCTTCTCTCCGGAGATGCTGCCTGTCCCGCTGAGTTACTCCAGCATTTTGTGTCTATCTTCGATTTAAACGACCATCTGCAGTTCTTTCCTATCAATATATTAATATATACACTTAATATATCAATCCATCTTTAAAGTGAATCAAACGTGACTGACTTCTTGGGACTGTAAGACAGGTGAGGACAGAGGTTGCAGTGAAATAAAAGATTCTAGGAACCATGTAAACATTAATATGTACAAAACGCTTGAGTAACTCGGCAGGTTAGGCAGCATCACTGGAGAAAAAGAATAGGTGACGTTTTGTGTTGAGACCTTCGTCACCTGGTCCTTTTCTCCAGAGGTGCTGCCTGACCTGCCAATTTATTCCAGCTTTTTGTGTCCAATTGCGCTTTAAACCAGCATCTGCAGTTCCTTTGGGGCTTGGAGCTCCTGCATAGAGGAGCAACGCGACATCAGCTCGATCGCTGGCCCTGTCTCCTGCATAAGTACATGCACACACACACACGCACAGGGCGTTAAGTGCCTTTGTGTGGAACCACTGGTATGTACATGTGCGTGCCCGCATATCCATACCTGTCTGGATATGTCTGTGTGCTTGTTTTAATCTGAATTTAGTCTGTATGTAGCGGGTGTCAACCGTGGGGATTTCTCTAGGGGATCGAGTATTTGGATTTTGAAGTTGACCGTGGTGGACCAAAGGTCAGCTGAGCTCCCTCCTAGATTGTATCCTGCAAGGCACCAGACAGAGGAACAGAAAAATCCCCAACATGTCCCTCTGCAACCAGTGAAATGCAATCCTCCACACACAACTGGAATTGAGTTTTTCCTTTGATACAAATGAGGTTAAAAACATGTAGGAAGGAACTGCAGATGCTGGTTTACTCCAAAGGTAGACACAAAGCACTGGAGTAATTCAGCGGGACTGGCAGCATCTCTGGATAGAAAGAAGGGGCGACGTTTCGGGTCGAAACCCTTCCTCAGACTGAAGAAGGGTCTCGACCCGAAACGTCGCCCATTCCCTCTATCCAGAGATGCTGCCTGTCCCGCTGAGTTACTCCAGCATTTTATGTCCATCTGAGGTGGCTGAGGATTTGGACAAAGCACCAGTGGGTTGGTGGCAGTCCCTGAAGAGTTACCAGTGAGGGATTCCGACCCGAAAGGTCACATATCCATGTTCTCCAGAGATGCTGTCTGACCCGCTGAGTTACTCCAGCACTTTATATCTTTCTCTATTCCCAGTGAATGTTTGGGGTGGGTGGGGGGGGGTGGGGGGGGGGGGGGGGGGGTGGATGGGAAGGAAGCGGATGCAGGGAGGGAGTGGTGTGCAAAGTATCTGAAGAGAAATCTAGGACGTTAAAATCTGATCGGGATGAGAGAGCCTTTGTGAGAATATGTTCAGTGGGATCTCATCGTTATGCCATTGCAGGGCGGAGTGAAGGTGCTGATCACAGGGCCGTGGCAGGAAGCCAGCAATAATTACAGTTGCCTATTTGACCAGATTTCAGTGCCTGCATCTCTTATCCAGCCTGGTGTTCTCAGATGTTATTGCCCAGGTAAGTGCAAACGTACATATTCATTCTAAACCGACCTTCTCGAGATTTCGCCTCTCCCCTCACCTTCCTTCACATTGTCTGTGACTGCCATTGTGCAAAGGGCTTGGATGAGGCGGACTTTATTAAATATGTCCAGGGAAGATTACTCAAATAGTGTGTGGATGGCCCAACTAGAGACCTGTAAAGACGTGACCTCCTCTTGGGAAGGCACGGCAAAGGACTGAAGTATCAGCGTGGGAGCAGTTTGGGACAAGTGACAATAATTCCATCAGTTTTAAAATAGTTGCAACAAAAGTTGGGACTGGTCCACAAGTTAGTGGGGTAAAGCAGATTATGAAGGCATTAGACGGGATCTTGCAAAAATTGGTGGGGAGAGGCTGTTTGCAGGTAAAGGGGCAAATGGGAGGTTTTTCTAAGTGAGATAGAGAGCATTCAGCGACAGCATCAGAGTACTGAGGTTGCTGAGGGAGATCGAGGACCTGGTCAGGGAAATAACGGAGGTGTAGGCAGCTGGAATCAAGTGAACCTCTTGAGTCTAGGGATGTAGGAGTACTCTCAATAGGTAAACCAGGAGGGCAAGAAGGGGATGTGAGATTGATCTGGCAGGTAAAGGGAAGGAGAATCCTAAGAGATTCAATGAGTATATTAATATTGGACCATTGGGATGTGCTCTGGGGTAGAGGTGACCTTTACTACAGGGATGGGTTGCATCTGGACTGGATGGAAACCAATATCCTGGCAGACATATTTGTTAGTGCTACTTTGGTGGGTTTAAACTAGATGAACAGGGGGGTGGGATCCAATGCAGGATTGAGACTGGAAGTCGGCACGGAAGGGGATGACAGAAGGTTTGGGGACAGTATTGGCAGGCGCACGGCAGGGAGCGAGGTAGCGCTGCTGGGTTGAATTGCATTTATTTTAATGCAAGAGGCCTGATCGGTAAGAGGGATGAACTCAGGCCATGGATAGGCACTCAGGACTGGGATGGTGCTACTGTTACAGAAACCTGGCTAAGATAGGATCAGGATTGGCAGCTTAATGTTCCAGGGTACATGTGCTGCAGGAGGGATAGAGGTCTTCTTCTTCTTCTTTTGTGTGGCGTGCTCAGCCTAAAGTTGTTGGACAACTTGTTCTATTTGATCTTCCGTTTGTGCACGTTGAGTTGATTGCATTAGTCGAAACAGGGCGGACCGCGTGAAGGTTGCAATCTTCCACCCCAGGGGGGATAGAAGTGTGGGTAAAAGAGGAGAGAGTGTTACTTTATTGATTACGGAGAATGTCACAACAGCAGTCGGAGATGATGGCTTGACCAGCAAATCTATAAGGGTGAAGCTGAGAAGTTCAAAGTGGATTGATCACTTGTTGGGAGTGTACTATAAGCCCCCAAATACCAACGGGAATTAGAATAACAAATATGCTCAGAGATTGCTGGCAGCTACGAGACTAATAAGATTGCATTGAAGGGGAGTTTAACTTTCCCAATATAGACTGGGACTATCGTCATCCTAAGGGCTTAGACACGATGACATTTGTCAAATGCGTTCAGTAATGTTTCCTCCGGCAGTATGTAGAGGGCACGACAAGGGAGAGGGCAAAGCTTGGTCGCTTTGGAAATTGGGAAGGGCAAGCGTGTTTGAGACCAGCCACCACTGTTGTATTATCTTTAAAATAGTTATGGATAAAGTGAGGGATGGTCTACAAGTTAAAGTTCTGAATTCGGGCAAGGCCAACTTTGACGGTATAAATACTGGAACTTGCTAAAGTTGATCAGAGTAGATTGTTTGCAGGCAACTCAACTTCTGGAAAGTGGGAATCTTTTACAAAATGTGATGACATGAGTTCAGGGCATGACTGATCTTGTTAGAGTGAAGGGCAAAGCAGGTGGGTGTGAGGAAGCTCATTCTGTGGCAGGCATGTTACTGGAGAGGATTCTGAGGGACAAGATATATATGCATCTGGATAGACAGGGGCTGGTTCGGGATAGTCAGCATGGTGTTGCGTGTAAGAGATCATTGTCTGATGAATCTGATCGAGTTTTTTGAAGAAGTAACTAAAAAAGGTTGATGAGGTTAAAGCCATAAACGTTGTGGTTGAAGGGGTGGGTTGGGTGGGACAGGATCAGTGAACCGAGGAGTTGCGGAGGGAACAGTCTCTGTGGAATTCAAACAGGGATGGAGATGGGAAGATGTGACTGGTGGTAGGGTCCCATCCTACCAAACCACCCCCTCTCCAGGGCGCTCCTCCCTTCCCACCCAAACTCTCTCCCCTACAACCAGTTCCTCAGGGTACTTTCCCCTGCTGGGGTCCCCACCCCTCCTCCCTCGCCTCCATCCAGGGACCCCAGCAGTCCGTCAGGTTGAGGCATAGGTTCACGTGCACCCCATCTGCTGCATCCGGTGTTCCTGATGTGGCCTCCTGTACATTGGCAACACCAAGCATAAACTCGGCGATTGCTCCGCAGAACATTTGCTTGGCCCACCTAGACCTGCGGGATCTACTGGTTACGGACACTTTTAACTCCCCTTCCCATTCCCACACTGACCTGTATGTCCTGGGCCTCCTCCATTGCCTGCGCGAGGCCACACGCAAACCGGAGGAACGCGGTGGCAGAGCGATAGAATTGCTGCCCGGGTTCGATCCTGACTGCGGGTGCTGTCTGTACGGAGTTTGTACGTTCTCCCCGTGACTGCGTGTGTTTCTCCGAGAACTTTGGTTTCCTCCCACACCCCAAAGACGTACAGTTTGTAGGTTAATTAGCTTGGTATAAATGTTTTAAAACTTGTTCCTAGCATAGGATGGTGTTAATGTGCGGGGATCGCTGGTCGGTGCGGATTCGTGGGCCGTGGGGCCTGTTTTCGCGCTGTATCTCTAAACTAAACAACACTTCATACTCCACTTGACTCAGGAAATCAGGAGCTAATGTTACGGGGAATGTCGGAGCACTGGGCTCAAACTGTGATTTTTTTTCATTTTTTACAAAGTGTTCATGTTGATATTGGACAACAATTACCAGTTCATGAGGAGATGCAATGACAAATGATCTCACATTCTTGTTCCTATCCAGCCCACGACACAGGCCTTGTGACTCTACAGGTTGCCTTCAATAGTCAAATCATCTCGAACTCGGTCGTCTTTGAGTACAAAGCCCGAGCCATGCCAACTCTTCCCACGTCCCAGCATGACTGGCTGTCATTAGACGGTACGTACTTTTATTCACAACCTGGGATGTTTCTCTTAACGCAGAGGAACACGGTGGCAATGAGGTTAACATCGCGGTGATTAGATGCTTCTACATTTGCATTGGTAGCTTTGATTGAATGGATTCAATAAGGCAAATGTCATGGAGTTGCTGAATGTTCTGAGTTTTACTCGAATTTATTGAATGACCTGTACTCACTTGGCACATGTTTTCACCCTAAAGATTTCCAGTGATGTCTGTTGAAGTTGTAAATGTACGGGGTTTTATGTAAAAAAAACTCAGCAATGTTCAAGAGAAGATAAGGTAAGCTCGGTAATGATTGCGCTGGCGTCTGCCGTGGACCTGTTGCGTTGGGCGGGTCAAGGCTGTGTAGGATGTTGGAGTTAATCTGCTCCCACACCAGTTTCTCAAAGCACTTCATGATGGTGGACGTTGGAGCCATTGGATGGAAGTCATTAAGCCACACTCCCCGTGGCTAAAGATGATGTAAATATCTGTACAAGGGCCTCTGCAATTTCCTCCTTCACTTCCCACAAGGTCTTAGGATGTACTTGGTTAGGACCTAGGAACGTATCCATCTCAATGACCTTTAAAAACAACAATACCTTCTCTTTGTTGGTTCGTATATGGTCCAAGACATCACAACTTTTATGCCTCAATTTTGTAGCTTCTGTCATCTTCTTCCCAGTGAAAGCAGATGAGAAATATCCATTTAATATCTGCCCCCATCTCTTGTGGCTCTACACAAAGATGTCCATGCTGATCTTCAAAGGGACCTATTCCCCCCCTAGCCACCCTTTCACAATATATCTGTAGAATCCCTTTGGATTTTCCATTATCTTGCCGGCTAGATCCATTTCATGTCCCCGTCTTGCCCTGCTGATTGCCTTCTCAAGTTTGCTCCTACACTTCTTACACTTGCTGCTGGATACACGTCATCTGCCTGACTGCCTGAAACTGGCAAATGCCTCCTCCTTTTTCCTGACCAGAGCCTCAACATTCCTCACCAACCAGGGCTCCTTAAAACTTATCAGCCTTTACCCGAAGAGGAATATGCTGTTCATGTGCTCGTGATATCTCACTTTTGAAAGCCCACCACTTGTTAGACATTCCCTTACCTGCAAACAAACCCACTTGATCAACCTCTGTACATCCCTACCTAATATAATACCTCCCAAATTGGCCTTGCCCCACTTTAGGACCTTATGAACCAGTGCTTTCCTTCTCCATAACTACTTTAAAACAAATAGACTTGTGATTACTGGTCCCAAAGTGCATCCGCACTGGCACTTCAGTCACTTACCCTACCTCGTTCCTTTAGAGAAGGGCCAGTGTTTGCCCTCTACTGTAGGCTCCTCTATATATTTGGTTGAGGAAGCTTTCTCACATTGAACAAATCCCAACCGATCCAAGCCCTTTACACCATGGGAGATGCAATCAATATTAAGAAAGTTGAAATGTCCCACTTGTACTATCCTATCATGGTTTCAGTTATCTGCAATTTCCCTACATATCTTCTCCTCAAATTCCCTCTGACTATTGTAGGGCTTTTTAATACAGACCTATCAAAATGATCATTCCCTTTCTGGTTTATGTTTGATATTTCATTATTTTCCTGCTTACAATCAGTTTTGAACGATTCACCTGTATAGTGTGGCTGTATAAAATAGCGACAGTATTGGCTGGGACTCTATAAAATTGCGCTGTGGTGGAGGGGACGTACTACACAAATGGGTGTAGTGCTGATGGGGACAGGTTTCATGGTGGATAAAATGGCACTGTATTGGTGGGGGCAGGTCCAAAGCTGCATAAAATAGGCGCTTTAATAGTGGGGGCAGGTTAAATCTGTAACATGGGTACTGTACTGGTAGGAGCTGGTCTTGTGCTGTGCTAAACAGACACTTCAATGGTGGGGACAGATTTCATGCTGTATAAAATGATGCAGCAATGGTGGGAACAAGAACCATGGTGTAGATAGCACTGGTGGTGGGGGGGGGGTCTGGTCTCATGGTGTAGAAAATGAAGCAGACATGGTGGGGACAGATTCCATGCTGTATAGGGTACTCAAAAGTGCTGGAGAAACTCAGCGGGTGCAGCAGCATCTATGGAGCGAAGGAAATAGGCAACGTTTCGGGCCGAAACCCAAAAGGCTTACTCAGAGTTTATTCTCTCTCTCTCTCACACTCTCTCTCCCTCCCTCGCTCTCCCATCCTCCTTCTCTCTCTCTCTCTCTCTCTCTCCTCCCCTTCCCCTATCTCTCTTGCATCCCGGTTTTTCTTTAACCTGTTCTCTCTCTCCCTCCCTCTTCCTTTCTCTGTTTCTTCCTCTCTCCCTCTCTCTCTCCCTCTCTCCCTCTCTCTCTCTCTCCTGCACCCTTTATTCCCGATCCGCCTCATCTCTCTGCCCTTTGTCCTTCTGCTCGTTACTTACAACCTATCCTCCCCACTTGCGATGCTTCCTTTTCCTCTCATTTACTTAATAAGCAAAAAGGCTGACGAGCGGGCCACGAGTGCCCCAGTGAATGAGAAAGCCAGCGACACAAATGTCTGTGCAAACACAAAGCCTACTCTGCGACCGGTGTCGATCCAGGGAGACGGTGATATCCATCGCCATCCCGAGCTCCGTTCCTCACTGCAGCACCAAGGCTATTGGAACAAAGGAGAGTGCAGCTCAGCCTAGAGGACAGCTGCCTTTGTGCCTCAGTTTCCTCAGCTCCAGCTGTGAGAGAGGTTTCATTGTGTTATCTCCCATTTCAAAATAGAAGCTCTTGAACAGGCGGAGCAGATGAACATTTTTCTGCTATTGAGCCACCATTGATTTTTTTTTTTCCATCCGTGCAGGAAAACAAACCACGTCACTCTCTCCTTTGTTTATTTTAACTGGTAATATTTTAGAGGTCAGTTCTATTGAGAGTAATTTTTCCCCCTGGTTCTGTTCATAGCAGAATTCCTCTCTCCTGAAGAACCTGATTCTCGCTGCGGTTCAGTTCCTTTAGTTTAATTTAGTTCAGAGGTACAGGCCGGAATCAGGCCATTCGGCCCACCGAGTCCGCACGCACTGACTAGCAATCCCCGCACACTAACACTATCCTACACACACTCGGGACAATTTACATTTAGACCAAGCCAATTAACCTACAAACCTGTACGTCTTTGAAGTGTGGGAGGAAACCGAAGATCTCGGATAAAACCCACGCAGGTCGCACAAACTCCGTACAGACAGCCTGAACCCTTTATTCAAACCCGGGTCTCTGGCGCTGCAAGGCAGCAACTCTACCACTGCACTACCGTGCCTCCCTCTAAGTCCCTGCAGGACCTGATTCTCACTGGGATTCGAGTTCCCTCCTCTACTGGTGCTGACTCTGAAAGAGGCTCTTCCACGAGATCAAGCAACACTTAGCCATCCTTTCCCCATTCTAAGCCATTGTGCCCATGCTCACTCTTCTTCAGGTTTAAGAAGTGTGTGTACTGAGATACAGTATCTGAGGAGCTTTGTTCTGCATGCTATCCAAACAAATCAGATATTCCATACATAAATGCAATCAAGTCAAGCTCAAGTACAATTTTACACAAAGCGCAATGGATATTTGAAATTCCCTCAAAGGTTTCCCCTCAAGAGGTGGCATGTTGGAGTCCACACCTGGAACAGCAGATGCAGTAGATGAGGTTGGAGGAGGTGCAAGTGAACCTCTGCCAAACCTGAAAGGACAGTCGGGGTCCCTGGACAGAGTCAAGCGAGGAGGTATAGAGACAGGTGTGGCATCTCCTGCAGGAGGGGGTGGGTTGGGTAGGAAAGGATGAGTTGACCGGGGAGTTGCGGAGGGAACTGTCCCTGTGGAAAGCGGAAAGGGGTGGAGATGGGAAGATGTGACTATTAGTGGGATCCCGTTGGAGGTGACAAAAATGTTGGAGGATTATGTGTTGCATGAGACGGCTGAAAATAAGTTGAGCCACAGATCAGATAATCCTCACCACTCGACAGTTAGTACATTTTTAGATATAAAGGGAACCATGGGATACAGAATTAACGCCGGAAGGTGACCCAGGTAAAAGATTAGTCGTGATCTTATTGAGTGGTTGAGCAAGCTTAAGGGGCCAAATGGTCTGTTCTTGCTGTTTTTCCTTTATATACTTATATCATGTAACGTAGACCCATTTGTTTGTGACCATTATCCTCTGCTGTCAGAGCTGCCACTATTACCGGGCTGCTGGAGTAACTGAGGCAGCATGTCTGGAGAGAAGGAATGGGTGACGTTTCGGGTCGAGACCCTTCTTCAGACTGCTGGCAGTGAACTGTACTCAGTTCTTTCCCGGCTTGCTCCCTCCACTTTTGTGCAGCTACGGACCAGGGAGCAGTGAAGTTATACGGTTTCCCAAATAAGCTGTGAGAACATCTTTAATGGGTTTCCCTGCCCTGCTGGGAATGTCTTTATGTGATGGATCTCAGAACAGGGTGCCTATACCAGGGATCTGGTACCAGGCTTATGAATTATCCCACGTGTCCCTCAGAGTCGACTGGAGGAGGAATGCTCCAATCTGCTTTTCTTCTGTTGTGTTTAATCCCCCTATCCTTCAGGTGTCAAATAAAGCCATTTGTATGTGACCATCATCCCCTGCTGTCTGAACAGCCGAGCTATTTACATTAATAAAGTACAAAACATGGATTTGGACGGGCAGATTGAATTAATCATATTGATGTTGAGGTTATGAGGCTGTGAAAAGATAACCTCGGTGGTTCACTTACCCTGTCAGTACATTTGGAGGATTCTGTGGAGGAAATACTGGTGGACTTTCTCCAGTGTCACTGGAAACGCCTGCTGTAGGTACTCCACGACTCAGAGGTGTACAGGAAGGATGGATCGCCACAGACCAGGGGTTTCTTGAATTGCAGTTTTGTACCTCGTTGGCTGTATGGCATTTTGGGATGTTGTGGGATAATGAAAGATGCTTTATTAGTTTAAGGAGGTCAGGTGATCCCCTGTACAGGGCCGTGCCCACCAGCATGCGCCTGCAGGCGGCAAGCGCGACCAAACCGGCAGCAAGGGCCGCGCGGAGGTCGGGTGAGTGGCGCAACGCGGCGCAAAGTGAGGCAAACTTGGAGCAAAGTCTTAAGGTAAGTTCGCCAGGACAGAGAGGGGCACACAGAGAGGGGCACAGAGGCACACACACAGAGGGCCACGGAGCCACACACATAGAGGGTCACGGAGGCACCTACAGATAGGTTCACAGAGGCACGATGTCGAGGCGGTGTGTAATGCGTCGAGGCGACTGCGAGCCGACAAGCCTTTGCCGCACGGAATTTTTGAACATAGTCAGTTTTTCGGAGCCCCGCGCGATGTCGGGACGAACTCCGCACAATTCCGCACGGCTCCGGCGATCGAAGTGGGACCGGCCCCGAGACGCCGGGCGGCTCAAGCGACCACGTTAGGTCACGCTCATCGCATGGAGTTGCATGCTTGTAGGACAGGCCCTTTACTTTTTGTTCAGTAAATCCTGGCTGTTCAGTAAACCTTCCTCCACTGCACCTCTCTGCCTAATTCTCTGCACCATTCTCTATCCAACATTTGCAGACTGTGGCTGAGGCTGGTAGGTGAAGAATCATAGATGTGACTCACTGCAGGACCACATCTCTCCAACACTCTGTCAGTGTGTGACATTGCATTAAAGTTGAATGCAAAGAGATGGGAATGCTTTGAATTGAAATGCGATTTCCAATTTGGATTTATTTGAGTTCCTGCACTGGAGGCTTCCAATCATCCGCTCTCTCCAAGCTTCAAGTCATTGAAATCTTCATTGTCTATACACTAAGTGGTACCTTAAATCAAATTACCCTTTAGTCATAGAGTTATACTGACAGGAAACAGACCCTTCGTCCCAACTTGCCCATGTTTGGCCCATGTCCCTCTAAACGTTCCTATCCATGTACCTGTCCAAATACCTGCCTCAACTACCTCCTCTGGCAGCTCGTTCCAGATACCCACTACTCTCTGTGTGGAAAAAATTGCCCCTCAAGGTTCTATTCAATCTTTCCCATCTCACAAAATGATATCCTCTTGTTCTTGATTCCCCTACTCTGAGTAAAAGACTCTGTGCATTCACCCTATCTATCCCCCACATGATTTTATACACCTCTATAAGATCACCCCTCAGCCTCCTGCACTGCAAGGAATAAACTCCTAGCTTGCCCAACCTCTCCTTATAGCTCAGGACCTCAAGTCTTGGCAACACCCTGGTAAATGGCAACATCCTCATAAAGAGTCCCGTGCTCATTGACCTGCTGTGATTGGCACCGCCAGCAAGTCCTACTTCCTTAACACCTCTATGCATGCACAATTATGACGTTTAATAGTTTTAATTCTAGTGTACAACCTTCTTCGCTGTCTTTCTTCTCCAATTTTTTGTAACTTATGATCGACACTAAATGCTGGAATCACTCAGCGGGACAGGCAGCATCTCTGGAGAAAAGGAATTGGTGACGTTTCGGGTCGAGACCCTTCTTCATTCACACTGAGGCTTTTTGTAACTTTTGCCTCCCCTTAATCCTCTGCATCTCTCACCCCTTATACACACTCCTTAAACACTCCTCAATAACTACTCACCATTTACTCACCATTTCCTCCATATTCAATCCACCTTGCTGGAAGAGCAGTCTTTTTGAAAGACGGTGCGCAGAGAATGCATTGACAAGAGCCCTACTGCATTTCTACGCTCCTTTAATACTGCTTCTTTTGACAGTTTTAAGCCCGCACCCTTACTGACCAAGGGCATTAGACGTGAAGATAATTCCATCTAATTCCTCAGCTGCCATTGCCCGAGGCAAATCTGCACACTGAACAGTTGGGCTCTGGGCAAAGTTGTAGAACAGAGCGACCTAGGAGTACAAGAACATACTTCTCTGAAAGTAGATAAGTGGACAGGGTGCTGCAAGAATACATTTGAGACGCTGGCCTTCATCAGTGAGTGCATCGAGTATAGAAGTTGAGATGTTATGTTGCAGTTGCACACGATGTTGGTAAGGCTGCACTAGGAGTACAGTGTTCAGTTTTTGTCAAACTATAGGAAAGATGTCGTTGAGCTGGAAAGAGTGCAGAAACGATTTATGAAGACGTTACCAGGACTCAAGAGACTGATATTTTGGGGAGCAGTTGGGCAGGATAGAACTTTATCTCTTGGAACATAGGAGGCTGAGGGGTGGTCTTAAAGAGATGTATAAGATTAATGAATTAATTAATTAATTAATTAATTAATACTTTATTGTCACATGTGACAAATCACAGTGAAATTCTTTGCTTGCGTACCCAAGGTATGTAAATAGCCACCACATAAAGGGCGCGGATGAGGGGGGTATCTGGGTGAATACACACCGTTTTTTTCTAGGGTTAAGGAATCAAGAACTGGAGAGCACAGGTTTTACGGTGAGAAGGGAAAGATTTAAGAGGAACCTGAGGGGCAGCTTGTTCACACAGAGGGTGATGGGTAAACGGAACGATCTGCCAGAGGAGGTCGTTGAGGCAGATTCCGTAACAACATTTAAAAGACATTTGGACAGATACATGGATAGGGAAGTTTAGAGGGATATGGGCCAAACGCAGGCAAATGGGACTAGCAGTGGGTGCATGCATACCCGTGACACCATGTTCCTGCCAACCCTCCCCACCCTGCTGTCTTCCAAACCCTCCACTTCATGCACCCCTCTGCCACTTCCCCTCCCCACTGTGCCCTTCTCACCTTCACCACTGCCCCCCCCCCCGATTTCCTCCATCCCACAGCCCTCTAACCCTCCTCCACCATCTCACCCCCCCCCCCCCCCCCCCCCGTCCCTTCACCCTGCTCCATTATCGCGCTCTAGGGCAACAACAAGGAGTTAATAACTGAATAAATTGAATAACTTTGGGAAATAACCAGCACAGGCGTGAAGGGCCAAACGGCCTCTTGTACTCCTTCATTCAATGTCTCCTGATATTTTCCGCTCCCCCATGCAAAGTTGTCTTGGGTTTCACGGGCTTTAAGCAGCATGGACCTCTCTGTGACCTCTCCCTTCCTCCGAGCTGCGCCTTCAAACCCAACAACAAACTTTTTTTTTGGGGGGGGGGGGGGGCAAACTTCTGCGCGGCGGTTCCAGTGCATCTTACGTGGTTCCGTTCAAACTTTCTTTGAGCAAATGCAGTCGGGCGTTTTGCTCTGCTGTTGAAAATTCCCCGCTCGCTGAAAGTTCTCGTCGGGAGGACACAGCCTTGTTAGCCGGCGCTGGTTGCAACTCTCATCCTCTCACTCAGCTCAGGCAACAAATCCTTTCCAGGGATCGGGTCCCAGTGGCGAGGAGGCAGAGAGGGAGGGAGGGAGGGCTGAGCCGAGCGAGTGAGTGGTGCAGTGTGAGCAGCAAGCTCTTATTTTGACACGCACCCTGTACCCAGCCTGCGGTTTCATCCAGCCCTTGTGCCTATTTTAATCCCTCGCAGTCAGTGTGTGTAAGTGTGTGTGTGTGTGTGTGATGTACTAAGAGTATAGACGCCTGCCTTGATTTGTCATAATGCAGGGATGATCATTCTGCGGCATTGCAGGTACAGGAAAGGACAAAAGAAGAAGAAGAGATGAGAGGCAGCCTGGATTTGTGTCGGGGCTCCTTGTAAAAACCCCCACCTGTCAAATGATCGCAAGCAAGAGGGGGGAGGGCGCAGCAAGGGCGTGGGGGTTCTCACCGCCCTGCAGTCAGTCAAGCCTGTTATTCTCTGGGAATCTTGAGACCCCTCTGGGATTGGGAGGGAGGGAGGGAGGGAGAAGGGAAAAGGGAGTGGAAGTGGACTGTCAAATGAACGGGGCCGTGTTCATCAACCTGCCAGTCGATTAAGCAAATTGGCAGGACTTTGGGGGGAAGCTCAGGATCTGGCGCACGCAAAGTGGGACAACTGTTTACCTCCAACACGTGTGAGTTCGCGGAGAGAGGGCACGGGCTCCTGCCTGTGAGGCAATAACTGCTGGCTCTTTTTTAAAAAAAAGGGGGAAAAAGGAGACTTCATGTCCTGAGCGTGAGATTGCAAGGCAGAGAGCTCCCAATGGCAGGCGAACTGCAAGGTATTCAAATCCTCCATCTGTGCTTGCCCTGTGTTTATTTGTGTGCGTTTTCTCTCACTTGTTTGTGTTATTGTCTGGCAAGTGTTTGTGTTTGTGTGAGGGAGAGAGAGAGAGAGAGAGAGAGGCAGCTAGTGGGAATTGCTTCTCGTTTACTGGGTGATCGTTTCATTCAGCAAACCTGCCTGGCGCTCTTTGTCTTAAAGTTATTTTCTTAGCCAGTTTGTTGTTTCCGTTTAAATCTTCCTTCGAGCGACCCTGCAAGGAGTCAGGTGCCACAATAACAATCAGCGTGGAGCAAGAATGCATTTAGTAAAATTGTCCTTTTGAAGATGTGAAAAGCTGCAAAAAAAATATTTTCTTGCAAAGATTTTAAAAAATGGATTGCTACAAATAATTCCGCTGGTATATTCGACTCACAAGTGCCGAAGCGTATTTCTGTTGTGGGACCTGAAGTGAACATTGTAATTATTTGGAGTCTTTGTTCCCAAAGTATTGTTTTAAAGCACTGCCGTTGTGTAGGCGTGCAAAGGGAACATCAAAACCGAGTTACTTAAGTTGTTCAAAGTGTTTGGTAAACATGAGCACAGAAATCTCAGCAGACAGTCCTGTCCAGACTAATGGAACGCTGTGTTGCCTTTTAGATGAGGCTTTGAACCTGGTCTTCATCTGCCCTTGCAGGTAGGTGGAACAATTCCCATAGGATTACTTTAGGAAGCAGTTCTTGTTTGTCCCTTTGGAAGCAGTGTTTGTATCTCAAGCTGTAAAACTCACGATGTGAGTACAGTTTTTTCCGTTATTGCTGAGCACGGATTGGTTTTCACACTTCCAGTGTTTATGAAAATGACCAACCTCCTTCAGGTAAATACTTCACCACATGTGAAGTGCTTTGGCTCACCCAGAGATTGTATAATGCACAATTAAAAATGTAAGACATCCTTATTCCATCACTTATGAAGCGATAAGCTGTGCTCTAGTATGTTTTATACAGCATTGCCCAGATTTCCTGTTTGAGGCAGGAGCTTTGTGGGATCAGTTATTTCAGTTCAGTTTAGTTTATTGTCACGTGTACCGAGATACAGTGAAAAGCTTTTGCTTTACACTAACCAGTCAGCAGAAAGACAATACATGATTACAATCGAGCCATTTACAGTATATAGGGAATAACGCTTAGTGCAAGAATAAGCCAGCAAAGTCCGATCAAGGATAGTCCGAGGGTCATCAAAGAGGTAGATAGTCATTCAGCACTGCTCTCTGGTTGTGGTTGAATGATTCAGTTGCCTAAACTGTGTTCCTGTCTTTGCCAGGAAAGTTGTTTACTGACTTCAGTTTAGGATGCATAAGTGCCCCAGTAAAGGGCCTGTCCCACTAACGTGACTTTTCAGCGACTGTCTTCGACCTTCAAGCTCAAGGGAACTCGCCTGAAAAACCTCGAGCTGGATCGACCGTCAGCGATGAAACCGCGAGCCTGATCAACCGTTTGAACACACACACACACACGCACACACACACACACACGCACACACACACACACTCACACACACTCACACGCACTCACACACACACACACACACACACACACACTCACACGCACACACACACTCACACACTCACACGCACACACACGCACACGCACGCACGCACACACACAAACACATCGCAAAGACGGGGCCAGGGAAAGCGGGGAAGCGCTGTCTGAAATTCACACCCGCGATGAACAGGAAGGTAAAAGACGGCTGGCACAGTTACGGTAAGTCCTTTAGCGAGTGTGGAGAAAGGGGGGGGTGGGGGAGAAGGTGGGGAGAAGGAGTGGAGACACTTTCAAGAAGCCAGACAACTTTTAATAAAGTTTAGCGGGCATTTAACATTACCGGTCAGTTTACTTACCTTTTTTCTCTCTCTCGATTACCTACGATAGCATTATGATCCACTATGACCTACCTCGACTGAACCTACGAGTAAAAAAATATTTTTTTTTTTCCATGGCGACCTTTTTTTACTCGCGGGCATTTTTCAGCATGTTGAAAAAAACGCCTCGAGTACGCAGGAACCACTCTCGAGCATGAAGGAGAGTTACAAAGACATCCTCGGACCTCGTGTCGACCATGCTGCGAGTATGAATCGAGGGCAAACGCTTCTAAACTCGCCAATTAGGTCGCCGCAGTGGGACTGGCCCTTAACTTGTGTGTGTGTGTGTGTGTGGAGAGAATATAAGTCATGGCCTACACCTGGTGACTCTCATGCCCCAGTATCCTGACAACAAACATGCCCTAAATTCTGTAGGAAGGAACTACAGATGCTGGTTTAAACCAAAGGTAGACACAAAAGGCTGGAGTAATTCAGCAGGTCAGACAGCATCTCTGGAGAAAGGTTTCTTCTGAAGTAGGGTTTCAACCTGAAGCATCTCCTATTCCTTTTCTCCACAGATGCTGTCTGACCCGCTGAGTTACTCCAGCTTTTTGTGTCTGACTAAAGTCCTAAATTCTACCCTTTTTTAGAACACAGACTGGAACATCATTTATCAAAGGCAAAGTCCCGAATAGTAATAGCAATAGGTATTTATATATAAACTATTTTAAACCATGTTATAACTGAGTTTCCAATGAATTACAGAGAATTTCACAGAAACAGATCATTGGGCCCAGTTGTTTAACATTGCTGCGTCTACACCCAATGCCGTCAGTATATTTAATTCCATCTCTTCAATATTACCCACTTTTGTGGCCCTCGGGGAAGACATTCCTTGAAACGCCTGTTTCATTTGATTTGAACAAATGTTTAAGAAGGGCGATTTAAAATGAAAATACTGTGGATGTTGGAAATCTGGGAGAGAGCCCAAAATCGCTATACACGCTCACTGGTTCTGTGTGGATTTGGAATAAAGTTAACTCTGTAGTTGCCGACATATATCCCCAGGGGTGGTACAGCATGGGTGAGACAGAGAGTGAAGCTCCCTTGCACATGTCCCTTCAAACACCCACAGGCGGGAGCATCGTATGTCTCCAACTAAAGGTGGGGCAACGTACTGGCAAAGTGAGCAGCCAGGGCACTGAGCAGTTTGGTCCCTCCAGGCTACATTATAGATGAAAAGTGATAGTAGATTTAGGCCATTCGGCCCTTCAAGTCAACATGTCATTTAATCATGGCTGATCTACCTCTCCCTCCAAACCGCATTCTCCTGCTTTCCTCTGTAACCTCTGACACCTGCACTAATCAAAAATCTATCTATCTCTGCCTTAAATATATCCACTGACTTGGCCTCCACAGACTTCTGTGGCAAAGAATTCCACAGATTCACCACCCTCCGATTAAAGACATTTCTCCTCATCTCCTTCCTAAAAGAACGTCCTTTAATTCTACGGCTGTGACATCTAGTCCAAGACTCCCCCACTCGTGGAAACATCCTCTCCACATCCACTCTATCCAAGCCTTTCGGTATCCTGTCAATGAGGTTCCCCCCTAATTCATCTAAACTCCAGCGAGTACAGGCCCAGTGCCGACAAACGCTCATCATAGGTTAACCGACTGATTGCTGGCCTACCATTTTCCCAACCTCATAAAGAAAGAAAAAGCCTTATCGGTGACAGTGAAGACAATCCTTGAATATTCCTGGCCTGCCTCATAGTGTTTTCGCGAGCGCTACTCATTTGTGGATGGGTCCAGTAAGTTCCACCACTGTTGGGTTTCTCACTATATTGATGCTCGGCATGTGAGACCTGCCCGATTTCTTCTGCTCACTTGCACAGTAGAATCATGCAGCAACAATGTCAATCTTGTTGCCCGTCACAAAAAGCTGGAGTAACTGAGGCAGCACCTTCGGAGCCAAGAAATAGGTGATGTTTAGGGGCAAGACCGTTGTTAATGTCAATCTTGTATCACATGCCACTGTGCAATGTCACTGCGCATGTCACTTGTATAATGTCACTGCGGCACGTCTGTGGCCATTAAACGTGCTCACAGATGAAGGAGTTAAAGTTGCTACGTGTACAATTGCCAGGTGACTTTATGGTCAGTTTTCCATGGTTCAGTGGTACTTTATCGTCACATGTACCTAGGTACAGTTCAGTAAAAATCCTACTACCCATAGGCACAATCATACTTGCGTACAAGACAATAGGAACATGAGGTGACACTGAGACAGTACACCAGAGAGTCGCCACATTTCCGGGGTCATTTTGTATGATTCAAGTCCAAAGTTGTTAAAAATGTAGGATCTTCTTAACTTGGCCACAAAGGCCCGTGGTCCTGACAGCGGCACGGGTTGGAGTTGCTTGTTCAGCCTGGCCAGCTGTTGTTCCTGGTGTCCACCACTGCTGCTCCACAGCTCTGTGCCGCTGCAGGCTGCGTCCGACCCCTGTGCTTGACCAAGTAGGGTGGTGTGTCATCCACTCGAGCCCCAGGCTGCTGCGGGGCCTCCAGAGGCCCAACTCCCCGACGCCTTGATCTGGACACGTGACATCACTGACCACAGTGGCACCTCCCGCAGCTGACCTCGGCGCACGCAGGGCGCCTTCAAGTGCACGGGAGGTTAAATCCCAGCCCGCTTACCCGCACCCTTGTTTTCCTGTGCCATCTGTTTCCCTGCTGCCATCTTGTGTTTTGATATTGTGAATAAAAGCATTGCGTTTCAGTGTATCAATTCTAGATCCCCATTCACTCACAATTTTGATCAACAGTTCCTTCAATTCTCACCTTTTCTCATACTGGTCAACTCTTTGGGATCCATTCCTTCTACTGGCCCAAGTAACTTTTCCCATCTTTCCTCTCAAAAGTTCAACAATTTTCCTCTGGGTTGCCCCATTCTTGTTTTGTGCAGGACGGCTGTAACCTGTCAGTTTGGTAATGAATGAAGGGAGTTTTAAATATGTTTTAAAGAAATTCAATCCCGCGTTTCGTTGCTTAACAACAGACCTAGCAACTGAGCACTGAAAGCAACAAAGAGGGACAAGAGAGTGCGATGTGTTTGGATCATTATTTTCTTACTTGCCATTGGAATGTGTCGTTTTCTCCTTCAGGTCCGGAACATTGGCAGACAAAATGTCATTGTTAAATCAGTGACATTTTCCTCAGCACACAAAAATACTTTCCAGTTTCTCCCTGCTTTATTTTTCATATACTATTTGAAATGTACTTTAGAAAGATGTTTTTTAAGTTTAGTTTAGAGATACAGTGTGGAAACAGGCCCTTCGGCCCACCGAGTCTGTGCCGACCAGTGATCCCTGCACACTAGCACTATCCTACAAACACTAGGGACAATTTTACATTTACACCAAGCCAATTAACCTACAAACCTGTACGTCTTTGGAGCGTGGGAGGAAACTAAAGATCTCGGAGAAAACCCACACAGGTCACGGGGAGAACGTACAAACTCCATACAGACAGCACCCGTAGTCGGGATTGAACGCAGATCTCTGGCGCTGTAAGGCAGCAACTCTACCGCTTCACTGCCGTGTCGCCCTCGTGATAATACTCCAACCTCCCTCCATTCTCCAACCTCCTTACCTGCTTGAAAGTGAAATACTAGTTGGGGTTTGGCTCCAAAGACTACTTCCCTGTAGGAGGCTGCAGTGGGTGCAGTTAGAGGGACACCATGTTATCACACGCACTCAATGAGATCAGAAACATTTTGCGCACATTCACTTGATGCACTTCAACCACAGAACCTTGTGCGTAGATACCAGACGCTCTCAGTGACGGCACACTTGCCTTGACTCTGAGGATGAGATTCGTGAGATACGAGCATACAGCCCTTCAACCACTGACACTTGTGATCAGATTGTTGCTGCTGATCTCATGCTGCAGAGCTCATCATCGGCACAGCAACTTTTACATTACGTCAGTAATTGCACTTCAAAAATATTCACTCCCATCTCCCTAGAGTTCTCGAGACTACATACCTGCTTTAAAGTTCAGGTTTGGGCCCAAAGACAGCTTCATTGTAAAAGCAGCCTATGGTGTGGCTAGAGGGACGTAATGTTATCACGTGCCTTAATAGGTCAGAAACACTTTACACACATTCACTTGGTGTACACAACTAAACCGCACAACTTCTTGAGTTGACGGCACGTTGCACAGATCCCCGTGACTTCAGAAACTGGGCTTCTTGAGATACAAGAATACAATCCTGTAGCCATTGTCACTAATGCCCACAACAGATACTCAAAATAAATATTGAATTACTTCCACTCATTGTCACCGGGCTTCTGGCCCTCCCCTTTATAAGTTTCTGTAAAGAATCTTCAGCCAGCATCTTTTTAGACGGTACACTCCAAATCTTTATAACCGACTGAGTAAAAACATGCATGTTTTCTTCATCTCACTTCCTCAAATTTTTTGTCAATAAATATAGCTCTTTGTTCCCTGATTAGTAGTTCCTCTTTTTTTAAATTATTGTCTCCTTGTAATTTTGCAGCATCTCTACTTAACCTCTTAATCTTTACCCAACCTGTCTCCATTTATGAACCAAAATAAATTTGCAGTAAAAACCACAGCATTGAGGACACCACCGTAATAAGGTCCCTCGAGGAATTTGACGAGCTCTAAAGCCAGCTGCTCTTCCCTAGCCTGAGGGAAGGGCAGGGAAGAGCAGTTCGTAGCCTCGTGAGAGAGAATGAAAATATATTGGAACAGTGGAGTGAGGAGGAGAGAGCAGTGAGAGGGAGAAAATGTGCAGAGAAACAATAGGAAGAAAACTTGTGACCAGAACAGACAGTGGTTTATATAGATAAAATAATATAGGTAAAATGTAGCGGTGTGGCACCGTCTGTGTTTGTGGTGCTCACCCAAAAAATGTTTTTCACATTGATAGGAATTAACTATTACAATAACTATAAGTATATCTGAAGCAAGTTCATTTAAGTAGTCACACTTATTGTAGCTTCCAGTGTGGGGTTGTGTGGTCAGGGAGATAGACTGATAGGCCTGTTTACTTACGTGACTTTTCCGGAGACTGCCGGCACCCGTTATAGGTCGTTACAGGTCGCCGAAACTTTTCAACATGTTGAAAATCCAGTGGCGACCAGAACAAGGTACGACTCTTTGAGCGACTACTCACGACCATACAGGCTTCACCCCGCGACATGTCGCCAGGGTGTCGCCTGTAGTCTCCTCAGTCGCCCAAAGAGTCGTAGCGTCTTTCTGGTCACTGCAGAACTTTCAACATGTTGAAGATTTTCGCCGACCTGCAACGACCTATGACGGGTGCCGACAGTCACCGAAAAAGTCGCGTAAGTGGGACAGGCCCATGATAGTTATCGGGCACATAAACAGACCCTTCAGCCCAACTCCTCCATGCCAACCAAGACGTCCATCCGAGCTAGTCCCTTTTGCCAGCATTTGGGCCAAATACCTCAAAGCGTCTGCTATCTGATCCACTTGATAAATATATTCTACATGTTATCATTGTACTAGCCTTGACAGCTTCCTCTGGCAGTTCGTTCCACATACCGACTGTGGGAAAAGTTGTCTCGCAGTCCCTCTTAGTTCTTTTCCCTCTGATTTTAAATGTATGCTTTCTAGTTTTACCATGGGGGAAAAGACTGTGATCATCCACCTTATCTGCACCCTTCATAATATTGTATTTCTGTATTGGGTCCCCCTTGACCTCCGACAATCCAGTAAACAAGATCCCTGATGATCCAACCTCCCCTTACAATCCAAGCCTTCCTGTCCCGGTAACATCCATGTGAATCTTTTCCGTACACTTTCCAGCTTAATGGCATCCTTAATGTCATCTGGAGATACGACTGATGATGAATTATTACAATAACCAGAATCAAAAACGTACAAGAAATGTTAACAACGGAGACCACCTTCAGCTCTCTGAGAAACTCAAACCCCAGTCTTGCTGTCAAATTGAAACATCGTCCACCTATAATTAATTGGGGCAGTGTGACTGAGATTTCATTGCACAAAATCTTTTTTATAAATCACTTGGTGCAAGGGCAAATCACAGAAGGATAGATATCAAGTGTTTAAGAAGGAACAGCAGATGCTGGAAAATAGAACGTAGACAAAAGTACTGGAGAAACCCGCTGAGTTTCTCCAGCACTTTTGTCTACCTATGATAGATATCAAGGTGTGTATTACCGACTGGATTGTAATTGAAGTGTTTGGACATTTTATGCATTGAATAACATTTACCCAAGAGAGAGTTGGTATCTAATTGGAATTGCAAATAGTTTATATTGTAGAACTGCAAATATATGAAAATGATTACAATCCATTAATGAAGGTAATCCTGTAAATCAAATCTTAATTAGACTTCATTCTGTAACTTGGTGATCACAGTTCATTAAAATGTAAACTGTTCCGAGTGCCTAGATTGGATTTCAGGCTGTAATTCATTCATTATCCTTTTGTGTTCGCACCTTGCATTTGGATTCGAGAGTCGAGGTATCTATAAGTACATGCTGAGTTAATATAATGATGTCAAGTTAGTTAAATGCTCTGCAGCGAACATTGTGAGTTCTGGTAAACAGAGGAGAGACTATGAAATTATCAGCATTGCAGCGCACTGCACTGCAGGCAAGCAGAACAACAGCTTGTCGGCTCCACATTAAAAAAAATCAACCCATGCTAAGCGAGCCTCACCCTCCCCTTGACATTTCTCAGTGTATCACAATTATACATTTATTGTTTGGCCAACTGATCTCGTGCACCTTTCTACTTCCTTGCTGCTTTTATCCAGCCTGAGTTCTCTGGAACGTGCATTTGCTCATCAGATTGACCCAGATTCTAGAGATTCCAAGATATTCTTGTTCATATTACCAACGCTCCAGGATTACTTCAATTCTCCAGGTTAACCTGAACACAACTGACAAAAACTAAACCCGGGAGAAAAATTACTGGCACGTAAAAAAAATGTTTATTTTTCATTTTCTTTGAGGACTTCCCTTAATACATTTTTTTTTTAAATCAAAGGCATTAAAGGGAAAATGACTTTTGGATCGGTCTGGGCAGTTAGTTGGGTAATGACACGTTCGGGAATATATCCAAGCTGGCAACCCATGGGCAAATTGAGGAAAAAACCAGGACAAGTTGGGATCAGCAAAAGATGACCTCAGTCATGAAGGTTCCCCTACAGGCCAATTGTTGGCTCGTGACAGTGTGAGTGTTAGAGAGGTACTTCATTGCGATCTGTGGAACTGGAGAGGAAGGGGAGGTGAAATTGGAGAAATCAACGTTCATACTGCCAGGTTGTAAGCTTTTGTTGCGTGCTAACCAGTCAGCAGAAAGACAAAACATGGTGAAACATGGCAACACTGACATTTTACTTCCATGAGAACTGTGTTGAACCTTGTTTCCTCCCCCTCCTCTTCAGAAAGCTTCTTTATGAGGGTCAGATGAACAGCTGCTGCTGTGTGCCCACACCCTATGTCCCTCCGTCTATCAAAGGGGGCCTCTATATGACCGAGCCAATCCTCTCACCCTTTCACAGCAACACCTTGCGGCACGATTGTCCCCAGGAATTAAAGGATAGTCTTCCGGTCATTGTACAATGCGTGCAAAGTGGTGCAGAGAATGGAAATGTTCACCAGCTCTGGCAAGAGCGTAGGAGCGTGACTGCTGCGGATCAACTCAATCAAACCTCCTGGGCTTGGGCAATTAGAGCTGGCACCAGCTTGCACTGGGGCTGTGCCAGTGGGGTGGAGTGCAGCAGAAGCACCATTTGCTGGTGTGAGGGCAGATCAGTAACAGCACTTCCATCTGATGCCACTTAGCATTGATCCAGAGAGGAATTCGTACAGGGTGGTGGTCCCGTGACTGGACCGTCAATCTTTATCTCATCCAGATGTTTGACTGGAAGGTGAATCATTCAATAATGCCAGTTGACATTTATACAGCATCTTTTACAAGGTCCAGATGTCTTAATTTGTATTGATTAAATATGCTAACTGTTGAATTAGTGCCATTGTTGTGATGTGGGAAATACAGAACCTATTGTAACGCAAGAAACATTCACACCAGCAATGGGATTATGACCAGAAAGTTATTGATTTTTGCCCTGTGATAATGATGGGCCAGTGATCCAGAGAGGACTTGCCTCCCAGATTTTCTTTGGATGCTAACTAACATGGGGCCGTTTACATTCATTATTTCTGGCAGCCAGGATTTCAGAGAGTGCGGCATTCTCTCAAATCCATAATCCAGTGTCAAAATTAATTATAAACTCACAATTCTAAATTATAATCTCAATGTTCAAGGAGATTGAACCTTCTGACGAGCTCTCCCTGACCACAGTTGCGAACTAACCTGTCGAATGGTTCCAGGATATTCTGTCGGTGCGTCAGAATTCCAGCAGTGCTATGTTTAGCTGTCGACTGCATAATCTAATGCCGAGAGACAAGAATACCACCTTTTGAGCCAGGATATGCTATCTATGATAACAAGAGGCTTAAAATCGTGAGTGGAAATGTGGAATTGAAGTTGACAATTCAAGCACAGCCCTTGTAAATCTACAGGTACACAGAGAGGATGGGAGGGAGGGGATTTTGCATAGCACTAGTTCCACTGAAAATAACGTTCATAAGTTTATGTGATAGCAGCTGAATTAGGCTATTCGGCCCACTAAGTCTATTCCATCATTCAGTCATGGCTGATCTGTCTCTCCTAACCCCATTATCCTGCCTTCTCCCCATATCCCTAATCAAGAAATCTATCTCTGCCGTAAAAATATCCATTGACTTGGCCTCCACAGCCTTCTGTGGCAATGAATTCCGCAGATCCACCACCCTCTGAAAGAAAGAAGTTAGACTAAAGGATAAGAAATTAAAGAATGAGGAAAAACCTCCCTTGTAACTATCTTGCGATTAAAACGTAACAGCCTCCATTCTAAGGTCTATCCTCCGTCTTAGATTGTGCTTAGCTTTTGACACACAAAAATACTTGTGAAATTTTCTTCCCACCGTTAACTCCAACCATGTCCTCCGATCTGGGATTTGGGAATTGGTGACATTTATTGGCCAGGCCTACTTCCCCATAGAAGTTGATGGTGATAACTGGGTGCCTTGCTAGATCACGTCGGAAGCCATTTAAGAGTCAACCATATTACTGTGTGTTTGGTGTTACATATCGGCTTAGATCCATAAAAGTTGGAATGGTTCTTTCCAATTAGTGAACGTGACTTTTTCGAAATGATCCGACTAAGCATGGTACCATTAACCTGGTTTAAATGTAATTACATTTATCAACTGGCAATTGGCTATAATAAGATTTAAACTATTGTATCGGGATTTTTGCCCTCGTTTTTTTGATTCCTAGTCCAGTACGCCTTTATGTCACCGTATTCTGAAATTGTGGGAGCTACAGTGTCGTGGAATTGTACCTCCTCTTTTCATTTTGCAGACAACCAATTCAGGATGTCCATCTTGGAGCGCCTGGAGCAGATGGAAAGGCGGATGTCGGAGATGGGATCTCACCAACACCACCAGCAGACTGGAGGGGGAGGATTGGGAGGAGGAAATGGAGGAGGGGGTGGCAACAATCAGGCGCAGGTATGGTACTTTGTAAAATCCCTGCGCGCTGAAAACTACCGGATAGCCATTGCTATGTGTGAAACGCACAACACATTCGCACTGTACAAGTTCACGGACAATCAGATAATGACCATTAAAGATTAGATGTTAATCTAGGGATAAGTGCATCCATGAAACAATGAAAAGTCCGCTGCTTGTTTTAAATATATAACATAATAACACACATTCATCCGCAATAGATTTCTCCGTTTTTTACAGCAAAACTAGACAATGAGCACAGAAAAGCTTGATCGAAGGGGTAAATAAATCTAAAGCAATTGAGATACTTGGGAAAGGAAGTACAGAGCTTCAAATCAATTGAAGGCATAAGTGCCAAGATAGTCTTGGGAATTAAGACCGTCAACTGGCCAGGAATGGAGGAGCGATGAAAATCTTGAAGAGATGTGGAGCTGGAAAAGAGAGGGGGAGGCAAAGAGCCTAAATAATCACTTTATAAACCTTTTGAGCTGGTGCCAAGTGCAGGTCAGAAAATACAAGGTTAATGAGCGAACAAGATATGGTGCGCGTTAGAATGAAAACCTGACATGGTGTAAGGCCACTGTTATTATAAAGATTACAAATCAACAGACAGCACAATATTAGGTGAGTTCAGGTTTATGAAGGAGGTTTGGCCAGTTGCAGTGTCTAGCCTAGGGGTGACTGATGATGAGCAGAGATCTCAGCAGCTGGTGAGCTGGGGCAAGGGAGGTGTCCGGTAATACAGCAGAGATGGAAGGGGCCATTCTTTCCTGTGGAGTACGCTTGCCTTTAAAATCTCATCTCAAGAACTTTGCAAAGAGTCTGGGTGGCCTGTTGATGGCACTGCATGCAAGTCATTGTTGTTGTCCATTTGAGCCTCGTGCAGAGGCATGCGACCGGACTGATGCAAGTTTGTATTCGTTGCCTGGTTGTGCAGTGTGCGTCTAGGGTGGCCAGCTGTTCCTTTGAGAGCCGCGTGGTGTTGGTTTGTGAGAAGATGATGAGTCGCGCCTGCTGGGTTAAATCCAAGCACCTCATTCATTCCAAGACCTTCCGGGGAATGACGCTCTTGCACCTGGCGGCGGCTCAGGGCTACGCGACCTTGATCCAGACCCTCATCAAATGGCGGTGAGTATTGGCCAAGATCAAGAACTCTCCTTGCACGCGAAGGGAACAAGACTTGCATGATCTTGTGTTGGCTTCTGTTTGTGTTTTGGTTCATGTTTACCTCTTGACGAGTTGGCTTGGGCTACAATAGGGGCTGTTCAGGAACTATAGCAGGACCTTTCTTCCATTTTATAAAACCTACTGTTTTGCCAACTGGCAATGTGGCAGTGCACATAGTGTTCAGATAACGGGGTTTGTACCAGGAGATCAGTGCGGCACCCAGTTTACAATCTGCAGTTACAACAGAGAAATGTAAGCAGGGAAAGTTAATCTGGACAGGCTCCAAATTGATTTCACTTGTTAATCTGTTTTGGGATTTCAATGACAATGAGAAAAGGAATGCTGGCAGGTTTGCATCTTAGGCAGTGAATCCACAATGCCTCCACAATGCCAATTTAAAACACAAGCATAAGTTAGCATCCCTTCCGAGCCGAGTCTGGAAAGGCTTGTGAGTGGTGGGCTGGCGGAGGTGGGTGGTGGTGGTAACGCCTGGGGTTCCACAGCTTCAGAATCCTTGGGCAGTAATGCAGAGGTGGGATTAGTTTGTCAAGAGTGAGAATGGGGAGAATTTGCTGCGGTAAATGAGGGAACCCACAGGGAGGGAGGGAGGGGTGCAGTCGATGGCAATTAATATTAGCTCCACTAAAATGTCTTCAACAAGAGTTACTCTCTGTCAGTTATCCTGGAGGTATCTTGACCAAAATCCCACATATAAACTGTAGATAGATACAAAAAGCCGGAGTGATTCAGCGGGACAGGCAGCATCTCTGGCGAGAAGGAATGGGTGACGTTTCGGGTTGTGACCCTTCTAAGGGACTTGACCCAAAACGTCACCCATTCTTCCTCTCCAGAGATGCTGCCTATCCCACTGAGTTACTCCAGCTTTTTGTGTCTTCGGTATAAGCCAGCATCTGCAGTTCCTACCTACACATATAAACTGTTGCTGAAAAAGCGAATGGCTCGCCTCCTGAAACTCCAAAGCTTTCTCAGTATCGGTGGGATACTGTTCACGTGCCTGAGTGACTTTCACTGTACACAAATGAATTTCACTGTGCCTCAGTACACATGACAAATAAAATACCACACCTTCCCGAATGACTGTAGGTCCAACAAGTCATAAGAAGCTTAACAGCACTCTTGCCAAAGCAACAGTGTGAAAGATACATCTTCTAGATGCGCTGGGACGCATCCTCAGTGATGTGACCTGGGGTAATTGGGTGTTTCGGGTCTCACAACATCAGACCCCCTCGCCCAGGCGACCCAGCCGGGGCTGATCAGGACCTGACTTGCGTCCCAGCAGCAACCTGTCCTAAACATTCATGCTCTACAACGCTTCTTGATAGTGATTACTATTCCTTGTACCGGCTACTCTGACAGTACCGTCCCATCTCACACCACCATCACCAAGAGGGCTAAAGGATAGCAAGTGTATGGACTTCGTGACTTTGAAATATATCGCCTGTTCTTCATTATCTCTGGGTCAAAATCTTCCCAACAACACTGTGGGAATACCTTCACCAAAGACTCTGCAGCAGTTTAAACTGTTCACTGCCAAGTTTTCTTTTCACTATTGGCCATGACTAGCATATACTCAGGGGTAGCACTGAACTGGATAAGAGACATTCTCCGTGTAATTCAGGCTTAGGCGCTAATTGCTGGCTTTACCAGTGAATTTCTTTTAGATGCGTAAAAATTAACAAATAAAGAAATAGAGAGACATGGGGACAGAGAAAGAGAGTTGGTGGCTGAGCAGCTGATGGCAGGCGTTTTCATTTCCTGCACCGGGGGAGATGTTGGGGAAATGATCCACAGATGAATCCTTCACCCTGTCTTCACACTCCACCACATTGCAAACTGCTTCATGACAAGTGTGTATGTGTCCTTCCACAGCACAAAGCACGCAGATAGTATTGATCTAGAGTTGGAGGTGGATCCGCTGAATGTCGATCATTTCTCCTGCACGCCTCTGGTAAGTGAAGTTCCAACTCTGTTCAGAGAATGTTCACAAAAGCATTCCGCAAACTGGAATGATGGTTCACTCCGCAGCAGGGCTTCTTGTTTGAAGAGGTTTTGAATGTTGGCTTCGAGTATTGGCTTCCAATCCAGCAAGCCTTGATGTTAAAATTCTCAATTATTTTCAAATCTTGCGGCGGTCTCGCCCTTTCTTCTCATTCCACCAGCCCAGCCATCCACAAAGATCAACGCATCCTCCGATTCAGACATTGTAAAATTGCTCTCCCATAAAGGTCTGGAATTGCATCCATTAAACCTCTCTACCTCTTCCTCCTTTTTTGAGATGCCCATTAGCACCTTCCCCTTTCAGTTTTTGGCCATCTGTCCTAATCTCTCCCTGTGTGACTCAGTCGCTATTTTTCTTGACAACAGTCTGGTTGAGCACCGTGGGACTTTTAAAAACTATATTAAAGGCACTATATAAAAGTATTGTTGTTGTTCCCTTTGCATGGCCTCCTCCCGCCAAGGGGTCCAGGATCTGTGTAGCCTACTGGCCACATACCAAATAAGTTCATAAGTGATAAGAGGAGATTTTGACCTTTCGGCTCATCAAGTCAACACCGCCATTCAATCATGGCTGATCTATCTCTCCCTCCTAACCCCATTCTCCTTCCTTCTCCCCATAACCCCTGACACCCAAAATGCCAAACTGCTCGGAAACATTGGAAATGCAGCATCGAGCGTCGGGGCAGAGATACATTTGTTCCATAGCAAGCTGCACTTTCAGCTGCTGGTAACAACAATAAATGCTACACTGTGAAACACCTTCATGTTGTGCGGAGTCAGGGCTCTGTAAGAAAAGGAAGAGCTTGTGTTTCCTTTTAGTTTTGCCACCTCGGACAGGGATGTTTCAGCTTGTCAACACTGGAGGAAACAGTGTTACAGATTAAAACCATCCTTATTTTGCATTGTTCAGTCTGCAAGAATGAATGTCAAATAACGGGTTTGTTTTGGTGCTCTTTAACCAGATGTGGGCCTGTGCGTTGGGGCACACTGAAGCAGCAGTCGTACTATACAAGTGGGACAAACGGGCCCTCTCCATCCCGGACTCACTGGGCCGTTTGCCTCTGACAATCGCCCGCTCCAGGGGGCACGTGAAGCTGGCAGAGTACCTGGAAGAACTTCAGAGGGAGGACGAATCGCAGATCGCCGGCCTCCCCCAAACCCCTGGGATGGTTTGCTCCCCCGCTGAAAAATCAGGGAGTGACGGCTGGATGGGACAGTGGAACAATGGCAGCAACGGCAGCCAGGAGCCTCAGAAGAGTGTCAGCACATCGTCCACTACAGGTGCATTCTCACTCCTTCACTCCTTCCGTCACTATTTTGTGTGTGTGTGTGTTGTGGTCTCTGTCCCAGCCAATTTTGTGGCAATCAAACTCTGGATATGTTCAATCTGGGCAATGGTACAGCTCTATTTTCAGCTCCCTGTGTGAGCAACAGATGATCCTTGGTGCGATCAGCGCACATGAGATGCAAAGCAAATCCCTTTCAACAGTGCTTCATCAAGAATTACAATGCCAGGTGTAGCTGCAGAGCAAAGCTTATTCTTCTAACCACGATGACGATAGTTTATGGTCACTTGTATCCAACAAGAGGTGCAGTGAAATTTGGAAGGGCACAGATCCATCTTTTCTGGCCCATCAAACACTTCCAATGGAGACAGCACAGTTGGCCTACAGTGAAGTCCCGTCTATATTATCCATTGATCTCTTTTACAATTTAGATATGGAATAAAGCTTTCTTTATACGGTCGAAACTATTCCAAATCGAGTGCAGGATAGATATTTTTACTGAAACAGTCTACAGGATTGGGGACACCGTGTCTCCATCACAGTTGCCTGCGTTCCGAAGTGACTGATGAGACCAAAGTGTGATCCGCAGACACTGCCACAGAGGGGGCAGGCAGTGGCCCGTGAGGGTTAATGGGTGGATGGTACAGTGGATGATGCACTACCTCCACTGTTAACACTGGGCTTTTAACTTGCAGTCCTCAGCGCCATTCTGAATGCTCCTCCTTAAGTTTGACCAATCCTAGAAACATAGATAGAAACATAGAAACTAGGTGCAGGAGTAGGCCATTCGGCCCTTCGAGCCTGCACCGCCATTCAATATGATCATGGCTGATCATCCAACTCAGTATCCCGTACCTGCCTTCTCTCCATACCCTCTGATCCCCTTAGCCACAATGGCCACATCTAACTCCCTCTTAAATATAGCCAATGAACTGGCCTCAACTATCCTCTGTGGCAGAGAGTTCCAGAGACCCACCACTCTCTGTGTGAAAAAAGTCCTTCTCATCTCGGTTCTAAAGGATTTCCCCCTTATCCTTCAGCTGTGACCCCTTGTCCTGGACCTCCCCAACATCGGGAACAATCTTCCTGCATCTAGCCTGTCCAACCCCTTAAGAATTTTGTAAGTCCTCATCCTGGGCAGGGATCTCACCAGTCGATAGGGATGTTACTTTTTTTTTTAAAGGAGGCTTTGACAGCATCTTTGAATTGTTTCCTCTAACTACCTGGAAATCTCTTCCCGGGCCAGTGGTCGGTGTGCTTACTTTGGGAGTCTGTTGTTGAGTATGCAAATGACCTGGTCTGCTTATCAAAGGTAACTAAATATAGTTACAGCCTTAAAAATACGACAACAAAAAACTACAGGTACCAGAAATCTAAAATGAAAACTGAAAATGCTGGAAACATTCTGCAGGTCAGGCAGCATCCGTGGAGAGAGAGAGAGAGAGAGAGAGGTAAGAGAGCCTTCGTCAGAAGATTGCCTGATCTGCTGAGTGGTTCCAGCATTTTCTGGTTTAATTATATTTAGAAGCCCATGTATTGGCCTGGGAAAGGTTGCTGGTATTGGTAAGCTTATCCTGCCAGGGATTTGCAGGATTTTGCCGAGCCCGACTTTGTGTCTCAGTCTCTTGAGAGTTATTTCTTCCTGTGCTGATGTTGTCGAGTTGGAAAGGGTTCAGCGAAGATTTACGAGGATGTTGCCAGGACCCGAGGGTCTGAGCTCCAGGGAGAGGTTGAGCAGCCTTAATTGGGCTACCAATAACTGCTTGATACACCAGCTAAACTTTTGAAAATGTTTTTAGATAGTATATGAGCAGCCATTTTGTAAGGCATGACAGGAACTCCATTGGTGAGGAGCATGGTGGAACTATGGCCTATTCCTTCATTTCCATGAGTTCTGTTTGCTAAATGAGGTGGTGTGGTTTTTCCTCTTTTCACTATCCACTGGGCAGGCGATATATATATATATCCCACATGCTCCACAAAGGCAGACACATCTTCTAAATTGATTAAGTTCAGTGATTTAACGGTATCGGTTAATTATGATCACGTACATACAGATATGTGAAAAAAATTGTCAAATTAGTACATTCAAGGCACACGCAAGTACAACAGCGAATGCAACATGGCCAGAGTGCACAATATTGTGCTGTGGAGTTACAGCTGCACAGAAAGTACCAAAGAAGAAAAAGTGCAAGGTCAGCAATGAGGCAGGTTGGGAGATGGAGGGGCTACACCCATAGCTTCTGGGGGGTCCATTCAATAGTTTGATAACAGCAGGAAAGAAGCAGTTCCTGATTCTGGTGGTTTGCACTTTCAAGTGACTCACTGGTAAATTTCAGAAAGGAAATTGGTAAATGCACAGAGGATCAACTCGTGGGGATAAAAGCTGGAAGCCGGGACTTATTGCGTTACCTGCTGCCCTGGCCTCACTGTCAGAATAGTCTCTCTCTATGTTGCATGCTTCTGTGACTCTGTGTGAAACTCATTTGAGATGTATCCGAGAGATGTGATCTAGAGGTGTTCAAACACAAACTTGCTTTCCCCATATTAGATCTCAGACGGCCAAGGTCGGAATCTCTCCAGTACCGTGGGAACGACAACCAGCGAGATCTTCCAGCTTCCAAGAAGCACAAGCTAAACACAGAGCACTTCCACGCCAGGCCAGACAAATCATCACCCCCTCCACTCAATCTCGAGCAGAAGATCGCCACCAAGCTGAACTCCAGCCCGAAACAATCAAGCCCTGAGGCAGTCGATTCCGAAATGGAGAGGAAGAGTCCCAGGGAAACCTCCCACCATACCTCAGAATTCTCTTTGCCACTAGCCACCGGATGCCGGAATGTCGGCAACCAGACGAGTCCAAAATGGAGCCAGAAGGAGATTTACGTCAGTGTCGCAGCACAGACTTCAACAGGACAGCCCGCGGTGATTAGGAAGGTGTCGGGTCTCAGTGCCAGTTCCATTGCTCACAGGATACAACAGAAGCAAGACATCAGTGTTCTAATGTTATCGGAGAGAGAGATGATGGACGCAGAACTGTTATCATACAAGGAGAACGAGGAGTGTCTCCAACATATGGATGATTTGCAGGTGGGAGCTGCAGATGTAATAACTTTATAATGTCGTGTTCATATGAGCCATCGATGATGGAAACAGAAAATGTTTATCCAATCCATTCTTCATTTTCCTTGCCTTATCTTGTCTCGGGGAGGTACATATTCTTGTTATTGATTGCACTAGCGCAGCCACAAGGGGCTGATTCTCATCAACAAACTGACACAGAATGTTGACAGATTATGTTGAAGGGACCAATGTTTTGGTTCCGAGTCTCCGCCAAGTCTGCACTTGTTGGAGCGCAATTGCTGGCGGCAGTTGCCGAGCCCAGGAAAGGTGGGAACTGCGCTATTGCCAACAGTCCCTGTGCAGCCACATACAGTGAGCAATGCAAATGGCAGGGTCAGATTTGGCATATCGCCTGTAATGCTAAGGTGAAGTCCCCTTCTTTCTAACCCCACTGGTGAAGAATAGCTATTTGATCGAGGGCCGATTAAAAATAATGGTGGGATTGTCCTCAGTTGCAAGTCAGCAGTTTCAGAAGTAAATGGATGAGTGGGGTCCTACCTGTTGTTTTGTCCTAGTTTTATCATCCATTCAGAATGGTTTTGTTATATTGTAGATATTGACACAAAATGCAGAAAAGCACAAAACATAACATTGAGCACTAATAATTTTCGGAAGAAAACAATGAAATGTTGTTGTAAAATCCATGCCCCTCCTTCTGCCTTCCTTAAAAGGTTTCCAACTAATAATTTAGAACAGTTGCATTGGACATACTAACAAAAGAAAATCATGTTTTTCCTTTTACTACTTTAGGCTAATATGATGTCCTTGGCTGAACAGATCATTGAAGCCACACCAGACAGGATCAAGCAGGAAAACTTCATCCCGATGGAATTTTCATTGTCCGATCGAGGGGATGTCCCCAGTGTGAACACCACCTTAAGCTGGTTGGCCAGCTACCTGGCCGATGTGGACCATTTACCCAGCTTATCTCAGCTTCGGTCAGTGCCTCCGCGATCTTTATATTAGTATGGATGAACGTGGCTGCAAATCATACATTTATTCCACAGAACAAAACTACTAAAAATCGAGAATGGGTCAACGCAAAAATTAGCTGATCACGTTCGATTCACAGTGTGTGAAGAAGGGCAGGTGATGAGATGCACAATTTGGAGTCTTGATTCAAAGGATTGAAGAGGTTTGATTTTGACCCAATGAGTATGTGGAGAGAACATGAGGAAAGTAAACTTCTCTCTCACTCCCACTGTCTTGTTTCACCAATCTATATGCCAGTCGCAAGCTGTCTGCTGCTGTATCTCCAAACGTGGCCCAGCAGATTCCAGCCAGTCCTCCATTTTCCAACTTTAAAATGCTTTCGTTCAGGCAAAGTGTTTTGTGCACGCACCTGGTTCCACTCACCTATCACCTCAGTTCCACTCACCTATCACCTCAGTTCCACTCGCCTATCACCTTACTAATGTATTGGACCCTGATCAGGCATTGCAGAAGGTTTGAAGTTCCTGATCTAAAACTCAAAACCCTCCATGCACTTTTCCAACACCAGAGTTCTGTTACCTGCCCTAATGATTCCATATGACTCGGTGATCACATTCCCGCAAAGCATCTTGGAATGTTTATGTGTGTGTGAAGAGTTTAGGAATGGAAATTGTTGATAATGTGTGAGTACATGTTGATGGATATGAGAACCGGTCATTAGGTGGTGGGGCTGTAGCGTAACTGGTGCTGCTGCTCATGCCTGCTGTCTCTTTATCTTCCAGATCTTTGTACAGTGAGCCCCTGACTCCTCCCTCTAACGCAAGCCAAAGTCCCGCCTCATCACCAATCAGCGACGTTAGTTTTGAGAAGCCCACTCTCCCATCGGCAGCGGATTGGTCCGAGTTCCTGAGCGCATCGACCAGCGAGAAGATGGAGAATGAGTTTGCCCAGCTGACCCTCTCGGACCATGAGCAGAGAGAGCTGTACGAGGCCGCCAAACTGGTGCAGACCGCTTTCCGGAAGTACAAGGTTAGAGAGGATGGACCTGTGTACGGCCATCCTAAGAAATATGTTGTGGCAGCCTTCATAATCTGATCCTCAAAACCCAGCCCAGGAACTGTTACATTGTAGGAGACACAGTAAACCATATCCACAGAGCAAGAGTCCACAAAGCAACATACTGAATGACCAGACAATGTTTTTGGTGATGTTAGTTGAGGAGTTATCCCAGTCTTCTTCAAAATAGTTTCCATGCATCTACGAGGGCATGATTGCCCTTGGGTTGGACGGCCATGGGTGCAAGCGTCCTCTCGTACATTTGAACGCACTACTTAGGCTGATGCCTCAGTACAATAACGAAGGCGCTTTGGACATTTGGGTGAGACTTAAACTGAGGATCCCATCTGGCTGCTTGGATCACTAAAAAATATTTTATAATATAGGGCGGGGTAATTTTTCAACAGTTTATGCCATTTTTGCAGAGTCCAGGGTTATGGAAAAGTGGAGATCTACAATTGGTATTACCTTGATGTACTTCTCATACCCACTTGCTATAAAACTAAATGGAATGGAATGGAGGAACATGGAGCACGTGCAGGCTAGGGGATTGGTTTAAGTAGGCGCCATGTTTGGCACAGAGGACGTGGGCTAAATGACATGCAGTATTCTGTGTGTACACCACAAAGTGTATGTGACCAGATATTGTCTGAGGTGTGGAGTAGGTAGGTTTGCAGTGTCTCCCTACCTTTAACTAGCACTGGAGACACGAAGAATACAGGCTTGCTATGGTCTTTGAGGCCGTCGCCCATGGACAGTGTCATTAGCTTTCCTAGAGGAGAAGGAGGAATTACAGGGTTAAGTTGTGCCTTGTTTGGCTGTGAGAGGTAGATTAGCATATGTAATGTGTTACCAACGGAAGTGGGCGAGGTGGGGACAATTACAGCGTTTAAACAGGTTTTTTTTTTCAGCTTCATGGACAGGAAACATCTAGAGGGATAAGGGCCAAATGTACGTAAATAAAATTAGCTGAGGAAATAACTTTAGTCAGCACAGGTGAATTGGGCTGAAGGGCCTATATCTGTGCTGTATGATTCTGGGCAACAGAATTTCAGTTCTGATGAATGGTCCACAATTTGAAACATTAACCTTTTCTCTCTCCCCAGATGCTGGCCGACTTGCTGAGTATTTCCAACTTTTTCTGTTTTCATGCAAATGTTAACATTATTTTCCATTTGTTTTAGGGACGTCCTTTTAGGGAACAGCAAGAATTGGCTGCTGCTGTCATTCAGCGCTGCTATAGAAAATACAAACAGGTAAAACATTAAGTATAAGCCTCCCCACTCAGGGACAGAGGATACATAGAGGACAGTAAAGTCAGTTGAACTGTCTGAGCTGAGTTAATTGATTGCAACTGTGCTGGGTCTCAGTCCTGCTTAGCTGTTGTGTGAGTGCTTTTTCCAACTCCAATCACTGTTACAATTCTGTTTCCTTCCACCTCACAACCCCATCACTCACCCACAATCACTTTCTGGCCTTGAACATAATACACACACCAGTGGGATGGTGAATTACCATCAAGAAGCCCTGTCGTGATCCAGTGATACTACATTTTGTCGAGGGCGGAGTGGTTAATGGGGAGAAACTTCGAAGGATGTGGGCGGACGGAAAACGGGTAGATTTTTGCAAAATAAATCAGATTGACACGAGCAAACTGTTACTCTGGGGAAAGTCCGGACATCCTGGGTGACAGTAATCCGATCGCACCAAGGTACGATGAGCCCTGTTTAGGAAAATTGCCTCGACTTCTGTTTTGTGTTCTTTCAATGAAAAGTAAAATCATCAGGGATTTTTTGTCCTGAAATACTGAGAAACCTGTGAACAGCCAGAGCACACAAACTAGACCCAAATGAACCAGGCAGGTTGTAGTCCCCTTCTTTCAAGGGAAGAAAATGGGACAGGGAGTTTTATGGACAAGAAGCCTGCAGAAATGGAGAGCTTGCGTCAGTCTCAGTTTTAGGAAAAGTCGCAAAGTGTATGGAAGTTCAGGAACCAGAGTAAAAAAACAAAAGAAAACTCAGCACATTAATATTTAATAGTAAAAGCTTACTTTAATTCATAGCTTGAAGAGACATTCATTTTCCGAAATGTTGCAGTTGTACTATGCATTGGTTAGACTGGACTAGCACTGTACAGTTCTGCAGATGAGACTCATTGAGATGTGGCCTGGAATCGAGTACAGACTGGGTAGGCTGGGTTTATTTGCACCGGGAAGGATGAGGATCGCAGAAGGATGAGGGGTGACCTTATTGAGGTTTATGATATTATGATGGGCACAAATATAAGAGATAGCTAAAATCTGTTTGCCAGGGCAATGGAGTCCTGAACTAGACAGCACATGTTCAGATGAGAGGGGAGAAATTTAAACGAGGTCTGTGCAGGAAGCTTCTCTCAAAGGAAGTGGTGAGTACTTGGAAAGAGCTGCCAGAGGAGGTTGTGGTTGCAGATACAAGTACAATGTTTATAAGGCAGTTGGACATAGGAAAGATGTAGAGAGATCAGGCCTAATGCTAGAAAATGGAGTTAGTGCAGATAGACGTCATAGTGGGCTGAAAGGACCGGTTTCTGTGCCGTACCGATCTGTGATTCGAGGTAGTGAAAGGTGTGACATTGACACTGATTCATTACGCACTACATTATCTCACATAGTCTTATGACTCGCCAACCCATCTGCCTCTTGTAATTACTTGCACCACAAGGGGTGCTTGATCTCACAGTTCAATGGATATGCCACATTGCATTGCTTCAGGTATCAAAGCTCACCTGCTCTGCACTGATATGTACGTCACTAATGTCAGCTCATCAGGTCGTAAGTAATAGGAGCAGAATTAGGCCATTTAGCCTATCAAGTCTACTCCGCCATTCAATCATGGCTGATTGAACCCTCCCTCCTAACCCCATTCTCCTGCCTTCTCCCCATAACCAGACATGTGCCAGCTCTGGACAGTATCCAAGCAATATGTGCTGTTGTCGGTGTGGCTGGAGGTGCTCAGAGAACAGGGCCTCCATCTCAAGAGCTCTGGATTGAAAAAGCCACTGCCCCATGTCTATTAGAGAGTGATGTCAGATGCTTCATTGTGATGGGGATAGTTGCTCATGATATCAAACGTTAATTAGAAAGCATAAAATGCCTCAAATATTCAGTAGATTGGGCAGCATCCGCCGTGTCAGGGAAACAGCCAATATTTCAGATGCATAATCTGAATCTCAATGATTTTGTCCACCTAAAAATACTACTATTTACCCCTCCCCCTGTTCTCTCCCCTTCCGTGCCCCCTTCCTCACGGTCCTTTACGCATGTAGTCCAAAAATGTTGATTTAGTTCAATTCTGATGATATACAAAAAGACAATGTGGCATGTTGTACAACAGATAACAAAAACGTTTACAATCTTCATTGGCTTCAGTCAAAGTTGCTAATCCTACCCCTTAATTAATGTGTTCACTTGTCTACAAATGTGAGACTAAGCAGTGACTGCCAGACAATAAATTGGTCCAGAAGCGGTGAGGATGATGAGAGATGTAAAATACATCCTGAGGGACATAGTTGGGGAAAAATGGAAAGGACTTTATATTACAGATCTAATCTGTGCTGCACATATCTTTGGAATACTTGGGAGTGCACATGAAGCTTAATATGTACACCTCGTGCGAGAGATTGGTGTAGGAAGGAACTCCAGATGCAGGTTCACGCAACCTGCTGGAGTAGCGGGACAGGCAGCATTTCTGGAGCGAAGGAATGGGTCACGTTTCAGGCGAGACCCTTCCTCAGACTGAAGACACAAAACGTCACCCATTCCTCCTCTCCAGAGATGCTGCCTGTCCTGCTGAGTCACTCCAGCATTCCGTGTGGGATTGGTGATGGAAGTATTCCATTCACAAAGGGCAGCACCCCCCACCTTGAGCAGAAAGCATTCACAGAAATAATGACGAAAAAGAACACTGAGCTTGGCCCTCTTCCAGTAGCTTCACAAATTAGCCAAGCAGATGGCAAGAGAACGACAGGAGGAACAGACTGTGGGAATTAAGATGGATTAGCTCTTAATATCTCTCATCTCCTGCTGCCGTTTGTCAATATCTTATGCAAAGCCCCATCAATCGCACGGCTGCGTAGTCCATATCCTTGATCTCCAAACTACTCTTCTGCGACAAATTTCCTGATCTCACACGTTTTATTTCAGGTTACTTGAGTTCATATTTCACCATCTCCATACACTATTGTACAATCACATTGCTGTCTGCATTCTCACTATGTTAAGCACACATGGCATTATCCACCAGTCCTGAGACTATCTCCGAGCACACTTCTGTTAATCCAGGGACCTCCCTACATCATGACCCCCAAGTGTAAATGTCCAATCTGCCCAGATGGTGCCAATGGTAAATGCCGTCCTTGGAAATGCAAGTATGGTGCAGAGATTCATTATCAACCCATGTTGGATTAGTCAGCTCTCGACCGCACTTCTCCAAAATAATGGGAAACCAGGAGTGAACAGATAGGGGCTCAAGAGTATTGCCAAACAAATGTGCGTTTCAAGCATCAGCCAAATGTTTAAATCCATGCCCACGCAGACCAGGAGCTCCCAAACGCAACCTGCGGTCTTTGTCAAATGCCTTCCTCTACTCTACCATCATTCATGGGGTATTTTTGTTGTAGCTATTTCTGATTTCCACTTGAACTGAGTGACTTGTCAGACCATCTCAGAAATTCAACCAATTTCCTTTTGGTTGTGGAATCACAGATAGAGCTAACCTGCTATGGACAGCAGGTTTCCTTCCCCATAGGACTCAACATCTACCATTTTTCTGGGTAAAAATTGTTCTCTGCAGCTGACTGCTTCCCCCCTATCCCCATTGAAATCCCCTTGCCCATTCATCTTTCTTGTGATGTTCCTCAATGTTAAGGGCACTGTTAGAGTATAAGTCATTGTTGTGCCCCAGTGCTGACTGGGCAGGTTCTGCACTGTGAAGCAGAGGCTTTCTTTGTCTTGTACTAATGTCTATTATATTCACTTTGCAAGCTTACATGGATAGCCTTGAAGGTAATTTGAGTTAACAAATGGAATTTCAATGTTGTACATTTTGCACTACTGTGATATATGGCTACTAGTTGACCACCAACTATGTAGTATTCTGGTACAAGCGTATGTCCATTTTTAAATTTGTATTTTGAGTCCCTATTGTGTGTAATATAGTGTTAATGTGCGGGGATCGCTGGACGGCACGGACCAGCTGGGCCGAATGGCCTGTTTCCGCGCCGTATCTCTAAACTAATCTAAAAATAAAACCACAGATACTGAAATCTGAAACAAAACTAGAAATGCAGGAAGATCTCAATTAACTGGTGTATTTTTTGCACAAAGGTTGATTGACGACTGGACTAGCTCTTCCAGCATTTCCCTTTTTGTTTCATGCCTGTGAAAATCTCTTCATTTACACTTAATCAAAATTAAAATTTTCCTTCACCTGCCCTTTAAGGAACACAATGCCAAGTTACTTCTCAAAATAATTTCTCATTTTATTTCTGAAAACTTGCCATATTGCCAAATGCAAGAGTTTTGACAATTTTTCTGAAGTACAATGCGTGAACCGGGTGACTGAGTGGTGGGAGGCACACTTGCTTTTCGTCATGTTGGGATGCTGCTATTTAAATGTGTCTCTTTTATAATGTGAGAATTCTGGCATAACCTCGCCCGTCCACTGCCACCAGGTGGCATGGTGAGCCTTGCACCATGCTCCTTCACCAGTACTCCAGTACCAACCTGGAACCCCTAGAATTTAAAGGGTTATCTCTGGGACAAACAAAACTAGGAACAAAAAAAATGAGAGAGCATTAAAAGATATGTGGTTTTATTAAATTTTTTGAATGCTTTTATATTATGTTATAAAAATATTGGTGATACAAAGACAATATTTGACATGGCAGGGAGGTTGAATATATACACCATTAGCATCAAATCCATCCAGGGTTGTCAATCCTAACATTAGCTGCACTTTAGTCAGGCTTTTGTCCCATGTAATTGCTAACTCGTTACTTTGAGAATGTGAAACAAGCCAGTTATTTATCCCACTCTATCCCCAACCAGAGAGCGGTCCTGAGCTACCATTTACTTTATTGGAGACCCTCGGACTATCTTTAATCAGACTTTACTGGACTTTATCTTGCACTAAACGTTATTCCCATTACCCTATATCTGCACAATGTGGACGGCTTGATTGTAATCATGTACAGTCTTTCCTCTGGCTGGATAGCACGCAATAGAAAGAGCTTATCACTGTACCTCGGCACTCGTGACACTAAACTAAACATTGGACTTTTTATGTACAGATAAGCAATACTTGAGTATTTAAAGGGTAATTGTCAATAAGTGCCGGTTTCGAGAGTGATTCTGCTTATCTTGAGCGTTCTAGTTTTTGATTTTCTCAATTTCAATTTATTTTTGATCCAAGAGATTCCAGGGGTTTGGGGACTGGATAGAAATGTGAAGTTGAGACTGAATAACAATGTTAACCGGAGGATTGCATGTCCCACTACTGCTCCTATTAGTTATGCTCTTCGGTTATTACTAAATTCCTAACATAGCAAGACATTTTTGTAAGCTAGTTACTTGAGATGAAGATCTAGAAATGTTGAGGTTGTATTCCGTTGAGAATGTGCCATTTTAACTTGGGACTCTCCCCTTACCAACCACCCCATTCTTTCCAGGATGCAACCATTTTCTTTTTTTTGCTTCTGACAAGGATATTTGACCTTTGTGTCTCCTCAGTATGCACTTTACAAAAAGATGACGCTGGCCGCCATCCTGATCCAGAGCAAGTTCCGCAGCTATTACGAGCAGAAGAAGTTCCAGCAGAGTCGGCGGGCAGCTGTCCTGATCCAGCAGTATTACCGTAGCTACAAGGAGTGCGGAAAAATGAGGCAGAAGCGAAGGACAGCTGCCATGGTCCACCAAAAAATCAGGTAGGTCCTTGCTCATGCGCAGAACTCTTCTCTTGGGCCCTATGATTAGGTGGAATCAACGTAGATTTATGAAATAAACATCAAGTGACAATCTCGCGGAGTTTTTAAGAATGCAACCAGCAGGCCAGATGTTGGGGATCAAAGGATGAGGTATATTTGCATTTGCAAAGACATTTGATAAGGTGCCTCATAAGAAGACGCTACATAAGATGAGAACTTATGGAGGTGGGAATAATAGTCACACGGAGAGAGAAAGGTGAGCCTCGTAATTGGGAGTTGATAGGTGCATCAGTGGGTGATCCCCATTTTTCTGTCAGTGGGTGATCCACCTGTTTGTAGCAAAGGGATGAACTGTATGGTCACCTGTCAATGAATGAATCCAGTGTGTGTGTATCAGTTGGTGCAACCCGCATCTACCTCAATAGTTGAATACCATGTTTGCATCAGTGAGTGCCTCATCAATGGATGATCGACATATTTGTAATCAATGGATGAAGCTAATAGCAATCAACATGTGAACTCCTCCCGTATATTTACAAGTTGAACCCCATAGTTTTTTTAAATGAACCCAACGTTCTTCCCTGCATTTGCATGGATTTGTGTGCCATGTGTTTCTTAATCAAGGATGAATCTTTGATCAAATTTCATGATTGCATCATGAGTGAATCCAGTGTTTAACTCGACGAAGCCACAACTTTTGACTCGATGAGATGGTGCGTCATTGGCCGAACCTTATGCTTTACCAGTCAGCAGGGAAAGTGGCAAGTTTTCTAACGTAAATCGTTTTAACACAATGACCTTACAGATGGTGCTGGCCTTTCACTCTGAGGATAACTCTAGCTCTTATTTATTTTCTTCCTTGCTCTTGTTTCAGGAGCAGTCTGTTGACCAAGAAACAGGATCAAGCTGCACGGAAAATTATGAGATTTCTGCGCCGTTGTCGTCACAGGTGAGATGTCAAATGTCATTCACAATCTGACCGCCCATCCAAAACGTTATATTTTCACTTTAATTTACACTGCGTTCTGCCTTTTATTTCTTCCCAGAATAATACAAGTAGAATTTGATCAATCCATTGATATCACAGAATATTAAAGGAGAAGGAATGAAACTTTCTGAAGACGACAACATTGTTAGGATAATTTAGAAATATCTCCCATTATATCCTGCGGAATATATTCACACAGCTCACCCAGTATTCTCAATGGGAAGATCGCAGTCCCTTTCTCAAACTGAGTTCATAAAACGACCAAGCTGTTAGGTTCTAGCTTCCCACGCTGTGCTAAGTTAGCCAATTTGCGTGGTGATTGCTGCCCTGTAGCAGGCTCTGTGGACTTGGACTGGTGGGACAGAAGTCCGTCAATGTTTGTGCTCCTGTGTGCAATCACAGTTGGTTCTTCAAGAAAGTTTGGCTGGTTGGATGAGGACAGTATCAGGTCAGAATGTGATGCCTTCCACAGGCAGCAAGCCCAACAATATTTAGTCCACATTGTCATAAGAATTGTTCAGAGAGTAGTTTGTACAGGTAGGCTCTTCCAGACCAGACAGACCATATTGCTAGAACAAACAATGCAGGAATTAATTCTGACACGGGAGCTTTTAAATTATCCTGTCCAATTTCAATTGATTTAAACAAAGTCCTCATATCCGTCCATTAATTAACCATCACACTAAGCACCTCAAAGATCTTCAACTTCATGATGGCGAACTGTTGCCGTTAACCCACTGTCAGTGATCCCGTCTTTTAGAGGTTAGAGTTCTTCCAACCTGTTCTTTTGGCTGGAGTTAAAGGATTTCACAGTTCTATGTAAAGAAGCTCGGTGGAGTCCTTCCCACTGCTGTGTGCGATAAATCACCTCATTGCAAACCTGCTGTACAAAAGTAGGATAAACAGAAGCCTTTATCACAACACTGAATGCAGTTCAATGACTGGAAAACAGTTTGGGAAACCCAGAGGCTGTGAAAGTTGTTGCCGAAAAGTGAGTGGCAACTTGGCAAATGAGACGTCAGGAAGGCAGGAGTGGTCTTGAACAACAGTGTTCCTCACAACACCTGCCAATGGTTGTACCAGTGCTAAACAGAAAGGCTTATTGTTTGTTGGAAACATGCTCGGCTCTTTGGAATAGTGTGTGCCATTGACCTCCCTTGTGCAATGTCAATATTTCCAGCTCCATCCTGGAACAAACTTGACCCATACAAACTCATGGTCAACGAGACCTTGAACAGCCATGGGTGAAGTGGTCCTCAACCTTCCTGTAAAATCATGAGAGGAATAGATGCACAGTCCTTTGCCCAGAGTAGGTGAATCGAGGCCCAGAAGACATAGGGAAAGATTGAATAGGAATTTGAGGGGTACCTTTTTTACACATCAGTTGGTGGGTGTACGGAACGAGCTGCCAGAGGAGGTAGTTGAGGGTTCGGAATGAGCTGCCAGAGGAGGTAGTTGAGGCGGGGACAATCCCAATGTTCAAGAAACAGTTAGACAGGTACATGGATAGGACCGGTTTGGAGGGATATGGACCAAACGCGGGCAGATGGGACTAGTGTAGCTGGGACAAGTTGGCCGGTGTTGGCAAGTTGGGCTGAAGGGCCTTTTTCCGTGTTGTATCACTCTATGACTCTATCCTGTGTTTGGAATTGTGACTGAAACTAGTTGCATTCCCTGCTAGACGTCAGCAGCTTTGGAGATCTCGTAATCCATCAAACCCTTGTAGGAATGTGGTGCTGGTCAGTGTAGTCAGTAACTCCAGTGGGGTTGCCCTTCCTGCCATTGAGCACATGTTCAGTTTACAAGGTTCAGAGTGGACATTAGCTGGAAAATTCAAAGGTTCGAAGGTTCATTTATTGTCAGAGCTCTGCTTTAATATCTAATCAGCAAAGTGGCTGATTTATATGATCTGCTGACCTTGGTAGTTACATCAATTAGTTACCTAGGTGTTAGCATCCTTGGTACCAATGTCGTCACCAACCAGGACAGCTCAGGCTACAAACATACACTGGTGTACGTTGGTCTTTATAATGGAACCAACTCATACACAAAGTTTCCAGAACAGAGGATCCTGAGCTGAATTATGTAAGCTGGGTATTCATCGAAACCCCTCTTTTTAGTTTAATTTAGTTCAGAGATTCGGAGGGGAAACAGGCCCTTCGGCCCACCAAGTCAGCACCGACCAGCGATCCCCGCACACTTAACACTATCCTACACATACTAGGGACAATTTAAACTTATATCTAGCCAATTAACCTGCAAGCCTGTACGTCTTTGGAGTGTGTGAGGAAACCAAAGATCTTGGGGAAAACCCACGCGGTCACGGGGAGAACGTACAAACTCCGTATGGACAGCCTGTAGTCTTGTTCGGCCATGAGCTAATAGAGGGGGGGTCACACGCAGTTGACAAATTCCAGGCAGGGTCTGTGTAATACTGAGGCAGCTATGTGGCCGGACAAAAATCAACAGACCTCCATTCTTCAAATGCGATTGCACGAATGTAGCAATTTTGAAAGTCAGAAAAACTTCACAGATGGTAGGGAGCTAATAAACATTTGACACATCACAGCTTTGTCCTGTCCAATTCCAATAAATAAACAATATATTTCAACATCAGAGACAATTCCTCTCTGTGGATATTAGTTTTCAACGAGTATTGTTAGTGGTGAACTCAATCATTTGATTGTGATATTAATTTGTGTGTTGCCTTCACACTTTTTACAACAATCCTTTTCACTAATAATTGTAACTACTGCTCCATGGAATGAGGACTGTTCCTTCGACCAAATATAGTAAACCCTCCCCTCTCGCCGACCTCACCAGAGCTATATCTGTGACCTTGCAAAGAAACACATTTATAAATATGAGGGTTTGATTTGGCTTGAGTAGTTTCAAACTGCAATACATTTTGCTTTTCACATCTCATCAGTGTCATATCTACTTTTTCTCTTTCTCCAGGCTTCAGGGCCTGTCCCACTTGGGCATCATTTGCGTGTCATGCAGATGGTGCGCAAAGATTTTGTACATCCCAAAATCCTGAGGCGCTGCGCGCGACCGCACGTCACTGCCTACGCCACCACACACCATGCGCGCGTAATGCGCACCATGCGCGCGTAATGCGCACCATGCCCGCGTAATGCGCACCATGCGCGCATCACGTGCATGACACGACGCGCGCATCGTGACGCTTAAATGATGTCGCGTAAATTATGCGCAAATGACGCCCAAGTGGGTCACCCCCTTTAGTTACCAACTCTGGTTGCATGTATTTGAAAATGTAGCTACATAACCTGCCACAGCTTCCAAATGATCACATGGTGCCTGTCCTGTTTGTACAACCGTTTCCTGCCTCCACTCTCTGTTGTTCATCTAGTGCCTACGCTCCTGGTGCACCTGTCTTTCATTGCCCCCGGTTAATAACAATGTGCCCATCCTCGTGATCTAACTGCCACCCCACTGATCACTCATTGTGCCTGTACACATGGTGCACCCTCATTCCACTGCCCCTATGAATCAGTGCCCATCCATACAGTCCACAGCTTCCCACTGCACCTCCCTGTAGTCGCTGATGCTCATGGTGCACCCATGTTGGACAAACAGCATTGCTTCTTAGCAGTGAAGGCGGAAGGGTCTCAACTCGAAACGTCGCCCATTCCCTCTCTCCAGAGAGGCTGCCTGTCCTGCTGAGTTACTGCAGAATTTTGTGTCTATCATTGATTCTTTACATCTCAACTCAGTAGGTGTTGTCAACTACCCCTTTCTCCCTCTCTCTTCTATTTTTATAATTAACTAAGCTCTTCAAAGAAAGTGTTAAAACCAACAATGTGTTGTGACGTTCTTCCTGTATTTGCTTTCAGCAAACTCCTGGTGATTAATCTTCAGTTCCTGGAGAGACCCGGATAAGAGTGGGGGAGGGTTAACCAAGACAGTCTAGTCACTTTTTCCCAATTGGGTGGGCCCAAGTTGTGCGTCTTCCTCCTCTTTGGCCTGTTATTGCCTTTGCTGAGAGGCTGAAGCTGAGTAAATAAATCTCTGGAAAATATACTCGATCAAAGCAGTTATATCTTGTTGCTTTTATTCCCATCGCCTTTGGAGTTAATTATTTTCCATTAATTTCCACCTTGTACATAGCATTTGTTTAAAATAAGTGTGATATAAGAGAGAAGGGAATAAAAGTGTTACAGGGCAAAGACAGTGGAAGCAAAGAGACACAGAATGGGAAGAAGGAATTGTGATCAGAACAGATTTATGAACAATGACAAAAAGAAGAAAGAAATTAGGATTTATTTATTCAAAGGTTGTTTGATTTAGAATTCAGTCTGGAATGACATTGGCAGAAGATTCAATAGTTATTTTCCAAAAGAAATTTAAGTAAAACATGTACAAGGCACTGGGTTAGGGAGAGTCGTTGTGGGCCAAAATCAAGAGCTCTAAAACATCCAGCATGTGTACATTGGCCAAAGAGACTCGTTATATGCATTGTAGAAGAAAAAAGGTTGAGGCTGGAATAACTATTGTGTAATATTAGCTGGATTATCAATGTGGTAGAAATTTGTCTTGGGCAATATTCTTTTGACTGTGTGGTGTGATCCATAGATTGATCAGGTCGAATAGCTTTCCTTTCCTTTAAGAAATAACAAAGAACATAAACTTCCAAAGGTTGGTCCTTCTTTCCAAAGTTTCACTGTGATGGTAGATGATTTGAAAGCCTTAATCCAAACAAGAACTAGTGACATAAACCAGAAATCCAGAGCAGAGTGTGACGCAGACACATTCTCATCCATATCTGCATCCGTAAGTCCCAGCCTGCAGGTCATAGCAACAAGCTGAGAACGGTAAATCTGAGCTGGTGACTTCCATGAGACCACTAGAATGATAGCGTTAAAGGAGACCACTTAGTCCAGGGGCGGGGAACCTGCAGCCTTCGAGGCCATTAAGTGCGGCCTTTTGAATGAATCCAAATTTTGTAGAACAAATCTTTTTATTATTATTAATATGTTTTTGTTCATCTTTTATTATTTTTATTTTAATCTTAAAATGAACGTATTTAAAATACCAAAGAGTAAAAGAAGATCCAACAAAATAATCCTCCCCGACTGGTGGCCACAATTAAAACATTAGTGAGTCATGAGGGCTATTTTAACAAAATAATGTACATTTTGAAATGTATCTAATTTAAGTTTCTTGCATGCGGCCTTATTAGATTACAGCTAACTTAATGCGGCATCCCACCATGGAAAGGTTCCCCACCCCTGACTTAGTCTATCATTCGTCAGGATGGTCCTCAGAGCCAAAGTTAGTTGATACCTATAGTCAATCAAGGCATACCAGGCGAGATTGGTATGATGACTAGTGATACTAGTGAAGGATGAGTTGCTAATGATAATTATTCTAGTACTGCATTATTTGTTTACCTTTATCCATAATTTATATGTTAAAGAAACGTCTTGATTTTTATAGTTAATTCTTGAATATTAAGTGCACTTCTTCATTTTATTCCTGTTAACGTGCTTCTTAACCAAGAACAACACTGTGCTTCCATGTTGTGGGTCACTTAGTTTGCCATTCAGTCTTGTCCCTATCAGACACCGTGCGGCCTTCGACATTAGAAGGTCTGAGAGTGTTTGGACAATTTTTGGATCTGATTAGTTGCCTCATTTCTTCTTCTATGTTTAAGTCAAGGTTGGCAACAAAGAGGAAAGGCCTTTTGCTCTTTGAGTTCAAACAGAAGCATGTATGTCTTTTGAGCTGTCATTGCTGGTTTAGAACCATGCAATAGTTATGTAATTGTACCAGCAGGCAGAGTTGATCTGGAGGCAGGAGTTTGTGGCAGTTGATGAATGTAAATTCAAGTAATTAAATAAACTAGTTATAGTAATGGTAACGATGATATAATAATGGTAACCACTCAATAGGCATAAAATCTCATCTGGTCTGCCAACGTTCTTCAGGAAGGGAAGTCTGCCACCGTCATCTATACATGACTAGAGCCACAAAAGTGGTTGACTCTCAATTGCCTCCCTAGTTCAGGGGCAATTAGGGATAGTCGATACATGCAAGCATTGCTGGCAACATTGACATCCCATGAAGAAGTCAATGGCAATTTTGTTTGCCTGTTGGTCAGGTTGGCCTTTAACAACCCTGATGACACTTTGCCTGCTGTCTCGGCCCAGTCTGATTGAGCGTCTGAGCGTGTTCACTAACCTACAGACCAGTGCGTGTGAAAACCATCATCACACTGCCCTTGGAGGGGAAGTAGGGAAGTCATTGTTGATATATGCCTTCAGCCAAGAACATATCTGTAATGCAGGACGACATTGGTGCTGATGGCTTTGGAGAAGTCCTTATTTCCCAGCTCACAAATGTTCCCACTCAGTGAAGATGAATCTCAATGAAGGAAGGAGGGAGGGGGGGGAGGGATAGGCGGGATGGGGGGGTTGGCGGGGGGGGGGGAGGAGGGTGGTGGCGTCACCTTGCATCAAAATTTGAAGTGTTGAAACCTGCCTTCGGTCTGATAATTGATGGTACATTTGGTTTGCTAATAGCTGTTTGGTATTGTTTTGCTGCCCTAAGCCCCCTGGTGGACCGTAGACTGTACAAAAGGGTGAGTGTAGCCTTCTGCTGGCCACTTCTCTCTATTCTGCTTGGTGCCTGCTTGCATGGGGCTGCAGCCTAACCTGCCAATTCTCCCGTTTGTCGCCTACAAATAAACTAACACTCAACACGATACTAACAAATCTGCTTCTTAAAGATACAATTTTTATTTTATCGACATATATATAGTTATATATATGGTAAATGATTTCAGCAGTTATTTTGTAATGCATGAACCAGAATGACACTTGCGATGAATTGTGGAATGCTGGATGGTTCGAAACGCATCCAGGAATTATCCGATAAATATGTATAAGTCGGAACTCAGTTGGCTCATGGGAATTGACACCGAGGTTCTAAGGAAAGAAAAAGTCAAGCGAAACCAGCCAAATGGAAGTGCTCATAATGTGATAGGAGCAGAACTAGGCCATTCAGCCCATCTAGTCTACTCCAACATTCAATCATGGCTGATCTATAACTCCCTCCTAACCCCATTCTCCTGCCTTCTCTCCATAACCCGACACCATACTAATGAAGAATACCTCCAGGTGTGTACCTCCTTGCTCTGATGTTGGTGACTGTGATCCTCGTGCATCGTCCATGAAGTATTATTGAAGCAGACTGGATATTGGCGGAGACCCACGTGTCTTGCTGGGCACCCGATGTTCCACTGGCCACGTTGGAATGTGGCCTTAAACCATCTGAAGACCAAATTAAGTCTGTGACCTTCAGTACATCTCAGTTCACAATAACATTCCAACCCTCCCCACCTCTTTATCCCATTCTCATGCAGGCTGTGGAAGGCAAAATTAAGTCGCACCACATTGTTTGCTATAAGACCTGGTGTCATTCTGACACAGCCATATTTTAACCAGTTTCTTCCAGAAATAATTCAGCTGGACAGTGTCTGCTATCAACTGCATGAAGTAAACAGTGGACAGGTTCACCTGACCTGCCTTTTATTTTACACCATTCAAAAGAGATTGTTCAAATCTCTCTCGCAGCCTCAGAAAACACACGTTAAGCTGCCTGATCCTCCTTTGTAATATGTTATAAGGCCAAGCCAGTAAAGCCAGCTTTTGTAAACAAACTTTCTATGGGATTTGTGCTCCTGAATCAGCAGCAAAAATTCACAGTTTGGAAAAATAACATGGGCTAGTTGCAGAGTCCCTCTATGCAGAGTCCCTCTATCTGCCTCCCACACCCCGCCAGCACTGGGGTTTTGTCCTTCCTATGCCAGTGTGATTCTACCATTTCCCGCACTGATTGCCAGCATGAAGCTGCAGGATGGGAATGTGAATGTTATGTCGGGCTCTGGCCATTAGGAAATAGAGCAAGAAAGGCCAGAGCAGAGTAGTAACTTATCAGAGCCAACAGAGGAACCTCGAGTCCATTTGCACACTGGTTTGATTTCAGGGTTGCAGCGACAGGAAGCTGACCAATGACTCCAACCCCGACCAACACCTCTGCCCCTCTCTTGCCAGTTTCCACTTATGCATTGGTGACTGGGAGCATTTTCCTCATTCTCAGACTAAAGTCTGGATGCCCCTGCCAACAAGAGCCTCTCCCTCCCCATTGACCACGTGTGTCACTTTGTTTTTGGATCTCCTTGCCTGCGTTTAGCTGGTGGAGGGGGCAACATTGCACAGGGAGATGCATCTTTGTCAAGTGGAATTCAGATTTGTTTTTTTAGTATTGTCTGGCAGCAATTCATTTTAAAGGAAGCAGCATTTTTTGTCCTTTATTGTCACTGAATATCCACTCAAATCCTTGACTGCACTGAAGCCCACTTATAAATAAATAAATCACCTGCTTTTTTGGTAATAATTTTTAAAAATCTGACAAGTTGCGAACAATTTCTAAATTCAGAACCACCTGTCGGGGATTTAGTGGGGTTTGCCAGAGTTTCGTGATTTAATTTTCATTGGATGTCAGTGGTTACAGGTGATGGAAGACCTGGCACCAGAATCGGCATCAGACATCCAGTGCTCCTTGTAAATGAGGCAGAAATATCACATTATTCCCAAAACGATGCAGGAAATAGTGCCTACGCCACATAGAAATGCAGAAAGTGTGAACAGAAGTAGACATTTAGCCCTTTGAGACTACTCAACTGTTCAATACAGTTACCACTCAGTACCACATTCCCACACTCTCCTTGTACATCTTGACACCGTTAACTCTCTCCTTCTTAAAATTATTCAATAACTTGACCTCTGCAACTATCTGCAGTAGAGAATTCCAGGCTCACCATACTCTGTAAGACATGTCTCCCTATCGCAGTCTGAAATCTGTTCCTCTGAAATCTGGGACTCTTTCCCGTTCGAGATACCACACCCAGTCTGTCCAGCCCTTTCAGAATTTTGTATGTTTCAAAATCCAAAATCTATCTATCTCTGCCTTAAAAATATCCATTGAATTGGCCTCCATAGCCTTCTGTGACAATTAATTCCATGAATTTGCTCAATCTAAGTCGCCTTAAGGCCTTGTTGTGTCCACCATACAATTCATAGTTTGACTTAGTGTGGTGCCATTCAGCATACTTTGAAATATTACATTTGATTCCCTCGCTCAAGTCACTGATATGGGTTACAGGTGACACAGTGGCACCACTCCTCACGGCCCTAGTGATCCAGGTTCCATCGTGACTTTGGATGCTGTCTTTGTGGAGTTTGTATGCTCTGCCAGAGAGCCCCTGGTTGATCTGATTTCCTCCCACATCTCAAACATATATAATTGTCGTTTAATTGGCCATTGTAAGTTGCCCTCAGTGATAGATAAGTAGTGGGAGAATTGGAGAGAGCTAATGGATAAATGGGAGAGAATTTCACTGGAGAATAATTGGGGGAAGTGAACTGATGGGATTGCTCTGAGATCCCAGATCACCTGTGGGCCGAATGGGACAAATTGCCTCCTGTATCATCAGGAGACAATAGACAACATGTGCAGGAGAAGGCCATTTGGCACTGCCATGCATTAGGATCATGGCTGATCATCCACAGTCAAACTATAACATACTATAAGATAGCTCTATCCCCAAACTCTGCTCCCATTGAGTTCTTCACCAACTAGTTATTGCCACACCACCTAACACCTTTCTCCACCTTCCTCTTTCCTGTCTGTTACTCAATTTTCAATTTGTGGCAATACATTGCTACCAAAACTTGCTTTAATGTTCCACATTATCCTTTCAAGTGCGGCTTTACAAAGGGTTTCTGAAAATCCATATACACCACGTCTATTGGTTTTCCCTTATTCATTCCACCAGTTACATCCTCAAAAAAAAACTCCACTAGATTTGTCAAACACAATTACCCTTTCAGAAATCCATGTTGGCTTTGCCAAATCCCATTAATATTTGCAACGTCTAGTTACGTCTTCCATTGTGATGGTCTGTACTATGTGCCCCATTATTGATGTTAGGAGCCTGAGCCTTGGAACTAATGAGTTAGCACCAGCGGTACTGTTCATATTAGGAAGGCTTGCTTTTACTGAACCTCCCTGAGACCTTGGTATTGTCTCCCATGAGCCAGCCCACAAAGGGCCACAGCCACTGTGAGGTTTCCTGCCTTAGCAGACCCATGAGTTACCAAGTATGGAATGACTGCATGCATGCAAATGGCTGATGTTACAGGCTAAAATCAGAATTGTTGGTAGTTTTTAAAGCTGCATTATATTATAGAAAAGTATTGGTTTTTACCTTGGCAATTTGCTAAAAAAAAGGAATGTTTCTGTCTTATCACTTTCAACAGAATCACCGTTTTGTTTCAACCCACCCCTCGACGTAGCTTATTTTTGAGTTTGGTTTGCTAATTGCGCACCTCACAGCACTTCAAGAGCAACCGCAGTGGCTGGCCCCACGCTGATTTACATTAATTTCCTGCTGGATCCTCCAAGCAGGGTCGTTGACCATTCTACAAAGTGTCCAGAATAACCCCTTCTGTCTCCCATGGAGAGAAATGCTCTGGTACTGTATTGCACAGAGTCTCTGTTCACCATATTAGAAGGATTCATGATTTCATAGCACAACAATACCATTCATTTCTATAGCACCTTCAATGTAGCAAGATGGCCCAAGGCATAGGAGAATATTCAGGCAAAATTGGACACCACTCGCCAATCCACCACAATGATCCAATATTTTTCCAAAGAGTTGCCAACTTACTGTTAACTGCCTCAGCAATAATTGTTCGCTCCTGTAATCATTTAGAATCACTTAACCAGATAAAGAAGTTGAGCACTGGTCTTTAACAGTGAGGCAGATTTAAGTTATCTCCATCTTTGCAACTGTGCACAGTACGACTGGCGATCTGTATGGTTCACTCTGTTCCACATGTTGTGAAGACAACTGAAGAGCTCCCCTCTTGTCCACCTCGCCCAATGACACAGTTAGAAAATGCCATTCATTCTCTTCCATTAGTTTAGTCTATTGTCACATGTACCGAGGTACAGTGAAAAGATATTTTGTTGCATATTAACCAGTCAGTACTAGTACTTTGTCCTTCTATATCAGCATGAATATGACGCATCATGACCACATTCAATGCTCTGGTGCAGTAGCCTTCTCCAGATGACGTTTGTTTAATCCCATTCTCTCCTGTCTTGATACTGCCATGATTATTTGTTCTCTAAATATTCCCCTTAGTTCTTTTTTTTTAAACTCCAATGTCCTCCATAAAACCCCTTTGAACCTTCTAACTCATTTGGTTAAAATCAACCAGATAATTTCAGCTGAATCCAGTGGGATGGGGGCTATGTTGTCTGCTGGCTTCCTGCAAACAAGAATTAAATTAAAATTACCGTTCCTCAGATTTGTCACCCCCATCTCTCACTCCACCTTTCCTAAACTCCCTCAATGTCTCCATGCTCCTATAACCTACAGACATGGAACCCATAGTTTGCCCCCCCCCCCCCCCCCCCCCATCCTCTCCAAAGCAGGAGAGGATTGCCTTGAATTCACAAAGTGTCCATTTGGGCCTGTTCATCACAAGGCCACGAGCAATAAACTTGACACAACAATAGCAGTCCACGTTCTGGGTCCACGCTACCTGTGAGAAATATCACGTCAGAACAGCTCATTGAGATTCCATCCTAGTTCATTAACTCTGCTCATATCATGCTGCAAGGGCATTAACACTGAACGCTTAAAAACTGCCTCTTGAATACGTTTATTGGTAGATTTCTACATGCACCATTTCTTTTCTATAATAGATTGCAGCTTTAAACAAGTGATTGAAAGATTGCTCTAAGAACACAATATCAAAGTAGTTCATAGTCTAATTTGGGTCACATAAGTTGTGATTAAATGATACTGCTGAGAAATATTAATGGGCCAACACTATTTCTATTGATTTACTATCAATAGAGTGTGATCTCCAGAAATATATGATTGTGTTATGTTATGTATGAGCTGGGCTGGTGTTCTGGATTTTCGGTCTTGTTGCATCTCGACACTGATATTTTTAAGTGCCTGCAGCTATGATGTGTATTGAATGCACGTTGGGGTGGGGGGGGACAGTAGTTGCTGTCAAGTCCTGGGTCATATTGGGGAGGAGTTGGCTGTGTCCAGTGTGTGGCAATATCCTGCATAAGTTATTCTCTGAACACACGATGCCATTAGAACACACTGAATACTTCAACCCTTCTGAACTTAATGGCATCTGAGCCTGAACATGCTGAGATATCGAGCCTGGGGCTTATGAATTTGAAACGAATCAACAAGTTGTGCTCTGAGCCAGACTCATCATTTGTGGAGAAATCTGTCTTTGATTGCCAGTGCCAATTATGTACTGGAGTGTTAACAGCCAAGCTGCATTCACTTTTGTAGAACCATTTAACTCAAAGGAACCAAATATTTGGAGGCAAGAATGACAGAAAGCTAATACCCTCATACATGTTTAGCTCAGGCAGTATCAACATCACCAGGGGTTACTGGGTCTCATAATTCTGTTCAGTGTGAACTAGCAAGTTGTCACAGCTCATGATGCATACCAGTGGAAATGTTTCCTACTGCAGAGTGTGGAAATAGCAGGGTTTTAAGTTGATTTGGAACAAAAATGGCAGCACAACAGTGGGGAACTGTGTACCATCTCACTCGGGGAGAATATTTTAACATGATGAGTTGTGACTGTCACCGTCAGTGAAGAGAAATCATTATGCACTGCTCTAAATTTAAACATGAAAGGGACAATTTGCACCAAAACATGGATCTTTGGTGTGTCAGGAACTTCTGCTGGGAATTTGTGTGCAGATGCTTGGGTCTGTCCACCAATACTTGAGCCCCTTGCCTGTTTTTAATCCCGCAATATGTAGCGATACATTGGAAAGACTGAATCCTAACTTAGATTATTGTCTGAATATGCAAACCACACATGGAAGGTAAACTTCTGCCACCTGACGTATGCTGTTGAGCAGCAGTAAAATCCCGTAGAGTCGGTCTCGTACCTTCTTGCTACAACTTGCATTTTTTGCCCGTTTTTCTTGCATTTTCAAAATAAATGATTCTCAAACTTGGAAGGTAAATTCTATTCTGACAAGTTAGTACACTAAGACCCTGACAACAAGACACTATTATTAATTGCCAACACATATGCAATGACTGAAATCAGCTAAGCGTCAATAAAATCTATTGTTTCTGCCAGGCAATGAATGGGTAATTTATTAGTTCCCTTTACTACTTTAACAGAGCCTTTAACTGTTTGCTTTAAATGGGTCAACTCAGTTGTTAAGTGGCAAACATTTTTTTTTTCTGAATGAATTGATGGTTGGTGCAATGTTACAATCTTAGAGGAATTTCCAGGCTCTTGAGGAGTTGAGTCGAGTCTCAAAATAAGGTCTCTAACGAACAAACTCTTTGAATTTAATGGTGCATTTTGGAAGGGAAAATTGGCCACAACTTGGTGCAGGATAAAGGGTCTGTCCCACTGTACGAGGTAATTCAAGAGTTCTCCCGAGTTTTCCCTTGATTCGAACTTGGAGAATGTCCGTAGCGATCCGTAGGAGATCGTTGATGTCTCGTAGCGGCTCGTACGAGTAAAAAATAACCATTTTTTTTCATCGCGAGTATTTTTTTACTCGTGGACATTTTTCACAGTGTTGAAAAAAAAGTCACGAGTTTACCGAATTTCCCGAGTTCCTACCGTTACTCGTACGAACCGCTACGAGACATCCACGAACTCCTACGGACCCTCTACGGACATTCTCCGAGTTCGAATCGGGAAAATTCGGGAGAACTCTTGAATTACCTCGTACAGTGGGACAGGCCCCTTAAAGACTCAGGGCTTTAGTAAGGGAATGGGCAATAAGAAAAGTTTAATTCCACCAAAGAGCTCGTAAAAAGACGATGGACTCGATGCACCGTTTCATCACAACAATTAACTTTGATTAAATAGCTGTGATAAAATAATGGGCAAATAAATCCAGTTCAAATTTGTTGCATAAGCTAATATCACAAGGAGTGATTTCAAGCCTTAAAGACTCCACTGCTCAAAAATATTATCATTGTCTATCCAGCTGATTTAATTTGCAACAAACGAACTTAATCAGTTGCTCGAGGCCAGTGTTAGATGAAGCAGCTGTCTTTTTAGTCACTTAAATTCTACCAGATTAATCCTGTCTGCCGTCCCCAGTATGACTTTATAAATTTCATCTGGCTCATGACATCATGTGGATGAAACAAGTGGGTGATAGTGATTTGAGAAAAGGTTTTGCTTCATTGTTCTTTGCTGACTCATGTTTGTGCTCTTGTTAAAAATCAATTTCATCCCTTCAGTTTTAATCAGCAACTTTGCACATTATAATCTATCGCAATAGAGCAATTATTCTTCACCAATTACAAACTCTCCGTGTATGTCGAGGGTAATTCCTTGCTTAGACACTAAAAAGCTGGAGTAACTCAGCAGGTCAGACACCAAAGGTAGACAAAAATGCTGGAGAAACTCAGTGGGTGAGGCAGCATCTATGGAGCTAAGGACGTTTCGGGTCGAGACCCTTATTCTGACCATCTCTGTAGAAAAGGAATAGGTGACATTTTGGGTCAAGATCCTTTTTTAGTTCCTTCCTATACATAAATCCTTGCTTAGTGATTTCCTGCCTGACAGCTAAAGATATCTTGTTCTTAAAGGGCAATGTTTCCTTGTATTAAAGGCCATCTTAAGTTCTCCTTCCTTCTCGCCCTCCCCCCAGAAGGACTGTGTCTTATGTGTGCACGTCACGCAATGTAAGATCAAAAAGGGAGCTTACTTTTCTAAATCAGTCATTGAGGACCGTATTAAAAACAGCTTCAGGATATTTTAGCTTTAAACACAGATTCCTGGCCTACTCAGAAGACTTGGCTGTTAGTGCAGCAAGTGAATTTTGAAACTGCAAACTTACTAATCATGCCTTGTACATTCTCATCCAAATCATTGATGTAAACCACAAACACCAGTGAGTCCAGCTCTGATTGAGGCGCACCACTAGACATAGGTCTCCAGTCCAAAAAACAACCTTCCACCATCATCCTCTGCTTCCTTCCATGAAGCCAATTCTCTATCCAGTCTGCTAGCTCTCCCTGGATCCCATGGGGTTTAACGTTCCAGAGCAGCCTACCATGCGGAACCTAATCAAATGCCTTGCTGAAGTCCATATAGACTGCGTCTAAGGCTTTGCCCTCATCAATCTGTTTGATAACCTTTTCAAAAAACTCAATCAGATTCGCAAGACTCAATCTCCCACATACAAAATCATGCTGACTATCCCCAATCAGCCCCCGTCTATCCAAATCATATACATCTTATCCCTCTGAATCCTCTCCGGTAATTTGCCTACCAATGATGTTACGCTCACCAGTCTATGGTTCCCAGGCTTTTCCTTGCAGCCTTTCTTAAATAGGGACTCAACATTAGCCAACCTCCAGTGTTCCAGTACCTCACACGAGTCCAATGATGTTCATATATCTCAACCAGGGCAATTTCCTCTTTTGCTTCCCACAGCATAACATTCCTAGTAGGTAGACACAAAAAGCTGGAGTAACTCAGCGGGATGGGCAGCATCTCTGGAGAGAAGGGATAGGTGACATTTCGGGTTGAGAGATCAACCATTCCTTCTCGACAGAGATGCTGCCTGTCCCGCTGAGTTACTCCAGCTTTTCGTGTCTATCTTCAGTGTAAACCAGTTCCTTCTTACACATAACATTTCTACTATCTTCCAACAAGAATGCAACTCTCCAAGTTGAACCATTGACCTCCAAAACATATTTGCAATATGCTTCTGCATAATTTGTGATCCTCCAGCTCAGCTGTGCTTTGTGTGGCCAATATCACATCTTGATTCCCAAAGGAGCGGTTCGGCAAAGGAGAAGAACACACTGTTCAGTTATAACTGGAAAACAATGTGTTGACATTCTGAATTGATTCTTTCTTGGCAAGAAAGAACCAAGTTTTCCTAAAAAGCGAGGTATGTTTTATCGCCTAAGGTTGTTTAATGGAGGACGAGCTCATTTCATTTCTCCTCACCAGAAAACCTCCTTAACAATAGCCTCCTTATTCTCAGCTTTGCTTGCATCTTGCGTCACTTTTTTTTCAGTTGCTTCGATTACTTGCATCCACTGCAATCCACCCATCCACCTTCTCCCAAAGTTCTCCACCTCACCCACCATGAACATCGGGAAGTTTTTAGGGGTTAAAATGTGAGATTTTTCTTATTGTTATGAAACTCCACCCAGATTTTCACATCTTACTACAAAGTAAAACGACAAGAAATTATCCTTTTGTTGTCAATACTCAATATGCTCAATACCTCTTGAGATCCTTTTATTCCCCATTTACTTGTCGCCTTTGTCCAGTCATTTTTAATCTTCTTCCCCCACATTACCCCCAAATTCCTGCACAATTACAATATGTGATAACGGCGCTTCATGTAGTGTTGCATCTTCTTGTACTTCTTGTAATGGTGAGCAAAATTAACTGACTGTATGAGGATGAGGATAGAATTGGATTCAGCTGTGCTGGCTTCCATAGCTGAATAGCCACTTCTCTTCAGTGTACGTCAGCCATAAATCAACACTATTGACAGAATACAATTTGGAATGAAGGTAAAGGAGGAAGAAGCCGCTGGTAGAGTGATGGCAGTGAAATCTAGTTACTGGAGATGGAGGCATTAAACTGCCAGTAGATCGCCAACTCGTCACCCAGTCAAACATGGAACATAGAAACGCACAGCACGGGAACAGGCCTTTTGGCCCACAATGTTGATGCCCAACATAATGCCAAGATATACTAATTTCCTCTGTCTGCACACGGTCCATGTACCTCCATTCCCTACATATCCATGTGCCAATCTATAGCTCATAAATTATGTTTTTGACTATTCATGGACGAGATTATTTAATCTGGGACCATATTCATTGTGGGTTTACATGTGGGATAACAGATACTTTGCACTTCAGACTTAGTGGACCCTGAGCTTTCAACAGAGTCCCATGTGGGACGAGAGCGCACAAACAAGGCTGAGATTCTGCTGGGTTAAGATGGAAATCTGAACCACGCAGCCAAGTTAAAGCTGCAGCTGACATCTGCTGATGCGGTTTCTCTTCACACTGATAGCGCCCCGATTGGAACCTGCAAGAGTGCAGATAGACAGGGCCAGCTGCCAGCTTCTTTAAAGTGGTAGTGGATGAAAATGAACCCAGAGAGGAAGGTAAAAATCTTGACGTGAGTTACTGTTGGATATTACAGAGATCGGTAGATTACTATTCACATCTGGGGTGATGAAAACTCTGTTTGTGGAGCAACTGTTTTGGGTGCCCCTCATTGAAAGGTTGGGTTGAAACTAGGCTACAATGTTGGAAAATTAAGTTTCAAATGTAGTACCTTGGACTCAGTCTCCAAATGAAAACTGAATCTTAGGATAGAATTTACCATTAATGGGCCATATCCCGCTAAATGTGCTTTATTTGCCTGTAGCCTGGAAATTGCTGCGATTGATGCATTCAAATCAAATTTCTTACACTGCAAATAAAATGTGGGTGTTAAACCGTGTTATATAAAGACACTGATTCCTCCATTCAAAGAAAGAGAGGAGTTTTGACGCAGAAATGTAAAACAACCTTCAATATCCTATCTATGCTTTAGTTGAATTGGTTTGTATTGGTGGATTCACCAGGACAGATCATTTGGAAGGGATTTCTGTGACTGGTGGGCTATTGGTGCTTAGGTTAGCTGATCATGAACTATTAACATTGCATTAAGCTTCAGTAGGCCTGTCCACTCCTTTGCTGCGCTCTGACGTGTATTCGCAAGCGTCACCCACGTGGAAATCCAAAGAAAAATTCCTTAAATAAAAAATTCAGAGTCAGGAAAACAAACCTTTGAATCTAAGAATAGCCGATGTTCTGGATGGTTAAAACAAACAATTATTTCAAAGGACTGTGTGGATCCTGGGTTTTATTTTTCCAGATTGGTGAGCTGAAAGTCATATTCTTTCCTTAGAGTGTTATGACACAAATGAAAATAATGCAGACATTTTCAAATTTCGGAATTAATCTCTATTTAAATGACAAAAAACACATATATAAATGTTGTTAGCCTAATGTGATGTTGGTACCTTTGTTGATTCTTGTACTGATCTGAACACAAAAATGAGTTTCACTGTACCTCGGTACATGTGACGAATGAAGTACTATACCAAAGTAACAAACTCTTCAGATATATCCCTGCCACTATTTTAATAAAGGTACTAATCCAATGCGTTTGTGCCTTTGCTAAGACAGGAGGCAAAGAGATTCATCCAAGCACATTATTATTGGCTCAATTTCAGCAATTATAGATATAGCGAGGAGCTTTCAATCCCAGAATGAGTCGGGAAAATATAGATTCCACACGGATTCAGAGCTGTGAAGCACTGTAGATTGTTCACATCAACCAAAGGTGATCCTTGCACCATTGATCCCAGTCAGCTCAGCTTCCAGTTCTGACTCATGAGGAACTAACGCCATCCGAGTGTCAATTCTTTGTGTCCAGTCTCAGCCTAATGTGAGACTAAGCATGAGATAATGCAAGTAATTCAGCATTTCAGGAAGAAAGTAGAAAGGCAAATTATCCTTTATCAATACCCAATATGACATCGGACACAAAAAAAAAACAATCAAACCAAAACAACCGGTTCCTCTAAAACACTTTACTATGGCTATCCACAGCGCACTGGGAGAAAAGAAAACCACATTTGCTGGAGTCTTAGAGCTGAACCCTTACATACGCGGAGGGAGGTAATAATCTATTACAACTTTCCATCTCAAAACTGTACTGTCATTCTGTCACTCTGCTTGTACTTATTTGGTTGATGCTGCAAACCGATACATTTCCGGTTGTTGTATTTTTTCTAAGAAATCTTTATTTCTGTAACATGTATGTTGTGGACGGACTCAGTCCAAGAGTGAGCCTCGTTTGTGCAGACCAGCGGTTTTCAAACGTTACTCTGGAGTTCCTCACTGTTTCATTCCCAGGGATAGCCACCGTCTCGGAGATCTGCATCACAATAATGATGTGTCCTTCGGGCGCCCCTATATTATTGACAAGCTGGAGGATCCTCTGTAAAGACTGAAGCATTTTTAAAATACTGACCAAAAAAATTGGCTGCTTCCCTGGGAAGCAACAATTTACTAAGAGAAGCAACTGGGGAAGAACTATTTTCACACTCCCAGACCCCTGCACTAATATATAGCTATGCAAGATTCTTTCAAAAGCATTGACCCACATCCAACTGAACAATGTTTTTGTTTGTACTTGAGATTATTTTTGTACTTGTGATTAATTAAATTAATAAATACAGAAACCGAGAGAGATCCTAGAGACAGCAGAGACACAACATTGTCACTTTGTCGATCTCTTCATGTGGGAGCACTCCAGTTTGAAAACCTACGGTCTACAGAGCAGGAATGCTATCTAAGTCATGCGCTTGTTAAGATAATGTTTCATATTTAGGCCTGTGGAATTGCGGTGAGATATAGAGAAATAGAGCCTGATTACATGTGACATAAGTCTGGCAAAGGTATGTGTTACAGAGCAGCTGCATGCTATTTACACTCAATACTACTCTGCTTATAAAGATGTGCATCCTTTTATGTCATTATTGAAATAATGAGCAAAACAATCATAGATTTATCTAACGCCAGCACAGTGCAGACTAATTTCATTAAAACATTTCTAAGAACCTGGCAGTAAGAAAAGGCAATTCAGCTCAGGGGTCGTTCAGCTTTGTCAACGCCCTGGTCCAACTGCATTCTTCCCATCTATTTTTCCTGAATCCTTGGTTGTCCTAACTAATGCAGTCAGTGCAATGTGTGCACAATAACCAGTCGCCGTACGTTGCAATTCCCTCCATTCCTGGAAGTGTTGAGCATGATAGGACACATTTCCTCAGTGACTTACACCATATTGTACTTACCCAAGCAACCAACTTATGTAGTACTGGCATATCCTACCATTCTCAGCTTAAACATCAACATTCTCACAATCTAGCGGAGCTGTATTTAACAAGCAGCTTAATTTGTTGGTTATTCAAAAGCAATTCAACTGCAAACATTTAGCCACATTGCCTTCAGGCTAAGTGAGTAGTTTAGTGGAGAGATACAGCACGGAAACAAGCTCTGCAGGCCGCCTGCACCGAGTCTGTGCCGACCTTGCGATTTCAACACGCTAACACAATTTCCTACACACACTAGGGACAATTTACAATTTTACCAACCCAATTAGCCTACAATCCTGTACGTCTTTGGCGTGTGTGGTGGAATCCAAAGAATCTGGAGAAAACCTACGCAGGTCATGGGGAAAACGTACAAACTCCGTACAGACAGCACCTGCAGTCAGGATTGAACCATGTTCTCTGGCGCTGTAAGACAGCAATTCTACCACTGTGTCACCGTGTGGTCCCAGTAAACACATATTTGCCCTTTGTGTTGCTGCCAACATGTCCAGCGTTGATCCTTTCTTTGATTTAACTGACCCCTTCCAATGCCCAATGCCTTACTGCCATAACCTCAGGAGGAGCACTCACTGGCAATTAATGAAGAGTGGCCATGGACAAACATTGGGCAAAGACAGGATTGGGATCCACTCCAACGCCCCTGCTATTGAAGAATCTGTTAATAGTCCTGTATTAGGAATAGCCACATAGGACAGGGAGCACCCAGCCAGGAACGAACAATAATAAGAAGACTCGAACGATCAAGCTTGTTCATTTTTATTTTATCTGGTGTGCTTGTCGGAGAGGGAGGCGGGGAGTTGTATTATGTGAATTGTTGTCTAATATCTTTCTGAATGAAATATTGTCTATTTTTAGACCTAGTGCGTTTAAACAAACAGTGAGTAACAGTAAGTTCTGCAGCGAGAGCAGCGAGAGCTGTCAATGGAACAAATCACCAGCAACACAGATGCTTTTGTGTGCCTGACTTGATTCACAATGATACTCTTCACCCCATTGAATGTTTAAAAATGTCGTATTTGTCCTAATTGCCAGTGCTCATCCCTCACCGTACCGATTCGTACAAAAGCAACCAAAAGGGAAAATCGCAGCCTTCTTGTGGTGTCTGCATCATCTTTCGCCCTTTCATCAGCGCAACTAAAATTAGATTGGATTGTTATCTGCAATTAGCAGTGATATCCCTTTCCCAATGTTTGCCTGACCAGTTCTGGAGTTGAAGAGCCAATGCTAACAAACCATGGGCACCGTCACACTTTGCAGGAACAGACGGGGGAGTAGATGAATCAGCATTTAAGGATTATCCAGGGGCATAAAAGCCTTTTGGTTGAGAGGGCAGAGGGAAGACTCAGAAAAGATTAAGATTAGTAGCACTGAATGTTGGAGATGGTTTGGTGAGTGTTGATTTGAATTTAAGAGATGATGAGACACAAATCAAGCAGTAATTTGCAATGGATTTGATTTGAAGCTAATTTTATAAAGGAAATGCGTTAAATTTGCTGTGGGTTTATCGGTCTCTTGTTCAGAAGGTCCGGCACAATGCTGTGAGTAATGGCACCAAGACATTGGCACTTGTGCCTTTTTCCAGGATTTCTATTGACATCTGGCACAGGGAATCCCCAACAATCCTCTCTCAGTCAAAAATAACAGATAAGGATATCAAACTACCTGTAGAAACCCTGTTAACAATCGCAGAGCTTCTGTATAATTGTGGCAGTGAAGGGGATAATTCAGATAACATTTGACAAAAAAAATCTTTTAATCTCACCCCAATTAGAAGATAGTTTGTTCACAGAGAGTTTGGAAACATGTTAAACTTTGTACTTGTTTAAAGTATTTGACCTGTAGAGATGATACCGAAAGCAATCTGTCATCTGCATCGAAAGGTTGTGATTCAGATCCTCCTATTGAATACCCTAATCAGGATTTTCATTCCAATATAATGCAGCAGGTGTGTGTTATGATGCATTGGATGATGAGCCTTAGAGGAGAGATTGAACTGTGACTCTCAGTTTTGTAAGGATGATGTAAAGGAATGTATGACTCCATTCTTTAGGTAATAAAAAGTCAGCCCAGGTGATTTGAGTAAGGTGCAGGTCATCGTTGATCCCATTGAATGGGAAAGCCAGTAAAAGGAGTAAAAAACAGCTCACCCACTCTTTCACCAGGGAAAGCTAAGGCCCAATGTGTCACCCTGAAGTGTTCTCAGAGGCTTAGAAGGCTGATGGGATTGGGGGAAACCCATCAACAATTCTATCTCTGACAACAAAAGCCATTCCATCAACTCATTACTCGTGCATGGATGCTGGAATGTTGGATCGACCTGGACTTGGATGCCATCTGCAGTGGAATAACCTTCGTGCTCATGCCGTTTTCATGAAGAATGGACATTTGGGAAGCCAGTGAGAAGTAGCTGGGCCTGTGGGTCTGTGGTCCCAATCCATAAATAAATACACATCTATTCCAGTCGCCGAACCTTTAACATGAAGTACACGTCTCAGCCCAACGTGCAACATTGATTTCATTTTAATCTCAACTAATTTGAAAATCATTAAATTTGTCTGTGTTTGGGATCTGAATTAATCACAGATGTTTAGGCTGCAAAGCTAATCAGGAATGTTTGCTGTGAATTGTTTGTTGATTAGTTCGGTGAAAACTGCCAGAGGAACCCAAGCCAAATTAATTATTTCAGAGTTTTTCTGGGAAATGTTTTGTTCAAGTTGATGGAGTGATCTGCTACTCTCCAGAGCCCAATGCTAAAACCAAGACCTACCCTAGGCCACCTGTTGCAATGCCTATTTAACAGAGTTTCTGCTCACCACAGTGTTGTGACTGAGATTCTTTAGACGTCTCGCATTTAAAACATGTCTATTGCACAGTCGATTGTAGATTAAAGGTGTCTCTACTCTGAGCTAGCATTGTGACCGCATTATATGGTACTTGAATCCCAAGATTGTTAAATTGCTTCCATACTGGAGGTACACGTTTGTCATGCAGGTCAAATTAGGTGTCATGTTGTGAAAGATGGTACTGCCTGTGAAGCTAATGCCCGTTGGAAGTATCAGAGCAGCATACATGGGTGATTTGCCACCATTGCTCCAAGATGAGTTTGATGTTCAAGCTACCCCCCTATATTCTAACTCACACAGCAGAACACACAACCAAAAGAGGTTATCAACTAGTTGGAGATCAGTTACTGATGATGTTTGTTGGCTTGTACAGTTCCACCAAGCTTTAGTGGTCTCCACGGTGCTTTAAAATTCTTGAAGTCCACAAGGGGTTTTCTGCCAGACAGTGATAAACTGCAGAAACAAAGAACAGCAAAAATAACAGCTTGTTTATCACAAAGATAGACACAAAGTGCTGGAGTAACTCAGCGGGTCAGGCAGCATCTCTGGAGAAAAAGGATGGGTTGCGTTTCGTGTCGGGATCCTTCTTCAAACCCGAAGTCCTGACCCAAAACATCACCCATCCTTTTTCTACAGAGATGCTGCCTGAGCCGCTGTTACCCCAGCACTTTGTGTCCATCTTTGCTGAAAAACTGAACCGTGTGTACAAATTTTGTAATGCAGCGTGACTCGGAGAACAGGCAGAGGGTTCAGAAGAGGGGGGTGAAAGAGCTGTCAGAAGAGGGAGGAGAAGGAAGGGATAAGAGCTCTTGTGCAAAGATTAACCCTGAGTACAGTTCTGCTTGCTCAATCTCATGGATGGCCAGTGTGTGAGGAAATTGGTGCTTCATTAAGGATCAGCTCACTAATAAATATCACCACCCCACTAGCAAAGTATGCTGAGGATCACATTGCCAGTTGCTGTCAAGGTCATTGTGGCTATTAAATTTTAGGGGCGTGATTCCTTTAAGGCTAAGGCAAGAAATATTTGCAACACCTCTCAGCCTGCTGAGCATTGCTGCACAAGGGAGAGGTAGGTCACTGACACGCTCCAATCCAGAAAGGTTGAGTGCGTTTCATTCCCTCTGGGCAGACGCCAACAGTAAGAGCAAACTAAGAGCTTTGGGAGATTTGCAGCTTCCCCATGACACTGACAATGTGCACGTTGACGTGAAGGTGCCAACGGCACAAACCCAAAGGGATTCCAGTCCCTCGTTTGCAGCTAGTTTGCGACTAAGCACGGCACATTTTGCAGGTTGATGCCTGATCTCCTGGCAGCGGTCAAAAGGTATTCATTCCGATGCTGTCCAGAAAGAACATGTTTCTGAGTCTCCATAGCAAACCAGAGGGTAACTACTTTATGACAAGGAATATCAATGTACAATCCATTCAAAGGTAGGGCAATGCACATTGAATGAATGCCATGTCACAAGAGACATGGTAAGGCACCCTGTTGACTCGAGATTCATGGTCATTTCCTGCATGCTCCAGAGCCTTGACAGAATAGTGGTGAACCTGTACATTGGGCAGCAGATGGGTCCACACGAGAACACAAGCCCATTTCTGCCTGACCTACATGCCACCGGCCCACTTTACCAATAAATACCAACTTACTTTTCCATTCACCAACAACCCATGTCATACCTTCCCTCATAGCCTCTGCTTGCGACATTTCTTAAACAAAGGTAATTATAAAATAAAAATTCCAAACTTAGAAATCAAAATCTGTCAAATTGCTGACAAAAATTAACTCACGACGTGTCTGTATTGCCTTTGTTCAGTTGCTCCGCTCGCATTTGCCTGCGCTAGAGTTCCTTTGCGGTGCTGCTAGTTGCTGCCGCATTGCTGACTCTGCATGGGTTTCCCACAAACCTGTCATTGCATTCATTGTCCATATCATCTGACCACAGCAGCTGTACAAGCCCCATCCAAATGCTCATCTATGGCATCTGCAACTGAGCTCTTGCAGAACCTCATTCTCCTTCTGCTTAGCCTTTGCTGCAAGTCCAGTGCCCAGCGTACGTACCCTGTGCTTCCACATTCATCCCCAGGTTCCCTGCATTGCTGTGCACTGAGCTATTGGTTGTGAATGCCAAACTATCCACAAACACTCGATTCTTACTCTCCATGCACCTTTAGGCTGTCAGAATGGACAACGTTACAAATGAAAGAGGGTGGGAAGGACAGGGAGAGAAAGACTGTGTTTGATTGTGGGATGATATGAATTGGAAGATTGAGAATGAGGTCACCATCTTCCTCCACGGTCTTCCCTCCCCATATCCCCCATTGTCCCCAGACTCAGTAACTCTCATGCAGGTGATGTCCAACAGGCTTCTGTGAGGCAACAAGATGATGGAACGGCACTTTACCCCCGCTGGTTAGCTGTTGCCCTGACTGTGCACTGCCTTGTCCTGTGATAGAGAGGAATGTGCCTCAGCACAGTGTGATCTATTTGGATAGTGCAACTACAAATAAATAACCTGCTGTGTGTGCAAGCTATGAGATGTGTTTGTGTGATGTTGCACCAAGTGTGGGAGAATGTGGTACAGGTTATGAATAATAGGCTCCAGGTTTGATTGTGCAAAGTTGCTGATGAGTGAGTGATACGGGTATGGTGCACTGAGTACTGTGTGCTGCTGCTGATGCTTTTGATGGCATTTTAAGATGCATTCAGACTTTGATTGTTGATGTGAAGCTGCATCAACGTTCTAACGACAGGATTCAAGTCCTCAATGCTTGAATCTTGGCATTCACTCCCACCGCAATGTGTACTTGTTGCCTTCTATGTGAGGCTAGGGGAGCACCCACTCCCTCAACCCACCCTTTATTGCAAGCCCCTTCAGAAACAGGACCTCCCTCCCCTCCTGGACCCAGGCCTTCATTATAACACAGGAGAGCCCCAGAGTATGCCCCCTTCATTGCCATGCCACTCTCAAATGTTTCCCAGGTCTGCTGCAGAATACACATCAGCTCCTTCCTCAGAATGCCTTCCCTTCAAGAGGCACAAGTTGACTTAAAATAGCATTGCCTTGTCTTAATTAGTGCTAGCCACTCACAAAATTGGATCCCTGCTAAACAATACAACAATGGAAATGATAACTCCCATCTGGGCTGCAGACTGAAAATAGCAGACTACAAAAGATCACCATGCAGGTTTTTTGAGGACCATCCAATTTAGCCCCCTCTGTTTTTCAAAAGAATTCATATTTCTACATGAGTAAGTGATTATATTCAGTGCTAACTACCCACGATCCAATGCCCGTGACATTGCCAATTCATGAGCAGGATTTTATTTTGCCATAGGTCTAAGTCCATTAGGAATGAGGGTTGCCAGGCCTGATGGAAATATTCTTGAAGGTTTCAGTGCAGAAAAATCAATTCCACCCCAATCCAGCCGTCGCTCGTCAGGCTTATAAATTGTCGTGGTGTACGCCTTCCCACAGCTGCTTAGTGGCAAACAGCCTTCAAATTACAGGATTGGATGGTACAGAGCCTTCAAGCAGCTCTGTTTGTTTTGCCTCCAGTATGCTATGAATGAATCTTTTTAAAAACATACAAATAACTTATCTATACTGGTATGTTTTGCCCCCCCCCCCCCCCCACCCCCCCCACCCCCGAGTTTTACCTGCAATGGCATCTCGGAAGTTTGTTTTTATTTCCTGCAGGCACCAGGGTTCATTCCCCCACTGTGGGCTGGATCTGAGCTCAGTGCCTGGTCAACCCGGTGTCCAGCATCTATTTCTCATCTCCCCATGCCTGGATCATTGAGATGCTGTGGTGAAGTACTGCAGTAACGTTCTGACAGCACTCCTGACTTCAGAAGGCCAGCAAGCGTCACCTGTGTTGAGCTGGGATTGGTCACATGTGGGCCAACTTTACTTCCCTAACGATCCCCAGAAGATTTATTTTTACAACAATTGTCACAGACAACTGTGGAGGCCAAGCCAACGTATATTTCTAAGGCGGAGATTGAAAGATTCTTGATTAGTACGGGTGTCAGGGGTTATGAGGCGATGGCAGGAGAATGGGGTTGAGAGGAAAAGATAGATCGGCCATGATTGAATGGTAGAGTAGACACGATGGGCCGAATGGCCTTATCCTGCTCCTAGAACTTATGAATTTACAAGCTTTCATAATTTCTTCTACTTCCAGTTTATTTAAGTGAAGTCAAATTCATGGCGATGATCATCAATTTGATCTTATTCTTGACGGATTAGTAATCTTGGGACATTATCCTGCTGCCTGTACGATTGCAGATCTAATTGTACCAGTCTTGGGATTTGAGACCAGGGTCACATAGGTTATAGTATAACTGATGGCATCACTCCATGCCATGACAATGATAACCATGTAATTTGGACTAATTTTTAATACAGAGTTGTTGTCTTGTAAATATAAAGACTTGAGTGGCCTCTTTCCGTGCGATATCATTCTATGATTGAAGCCTCTCCCGACTATTGTTACCTATTAACCAACAATGTTACTGGTTATTCCTTTGTTGACGTGTCCTTGGTTTGTAAATTGGTTCCAATATCGGTAACGTAATTTTACTCTTTTTGTTCTCCTCTCTTCCTTCAGAGTGAAAGAATTGAGAAAGGCCAAGGAACCTGAAGATTCACAGAAGCACCCCATAGCAATGTAACATTGCTTCCTGACTGTTTTCTTTATGTTTATATCAGAGACATTTACAAAGATCACTAGAGATTTGGGAAGATTAGCAACACTCTCATCGCAACAAGGCTCTAGAAACTTTTTTTCTCTCGACCACATCGGCACTTTTATGGAACTTTTTTTAAAGAAAACGAAACAAGGCGCCATAGAACTTGCAACTTATTGTTTTAAGAACTTGAAAACTAACTTGTAGAATGAAATAACCTCTTTACCAGCCTGGTGCGTAGTACTGTAAACTTGTGTCAAGGTTTGCAACACAAAAAAGGGGCTTTTTTGTCGGGATTAAGCAAATGTATGTAGAGATATCAAAGAGTGAAGAAAAAAAGCAGGTCAGTGCATTGAGGGGAGTGTTAGTCTGAAAGGAAAGGTGATGCACAGCTTATGTGGACCCTGAGCCAGGGGGTCACGGGTTTTGCACGTTCTGGTGGGTGTGATCACCGCCGCCCTGCAGTGATAGCGAGTGGTCCAATACTAGGCCTGGGACTTCCTCTCTTCGAACTTCTTCCTTGCTTTTTATCAAATCCTGCTGTTGATCCATGCTGGGATAGAACATACTGCAAGGGTAGGAAGGAGGAGGAAGAAGAGTTGGAGATGAGCCTTGTCTCCAGATGTTTGATGCAAGCAATGTGCAATTTGCCAAATGGAAGTGGCCTGTGGCTACATATAATCTGCTCATTCAGTTAACTGGGTCAAGGTGCCTGCAATCTGATATATTTTCCTTGCCCGTTCTCTCCTTTTCTGACTAGAACCCTCCATACCAGAAGTACTACGGTCTTAAAAACTCTCTTAAGGACCACTAGTAGCTTCTTGGGGCCAAACAAAGAGAACAGCTTGAAGCTATATAATTTTATTTTCTGTATATTGGTCAAACCTTGTGGATATTTGGTGTGTGTGTGTGTGTGCGTGCATGTGTGTTTCAAACCAACCAACGTTTTGCGTATCTTTCAGCCCACTTTTGGTTGTAAACTGTGAAGGAAATCAGAAGTTTAACGGTTTCTGAAGTCCCGGAGCCTTACTGTTTTGGAGATACTCATCACTGTTAGATCAGGTAGCAAGCTGGGCTGAATGTCCCAGTCAGCTGGAAGTCACCTGGCAAATCTGCTGTTTACTTTACACCAGATTCAGCCTACCAGGTGGGGATTGCACTGCAAAGAAAGGTGAACAATTACTTGCAGAAGGCCCCGTACTCAAATATAGGTATTGTCCTCACTGATCTGGAGGGGCAAACATGAACTGACAAGTCTCTGCTCTTGGAATAATAGTCACTAATCAAAAGATTTCCTTGCAGAATACCTTGTGCAATCTCTAGCGCCAGATCCGTTATTCGTGTGTTGTCCAGAGAGTGGGAGTTGGTGGGCTGGTTGCCTGCTGGGGACATCACAGCTAAGAACAGACCCGATGGAAACATATATGCACACTTTTCCAGCTGGGTTGACTGGATCATGATTGAGAGCATCAAAGCCAAGTGGTTTTCCCTTGATCCCATGCTAACCAGGAAGGACCATCGCGTACCATAAGTCTGTGTAGACTTAAATGTGGTTTTGTTTGGAAATCTGAAGCCCGCATGAATGATGAGCAGCACCAGGATTGAATGCCTCAGAAAGACACTGAGTTACACCGTCAGAGAGCATGTCATCTCCAAGCCTCCAGACTCCACGGAGATAGGTCACTCCCAATTTAAGTAATTATGTGCAATGTACAGTAAGTGGATTTATCACATCTTCATCTCAATCAGTGTATTCTGCATTGATGGACTTTGGTGGGGTGACCTACACTACACAAACAGCATGCAGTGTATAGAGCCAGCCAAGTATTCATTACCCCCTCAGGTGCTACATTGATATGTGTGGGTCATTTAAATAAGTTTAAAAATAATGAAATGATGGAGTGACTGTGTGTGTGTATAAACTTATTGTTGAGGTTTTTTTTAATGTCTTACCAGATCTTAAGAGAGTTGCTGGAACTGAGATTTTAAGATGGTGGTTGGGTCACCTCGTGAGATACACCCAAAGCTAACACAGGAGGCCCTGGCATGTCTACAAACATACCCTTCCAGTATTCCCTGTATTGCCCTTTGTCCCTCTCTTCCCCTCTCCTTGTCTCTTGAAGGGCGTTACTGCTGCAGGTCAAGCCCCAGGTGCTGTCCATGTTCCAGGCAACATTAATTCTCAGCTAACATCTCTGTAACCAATCTTAAATTGGCTGCTGTGTTTCTTTAATTATGACAGTGATGAAAAGTGGTTAATTGGCTGTAAAGTATCTTGGGACATCCTGAGTTTGCTTTATCCAAGCACTCATTGTTTGGAGAAGAGGCTCGGAATTGTGTGTCCAAGCCAGCGTCTGGATGGTGTTGACATGTGGAGCCCAGACCTTTGGCTACAAGCAAACAGTGCAAACTGACCGATTACTTTCGTTCCTGTCTCCATGCTGGCCAATTATCAGTGTTACGTTGATTTGAATTGAACCATGAGGGACATATCCTTTCATCAACAGTCAACAACGAGCCTGGTCTTCCTAAGGCCAAAGGCCAGTGAGAGGAGAGAGGATTTCAATTTTCCCGAGTGTTAAAGGCTAGTAGTATGAGATTGAAGCTGGCCCTGCTTTTCTATCAACAGAAAAGGCCTCACAAGGCCAACAGTGTTGAAGGTGGCACAGCCTTATTTTCCAGATTGCCTGCCAGTTGGGGAAGTTGAAGGAAAGCAATGTCTTTTATTGGACCATCTAGTTTGCTGTTGCAAAGGGGCAGGAAGCTTGGATTAGGTTTGTACTGAGATACAGACAGAAACCCAACCGACCCTCCATAAACGCATTATTGATACATTATTGAACCCTTTGCTGTGGTCAAAGTAAAACAGATTGCTGCCCACTCTATTGCCATGAGCTGATTTGAGAAAATCATGCAGTTTTATTCTTCTTAGCTTAGTTTTAAATTACTGTGAACTGGCATAACGTAATGCTTCTTGAACAACCTGAGCCATCTAAAACAAAATGCTTCGGGGGGGGGGGTAAACCACATCAGTATTTCTATTAGGGGGGTAAATGTGTTGCCACTACACAACCGTGCTGTCTGTTAATACCTCGTTGGCAAACATTATTACTGACAGCTCAGTGCATCAAGTTGTGATGCAAGACCCTTCCCCACATAACATTTCAAACTAATGAACAAATAAAATTGAACAAACTGACTCCCTCCGTCCACCTTTACCCTTCAATTACACCTTGTGAGGCACCATTAAAACCCCCCTGCGGTCTTTATTACATTGCTTCACTGGCTGCATATCATTAAAAAACATAACGTTAAAAAAAAAGTCTTACTCTGCTTCTCACCATTGAGTTCACAATGTACGAGTATCTGCTGCACTTCGGACCATGGCAGGGTAATGATCCTGTTCTGTCTGTCATAATTGCAAGCTGAGGAGGTGCCCAGGTGCAGCCCAGGTGTGTTGAGGTGAGAGGACCTCACCACATTTGTTTGCGATTGAAATCTTCTCTCACTGGCCACAGTACAAAGACAAAGGGAATGGAGGGGGTTGGGTTCGCTGACAATGGGGGCAGGAGGTTCCACATAAGCTGGGTATTAACCTTATCCAAAAACTCCCGAAACCTTTCTTCCTCAACAGTCACTGTCACCTTGCTCGTGTCCTGTCACGTCCTGCACTTTATTTTGCCTTACTTTATAACTTTTTTTTAGTCTGAACTTTTTTTTAATATATATATAATATATAAATAGTTTATTTAAAGCTTTGATTATTTAATTTATTTTCTTTTGTTCTTTCTTTCTTTCAAAAAGCATTTAAGCTTTTTTAGCCTTTCAAAAATAGGACGATTTTTTTGTGGGGTCACATTCATTGCCTTGACATCGTACAAGACAGTAAGGTCTTGTATGATGTATTCTGCTGGCCAGTAATGTCCATATTCTTGGCTACTGTCAGTAACCTGGGTGGACTCTGTATATATTGAAGAACATGATAGGGAGATGAATGAAAACAATGAAAAAACGTGGGATGCCAACAATGAATTATTTTACTGTGAGTGGTTATGAGATTGGTAATGGCAGAATGGGAATTTGTATAGTTTTATCTGAATGAGCTAGCAATGTGGATATACTGTTTGTAAATAATGTATATATACTTAAAATGATGGAAAAAAAACACCAGAGATATGTGCATGACTGTAATGAAAAAAAAAAAACAAAAGGAAGTATTAGAAGCAAATGACCTGTAAAATGAAAAAAAAATCACTGTAAGAATTCCTTATTTTAAATGTTCTTTAGAAGGACATTTTTTGCTAAAGCATGATTACTTGCAAAAAAACTACTGTACTTAGAATTAGAAAACAGACAGCAAAATGATATAACTGAAAAGTTTATGTTTACATATTTCTTTTCTGTTTGGCTACCAAGACTTATCTCCTTTGCCAATGGGTGCCAAGTAATGTGAATGCTGTATTGCTAAGAGAAAAGACACAACATTAAGTTATAATCTTTGCTGAGCAGGTTACTGTAAGGATATAATATATATATATATAGCATTATACCATAAATCACTCTTTGAAAAGAAAGATTAACAGGCATTTTTATGTTAAATACTGTGTGATACAGTGGAAAATGTTACACACATATACACACATACATACGCATACAAATACACGCACACATACAGAACACAATAGATTTTGAAAAAAATATATTACATAAATCAAACTTGACAGTAATGGAAAGAATGTCCACTTCATCTGTTCATCTGAGACTAGACAAACAGGTCACAACATTGCACAAAAAAAAATTAAAAAAATAAAATTCTAGAAAATGCAAAGCTTTGTTGCACACTGCAACAGCCCAGAGACATATGCTACGACAGAGACTCCTGGGGTTGCTCACAATTGCATGGTGATACTAGTGTAGATTCTCCTTTCTTTTTTTTTTGTCTCTCTTTTCTTGCCCCTTCCCTTTTTTTTCCCCCCTCTCTTTCTTCCTCTACACTCTCTTGTTTTTAAACCTTTTTTGATTTCAACCTTTTGTTTCAATTGTTCCTATTTTTGTATGTCTGCATGTGAGAGCGTCACTGGGTCGTTTAGAATCTTTACAAGGGATAGCCCAGCTGCCAGAGTCATGCAAACATTTTAAATTCCCCGTCAAAATTATGTAAGATGTTTTTGAATGCTTTATAATCCTTTCTGCTGTAAATTAAAAAAACAAAGAAAAATCTCTTCATGTTAGTTTGTTAAATTTATTTCTGAATATATATCGTTTGATACTTGCTAACTTTCTCGTTCTCTGGACAACTTTTTGACTCTTGGCACCAAGGTGCCCTCCAATGGATTGGTTATCAAACCATTTCATTCTGGTTTCCTTCCTGTTTCGTTTTATTATTGCTCTTCCCTGGATATCACTTTCCTGTCATTGGTCTTCCTTTTCCTTCTCTAGACTTTCCCTTCCCTTCCCTCACCCGATCTTACTGTTTGCTTTTCCCCATCCCTGAAATGTCTCCTTACTGGCGTTCAACTTCCCCATTGCTCTTTCGCAGTTGCGTGCAACTTCAGTCTCCTCTCACACCTCACCTGGCTCCAGAGTTCCACCTCTAGTTGATGGTGCCTGGGGGTTTGTTCTGTTCTCCGTCGTTGCCACAATCAAATATCCTGTATCCCAGATCCAATATTTCTTTAGCTAATGAGCAAAATTTATATCAAGGAAAATGAAAGGTATCCATTTTATTTATTACCTCCCTAGTTAATCACGGTGTACCAACAATTGGTGGGTGATTTGTGGGGGCACGTGCTCAATCCTGGAAGGTTAATAACTCTGCCTTCTTCAGTGGGCCATGATGAAGAAGGTCAGCAGGCTGTTAAACGACTCCTGCTCTCACCGCCGTGTGTCCCTTTTACCATAAGAGGCTGTGGATCATGATCAGGTTGAGCTTTTTCCCCCACAGCACAGACTGACCATCAGATTGAGTTTTATGGCTGTAGTTAATCCTCAGTGGCGTTTCTCAGTTTCTGGCCTCAGTGTTGTTCAGCCATGGTCCCCTGCTTTTCTGTGGCCAATAAAATAAATACTCGTCTGGTTACACACAGTTGGTCCTGCACAGGTATATGGTTAAATGTCTGATTTTCCTATTGTTTCTCTCTGTCATTGTCTCAGTGGGTAATTGTCTAATATCCGTTTGTGCCTCCCTCTACCTACAATGTAGGCAATTCAGTATCACAGGACTAGTGTATGTCCTTTTCCAGCCAGGTCCTCACACCTCTGTGGGACTGCCTCATCTTTCATGATTTACTCTGAAGAGTTAACTACTGACGAGATGTCACCCCAAGTGTTTGCTTCCTTCCTCAAGGTAGTTCAAGCACATTGGTGTTCTTGGAGGTTGAATCGTTAGCTTGGCCTCCTACAGAACAGGCTAACTCAGAGAAACGTGGCTAGGAGCAATAAAAGATGGACAAAATAACTTTAAATGAAGGTAGAAAGCACTCACTTCAACTGCAAATAAAATGGCAGACCTCGTTCTTACACCTTTGAAAAGGACAAAACCTGGAACATTGAAGACAAATGTGGGCACTGGAATCTGCCCAGCAATAGAAGGATTACTATAACATTTCCCTGAATAAAGCAGTGAATCAAAAGGTGGTACTGATTGTGGTTGGTGTACAGTGCTAGATGTTTCTGGTCACTCGGACTGAGCAGCATTGCTGTCAAAAGGAGCCGTGACATTTCACTTTTTGATTCTCCTCCTTCATAATTGTAATGGCTTATTTCAAGGCTACGTTGGTCATCTTCCCGCTATTTTGGCTGCAGCAAGCGCGGACAGGACGACGTATCAGAGCTGTGAAAATGTACAGTGAAATATTGGAGGCTAACTCAGCATGTTGTCCACCAGCCGTTGGATATTCAGTTCATCGGCAGAAATGACAGTCGGAACCACAAGCTCCCCTTGACTTATCTATAAAACAGACCAGTGGAAGCTGCTAACGTAACACAAGGAACAATGGAGGCGCTGAACATTTGGCTTAGCATGGCACTACAATAATCTCACCAATAATGGGCATTCACAGAGTGAGTAAAATTCGAAGAGAGTCCAATGCATCCAACTCAATCTTGGCTACTTCATCAGGGGCTTGCAGACTGCCTGGCTTTAGAAATACAGTGCAGAAACAGGCCCTTCGGCCCACCGAGTCTACGCCGACCAGCAATCACCCTGTACACTAGCACTGTCCTACACACTATGGACAATTTACAGAAGCCAATTAACCTACAAATCTGTGCATCTTTGGAGTGTGGGAGGAAACCAGAGCACCTGGAGAAAACCCACGCAGGTCACAAAGAGAACATGCAAACTCCATACAGACAGCACTGGTGGTCAGAATTGAACCTGGGTCCATGGCGCTGTAAGGCAGTAAGTCTACCGCTGCGCCACTGTGCCGCCCCTGCTCCAAAGCATTCATTGGTATGACTGAAGCTGGCTGAAGAAAGACAAAATGAGTGAGCCCAGATGTTAAATGAAAATTTAATATTGAACCGTGTGACAGATAAAAATGTATCCACAGCTCTGTTGTGTTTTCACTTCTAATCTAGTTCTTGAGCTACATGGCGGTTAGTTTTATACAGGAACCAGTAATGTCATTGGGATTCCTTTGTAAACATTTTACTAATCCAACAGCCACTATAATACATGATATGTATAAAATGTCAGCTTACGTCGAGAACCTGTTTTGTGAGAGAGTACTGTGTCTGTGTGATGTGTTGCCAGCTGATATGGTGAGCACTGGCCTTCAAATCAGGCCTGCTCCAGAAGATAAGGCATGACAAAGAATGTTTCTCATGTTACCAGTTATTCGTCTGGACTGGATTTCAATCATCCAAAGCATTCAGAAGAAGTTCCTGTTTAAGTGCTTCTGGGGAAGGAGGGAGACGGCAAGTGTGTCCTACCTGTTGAATTATTTATTTACTCGCATGACAAGCAAGATCATTTCCTCGTGTGGGGGAATCTAGATCAAGTTTTTTAATCATTCGGGAGTAACGTCAGGAAGCAGTCTATAATATTCTGCGATACGTACTTACAAATCCCTTTATCATCCCCTTTACAATGATGCTGTGTGCAGGTAATGTAACAAGAATGCCATGAGTTCATCCTATCAAAACAAGAGAAAAAGACACCTTTGAAGGTGAGTTGGATAGCATTCCATTTGCAAAGACTTTTGAGGTTGTTCATTTCCTTTTGGACTTCAACACACATAGCCTGCTGTTAGCGTGGCATTGGTAGAAGCTGATGCCTGTTCCACTAGTTGGGAGTGGACATGTCTGGACTTCAGTTGGCATGACTATCAGAAAACATGTCATTAGCACTGGCCCAGAAAGCCCTCCTCCCTCCAATTAATTGGCGCCACAATTAGGTTACACGTCTGATAACATGTGAACATCAAAGTTGCGAGCCGTATAATTAAATTGCACAGCATTGTGATAGAGCGTATCATCACAAATTGCATACCCGTCAAGTGACACAGTGAGGAGTCGGGGCCTAATCTGCCCATCAGGAGGCTGGTGATACTGGGTGCAGTGATGGATTTGCTCCATAGATTAGCATGTCTAGATCAGCTGTAAAATTGGCGCTGTGTTCACTTCCCACTGGTAAAGTGTCATGCCTTGAGAACTAATTTAAAATCACCCCGCTAGAATCTTGGCCCATTGTTCATGTATTATCTAACCTAATTCTCTAGCTCTTGCTCGATAATAGTTGTTTTCACTTTCCATTCAAGTATTTAACCAGTTCCCCTTTTGGAAGTTACTATTGAATCCTTCCACTATTCTGGCAGCACAGTCCAGATCAGTTTACTCTGTTAAATAATGACTCCATGACACACTGCTTATTTTGCTCTTTATCTTAAATCTATTGTAAGATTAATCATGATGAACGATTGTCCTCTCACTCACTTGAAACTGTTTCTGGTTATTGACTCTGTCGGAATGAGGGGAAATCTCGGTTTTGGATGCATGAGGTGGTTTAGTTATGCTCAATGCTAACAAATACCTTCAAAAGCAAGGTTTGGACACCATGGGACGAGATGAAAAGATGAAGAAACATGAAGACTTGAGCTCTGCCTGTCAAAACGCGAGTGAAAGACGAACCTGGAGGTGAGTTGGACATCAATAGATTTCCATTTGCAAAAACGTTTGAGGTGTTCAATTGCATTTTAAATCATTACAGTGTTTAGAGAATTTTTGCTCTTTGGAATTGTTATGAGCAATTTGTTCACTGCATAGAGAGTCGGATAATCTACATTGGTGCATGGGAGAATGGAAAATAAAGAGGCTAGGCAGTCAGTACAAAAATTCCCAAACAGGTATTTATTAAAATTTACTGACTTTGAATTCTTGAGGTGAGATTCTGATTAATAAAAAACAGTTCAGTATTTGTGGGTTAATTCCTGGATTATATATCCTGAGCTAAAATCCAGTTTGGGAACTAAATATGGTTGAAGATAAATTTGGAAACAAAAGCCAGTTAGGAACCCAGCTGGTTGCCGGAGTGACCTTTGCACAAAAGTCTTGTTCGGGTCTCTGCCCAACTCTAGTTTCATGTCACCATGATAGACATAAAATGCTGGAGTAATTAGGCGGGACAGGAAGCATCTCGGGAGAGAAGGAATGGGTGATGTTTTGGTCAAAACACTTCTTCAGGTCACCATGGTTGGTCCAACTGAAGTGGCCCAGATGGACACTTGTATTAGCAGTGAGCAGAGATGCTGCATCACTGCGTCACCAATCTTGTGAAATCCTGACTTCCACTGTTGTCTGTGTGGAGTTTGCATGTTCTCATGTGACTTCATCAATTTCCTCTCACATCCCAAAGATGTGTGTGTTTTGGGGGTCAATTGACGTTTTAAATTGCCTTCAGTGTGTGGGTAAGTGTTGGAAATGTAAGGGGAATAGATAATAGGAAACATAGAGCAAGCTGGGAAGGGCTCGATAGGCTCAACAGTCTCCTCCTATGTCGGTGGGGAAAACAGAAATATGCAACATGGGCAGCACAATGGCGCAGCAGTAGAGTTGTTGCCTTACAGCGTCCGAGATCCAGGTTCAATCCTGACTACGGTGCTCCTGTACAGAGTTTGTACGTTCTCCCCGTGACCACGTGGGTTTTCTCCGAGATCTTCGGTTTCCTCCCAAACTCCAAAGATGTACAGGTTTGTAGAATGATTGGCTTGGTATAAGTAAGTAAGTAAGTTTATTGGCCAAGTATTCACATACAAGGGGTTTGCCTTGGTGCTCCGACCACAAGTAACAACATGTGATTGTTACGAATGACGCAGAAAACACTAAACATTAATAATAATAAAACATTAATGATAAACTACCATTGATCAAGCATGTGAACCAACAGAATACCAGATCAAAGGGAGGCTACAGATTTTTGGCTGTTGAGTAGAGCAACTACTCGTGGATAAAAACTGTTTTTATGTCTGGCTGTGGCAGCTTTGACAATCCGGAGTCGCCTTCCAGATTCAAAGAGTTTGTGGCCAGGGTGAGAGGGGTCAGAGATGATCTTGCCCGCTTGCTTCCTGGCCCTTGCAGTGTACATTTCATCAATGGAGGGAAGGTTGTAGCCAATAACCTTCTCTGGTGATCAGACGATTCTCTGCAGCCTCCAGGTGTCGTGCTTGGTGGCTGAGCCAAACCAGACCATGATGGAGAAGGTGAGAACAGACTCTACGATGGCCATGTAGAATTGGACCATCATTGCCTGTGGCAGATTGTGCTTCCTCAGCTGCCGTAGGAAGTACATCCTCTGTTGTGCCTTTTTGACTGTGGAGTCGATGGTAGCCCCCCACTTAAGGTCCTTGGAGATGATGGTTCCCAGGAACTTAAAAGACTCCACAGATGTGACTGATGGTGAGTGGGGTGACGGGAGGGGGAGCTCTCCTAAGTGTAAATTGTCTCTAGTGTTTGTAGGATAGCGTTAGTGTGCGATGATCGCTGGTCGGTGTGGACTCGGTGGGCCGAAGGGCCTGTTCCCGTGCTGTATCACTAAACTAAAAAACTAAACCATGGACGATAATCAGCACTCTTGCTGGCTGCCCCCCACAAGCATCTCACCCAAGCGCACACACTCCTAACCCCACAAACACCTCCCGTGCACACACACATCACCCCTCCCCCCATGTCATCTCCAGCTGAGAGTTAATGTTTAAAATCTCAGCGGTGCGTGATAGTTTACAAGTTGAAGCCAAATCACATACAAATTACGATGGCCAAAATATCTCCAAGTGTTGCAGAGTTTTGGAATGCAAAACACAGCTGACACTGGGAGGAACTAATTACAAATCTGGCAAATAGTTCTTTGTTAAACAGGGCCTTCAGCCCATTGAGTCCGAGCCAACCAGCAATCCCTGTACACAAGCACTATCCTACACACTAGGGACAATTTACAATCTTTACCGAGGCCAATTGACCTACAAACCAGTACGTCTTTGGAGTGTGGGAAGAAACCGGAGCACCTGGGGAAAATCCATGCGGGTCACAGGGAGAACATAGAAACTCCGTACCGACAGTACCCGTGGTCAGGATCAAACCCGGGTCTCTACCGCTCTACAACTCTACCGCTGTCTCACCATGCCACCCCGTACTGTTTGGCTGTAACAGTAACTGGTGACCAATGGAAATCAGAGAGGATGGAGATTTTAATTTAGCCATAGGGCTTACAATGATGTAGCTCATTGCCAAATTCTTGGCTGTACCCTCAACTGGCACATCAGTTGTGGCATCTACGATCAAATAATAAATTTACTGATTGCAGAAAAGCAGTGAATCTATTTGTCATGTTTAGCAGAATGATTGGCTTCCTAGGTCTAGGCATAAGCTCAGGGGCGACCGCGCCTTTGCGGTTGCAGCTCCTAGACTGTGGAACAGCATCACTCTTCCCATCAGAACTGCCCCCTCCATCGACTCTGTTAAGTCGAGACTTAAAACTCATCTTTATGCCCCTGTCCCACTTAGGAAACCTGCACGGAAACCTCTGGAGACTTTGCGCCCCACCCAAGGTTTCCGTGCGGTTCCCGGAGGTTTTTGTCAGTCTCCCTAGTGGTCGAAAGTGGTTTCCGTTTTAAAAATCGGTAATTTTTTAGTCAAAGCTGGTTGCGATGCTAGTTGAAGGTGGTTGCCGGAGGACAAAAATCTCTGGGAACCGCACGGAAACCTTGGGTGGGGCGCAAAGTCTCCAGAGGTTTCCGTTCAGGTTTCCAAAGTGGGACAGGGGCATTACTCTCAAGCCTTTCTTGACGTCCTCTGAGGGAGGGCTATAAGTATGTACTTATGTATGTACTTAATCTATGAACCAATGTTGTATAACGTTAGTACCTCCACCAATGCAAAGCACTTTGGTCAACGAGAGTTGTTTATTAAATGTGCTATAGAAATAAAAGTGACTTGACTTGACTTCCTGTATTTGTTAACATCTGTAGATGGGCCACGATGCAGCATTTCACGATGGCACTCCAACAGCACGACACGGGGAGAGCCAGCCCGGATACTTCTGAGCTATGGTTAGTGTTTGCCTCCCTGTCAGGGAAACATAATGAAAAGCACTTTGGAAACAAAAGCTGCCGTAAACACAGGAAGAGCGGATTCTCCAGAGACCCAGGTACAATAACACCCGTCCATATTTCCATGGCTCTCTTGAACTTATGCACTGCAGCATTATTAACGAGTAACTATTTTACACAGTTGTATCTCTTACATTACTTCCTCACTAATGTTTGTTGAAATTGCCTGCCACAGCTCAAAAACCATCGACTTTGATTTTGAATTTGTGTAACAGGTAAATTAGTAACCTGACTACTGTCCTTGTCTGATATCACTTGTTTTCCGTAACGGTCTGTGTGAATGAGGTGTAACAGTCTGCAGAATCGTTTCACTCATTCTCCACGATTGCACTGGTGGGATGAACCCATTCTTCAGGTGACTTTCACAGTCACCAGTGAGACCTGGTTGAGAATGCTGGCTGAATCCTCAACCAGAGGGGGCAACATCTTCTTGTGATATCTTCATGTGCACCCTTTTAAAAACTTCTGAGTTACATGGCCTGAGCTTATGCCTAGACTGCGGGACATTCAGCAACCCCAAGTCGGCCGATCTGAGGGACCTGGAGGTGGTGTAGTGGGTGAGAAGACTTTTAATGTAGGTGGGGGCAAGCCCAAAGAGGAGGGTCTTGAAATTTATTCGGAACCGCACAGGGAGCCAGTGGAGAGAGGCCAGGATCGGGGTGATGTGGTCCCTTTTTCGGGTGCCCATCAGGAGTCTCGCTGCGGCGTTTTGGACCAGTTGCAGCCGGGACAGGGAAGATTGGCTGATGCCAGTGTAAAGGGAGTTGCAGTAATCTAGGCGGGAGGAGATAAATGTTTCACGTCAGAGGTGTGTTCTTTCAGTTGGGGCATCTAACATCCCCTGCCTGCTCTTTCAGGTGGATTTAATTGATCCCATGTCACTCCTTAGTGGAGTAAAAGGACAATGTTTATCGTTCAACCAATATGATTAGTCTTTGTTGTTTCATCACAGCTGCCTGTGGGCAGTTGCTGTGTATAGATCCCATGTCCTGATCCTACATTACAACAGTAACTGGGAAACAGTGATTCAATGGTTACCTGGAGATCACAAAAAACACCATGTAAGTCTGACACAGACATGCTTCAAAGGTGCTTTATTTGTCACACATGCAACTGCAGAGTGAAATTCTTTTTGCATATATTACACATGCAGACGTCACCATTTTCGACGCCATTATTCCAAAGTCCAGTCGGCCGGCCGCACGGTCCACAGGAGCAGTTCCCGCAAACCGACGTCCCTCTCTTCGCCCGGCCATCTTTGTGTCCCAGGGGCGTTTCCTGCAGCCGACCTTGAAGGCGATGGGGGCATTAACCCGGTTCACCCTCCCCTGTTGTTTCATTCTATGGTGCTGTGTAATTCCAACGTACTTAGCTTTACTCTGCAGAGAACAATTCTTTATCACTGCACTTCAGCCAACATTCACAACCAGCGTGTTTTGAATTCCTGCAATAGGGTTTTACATTCATTTTGCTATTTAGTTGAGATGGTGGTTCATGATGTCCTAACACTGACCTTGACAAGAGTTCTTTCATGCAATTATTACCATTTTAATTATACATATTTTTAGAAAAAATGAGAGAAAATACTGGAAACTGGGTTGGCACTTTTCAACATTTTCTAATTTAATTTCAGAATTCCAGCTTTCACAATGTTTCGCCTCTACATTGTTGGAATTCCTTTTCCAAATACACTTTGGTCCTTTTCCACTCGAACTCAATCATATTGTGTGGTGGTTCTCTGGCACATTACCAGCCTATTGTTAGTTTCTGCACTCAGAGAGTGACAGGAGGTTAATCACAGGGCAAGACATCATAGCTGAGTCACAAGACAACCAGATGAATCCACTTACCAGCAGAAATCCATGGATCAGGGACAGCAAGCCTGGAATGTCTGGGTTGGGGCTCAAAGCAGCCTAACCTCCAGTGGTCAGGCCATTTCAGACATGGGGGAATATGATTCTCCAAATCTTCCTGAGGTTGAACATGGTGGTTTAGGTGAACACCCTCCATATTGCAGACCCTTGCCCAGTTCCCAAACCTACCTGGCCATATTGGTGGATGCTTCAATACAACATTCAAATTCAGAGTAGGGCAATCGAGGACCAGAGAGCATAGGTTCAAGGTGAAGGGGAAAAGATTTAATAGCAATCCGAGGGGTAACTTTTTCACACAGAGGGTGTATGGGACAAGCTGCCAGAGGAGGTAGTTGAGGCTGGGACTATCCCATTGTTTAAGAAACTGTTGGACAGGTACATGGATAGGACAGGTTTGGAGGATTATGGACCAAGCGCAGCCAAGTGGGACTAAGGTAGCTGGGACATTGTTGGCCGGTGTAGGCGAGTTGAGCCGAAGGGCCTGTTTCCACACTGTATCACTCTATGACTATGACCTAGCCACGGACCCATCATTACACATCTCACGCATCCATCCGCTTATTGCCCCTCTTCCCTTAACCAATTGGAAACCAAACAGACTCATAATTACCTGTTTGGATGATGCTACGCTTTTGAATCTGTCTCTAATACTTTTGTAACTTATTAAAGAAAATCATTTGCATCTTATAATACCAACACCAGGTTGCTTCAATGTGTGTTTGGAGATTAATTCCTGGAGTTTCCAGGACAGTCCTGGAGGGGCAGCAATGTAAAACTTCACCACTCAGGATAATGGCCATTATTAGTCACGGAGATGAATAGAAAACCAGGGAGGTTATGCTCAACTTTATACACCATTGGTCAGAGCTCAGCTGAAGTACTGTGTATGGTCCTAATCACCACAGGATTGAAAGGTGTGACAGCGCTGAAAGAGTGCAGAGGAGATTCACCTGGACGTTGCCCGTGATGGAATGTTTGAGAGGCAGGGTCTGTTCTGCCTGGAGTGAAGTAGGCTAAGAACTGAGCTATATAAAAATTGTGAGGGATACAGATATTGTAGACTGCAGGAAACATTTCCCCATATCAGCGACAGATAAAACAAGACAACATAGATTTAACTAAGGGGAAAGAGATTCAGAGGGGGTTATGTAACATCGGAAGGGAAATAATTTACAGGACCAATGTGGTTAGGGAGTTGGACTAGTTAAATAGCTTACACAAAGGCAGAATGAACTTGATGGACCAAATGACAACCTCCTTTGCTGTAGACATTATATGTTTCTGTAATGGGGTGGATGTACCCTACAAACAACATTCTTCCAGCTACGGAGAGTGGTGCTGCAAATGATATGATATGATTTTTGGAGAGTGGGGCGGAGAACAGTACTCAGAGGAATCGTGTTCTTTGTGCAAGGCAACCATGGGGAAACTATTAGGAACTTGCTAGTGATGTTTCGGTGGACCAAAGGGCTGTTTCCACGCTGTATTTCTCAAATGGGGGGGGGGGGGGGGGGCGCACAGTGGCACAACAGTAGAGTTGCTGCCTTACAGTGCCAGAGACCCAGGTTTGATCCTGACAACAGGTGCTGTCTGTACAGAGTATATTCTCCCTGTGACCACGTGGCTTTTCACCGGGTGCTCCAGTTTCCTCCCACACTCCAAAGAGTACAAGTTTGTAGGTTAATTGGCTTCAGTAAGTTGTCAGAATTGTCCCTAGTGTACACATGTTAGTGTACGGGGTGGTCACTGGGCAGCATGGACTTGGTGGGCCGAACGGCCTGTTTCCACACTATATCTCTAAAGACTAAAGTCTCCTTAATGACATACTATATGAGCACCTCCACTCCAGGGAATCCTGCATAAGCAGCTAATCCCTTGCCTGGCTGTTCCAGTGGGTTAAAGGAAAGGTAGGTCATTCCTGCCTGAAGGGGGTCCCGACCTGAAACATCCCCTATCCATGTTCTTCAAGAATGTTGCCTTACCTGCCGAGTAACTCCAGTACCTTGTGTCTTTTTTTGTTCAAGGCTAATCAAAGGTGTCCTTGCGTGTCAACCAGCATCTGCAGTTCCTTGCGTCCACGAGGTGATATTCTCTCATTGTACATGAAGCTTGTTTTCTTCCATAGTGGAGCTGGGCGCCGCAAACTCTGCGATGGAGTTGACATCAACAGCAGCATTTCAGAATGAATTTTACGCGAGGGAGCTGGAAGTGACTATGACCACAACCCTTTGTGGCAGAGCATTCCAGGCATGTATGTGGGTATTTGCTTTGCCTTGTCGGAGGTAACATGTCACTTAGGACTGGACTCCTACCTGCTCATTACAGAAGTTTAGCTGCAAGCCTTGATCTCTATAAATTTCTGTCTGGTAAAACCTCAGGAGATGAGCCCTTTTATGCAGCCTCCAGCAAGGTCCCTGTGGCTACCCAAGATGCCTTGAATGCTTATAGTTAATTTGCATCCTATCCAACAAAAGAAATGTTACCTGTAAACAGATCCTCTTTGGAAGTAAGTTGTGAGTTCAGATAAATCTGAAAGGGTGCAGGAAGGGAAGCCTTGATTTAAGTGAGAGCAGCTTGCGGAGTAAGGCTGCAAAGTGCTTCCCTGGCAGAGAAAGCCATTTGTGTGTTGGCCCTTTTAATATATTATTTCAGTGGAAACAGGGTTAGCAAACAACGACAGGCCTTTTTCAGATAAGTGAAGTTAAAAATCCTGCTTGAGGCAAATACTGAGCGTTGCACTTCTGTTGACATCATGTGAAGGAATTTTATACTAGTCAGGGGTTGAATTTCCTGCCTGGTGCCAAGGAACGGGACAATACTATTCCAGTCTGGGTTAAGCCTCTTTTCAACTGTACAGCAACTTTTTCGATATTTTCACTTTATGAGGAGGAATCAAAAATTTCGAATCTTAGGTGGTAACTTGGTGTTGATTAAACCTGTAGAGATGTTTTGTATCTATTGGGTGGGGGGGGGGGGAGATTGACCAGTTAACTGAATAGAATCATGACAATATCTATCACGACAGGTGGCACACCTCAGTCATGTGGACTGTCAAGAACAAAAAAATCATAAATCTACGGGCCGTGTTGATCTGAAATAAAGCAGCAAGTTCTGGTGAAGGTTTTTTGACGTGTAACTTTAATTCTTAAACATGTTTTTTACAGATGCTGCCTCACCTGTTGAATGTTTGTAGTGCTCATAGATTGTGTTTGTGACAGCAAGAGCAATACTCAGATCCCCCACTCTTTCCCCTCAGCACTACATGTTGACAAACGCAGGTTGCATCCCAATGTCTTACCTCATTTCCACGGATGTTTTATCTTTCCCCTTCCAACTCTGACAACATTCCTCCCTCCCTGCCTCCCAGGGGGAGGAGCAGGCAGAGGGGCGGCGCTGGACAGGACAGGCCAGGCCAGGCCCGAGGTGGGCAGAGGCCGAGGGCGGGGACGAGGGCGGGGACGAGCAGGAGCAGAGGCTGAGGCCGAGGGCGGGGACAACAGGCCGCTGGCAGTGTAGGGAGGATAACGCTGTGGTATATTTGGTGGAGGCCGCCCTGGTGCCGTGACGTCTCCGAACCGCTGAGGACAACACCCGACTCCCGGCCGCTGCGTCGACGGCTCATTGTGAGAAGACATGTAAGTCCTTTACCCCTTTACCCTCCCCGTGCCTCTCACCATTCGCTCCCTTCCACTTTCATGCATTTTATTTTATTTATCTCTTTCCCCCACTCCCCGGCGCGATCCCAGGCTTGTGCTGAGGCAAGGCCGCGGGCGGGGGGGTGTAAAACTGGGCCTCTCAGCCTCTCAGTGAAGGTTCATTTAAAAAAAAACTCCCCACCTTCAGTTGGCAGCAAAGTATTATGAGAAATTGTTCCAAAGTTTGTCGGAAATTAGTTGCAGTCTTTGCTGCCACTGTCTCTGAGGTTCGATAAGTTCCCTTCCTTGAGGCCTGGTTTTGAAGGGAGAGATACATTATTGTACTTTTCGTAACTTAAAGTTGCTGACTATTTTGGAGAAAATGCCAAGCTTGCTTTTCCCAGAAGATTGCTTGGCTGCTGCTTTCAATCATCGATAATGAAAATGCAACAAGTAGTGTTAACCCTTTCTGAAGACTGGAGGATTAATAGGTATCTAATCGTGCTTGTTAAAAAAATTTAATGGGAAATTGTCGGTGTTTCTTCTTTCTTGTTTTGGGTTTGGTCCAAGCGCAAAGTCCCTCTGAAATTTAGTGAATCACCTGACCTACTCAAGACGGGGTGTACAAATTGTGGAATGCTCTGATGCAAAACCCATTTAAACTATAATGAATGCCGTGTTGGCAAAATGTCGGAGAATAATGTTATATAGGAGGGACGTGTTCAGAGTAATCTGATTAAAACTCTCGTGCATTTTTCTATTCCTATATTTTGTGATGACTCCTGACCACATGTTTGAAGGAATGGTTTTATTAATATGTGGTTGGATATGTCAAGATGCACTTCCCAATTCTTAAAGCTAATACTTCATATTGTTTGTTGTTGTCACTACTTCCAAAACTTTATACTAAATTTGGTTGAGTTCAAATCCCAGCAGATTAAATGAGAATTTTAAATTCAAGTAGTGTAAAAACGTTGTCAAAAAGTCAATAAATTAATTGTCATTGTCATAAGTGAATATGCCTTGTTGCTGAACAGTTAGGAAAATTGCCTACTTTGGCTTGTATTGAAATTAGCGGCATGGTAATTGATTAATAGGTCTCCAAACTTGCCCAAAAGGCAATTTGTGGCATTTGGGCTTGGACAGTGACTGTAGGTCTTGCCAGTGAAACTGTGGCATGTGTCAAAAGTTGATCAAAATTAGATTACATGTAGCCCTGAGGAGTTGACTTGTTAGACATTCCCAGCTGGGCTTGACTATTTCCAGATTGGCATTGGCATTCCTTAGATTTGGATTGCTCTTTCTAATGGAATATTTAATGTCAATTTTGATTTGCAACTCGTTGGTGATTTGCATCTATTAACTGAGCCATCTGGCAGCATAATTCAGTACAGTGACTATATGGCATAAATTAAATTGACAGTCTTGAAGAGTCCTCACCCAAAATGCAGTCTGCCCATTTCCCTCCACAGATGCTGAGTTCCTCCGGTAGTTTTTTTGCTTGTGATTCCAGCATCTACAGTCTCTTCCATCCTCTTAAATAGTGTTATTGGGAAGCAAAGTAAAGATAGTGCCAATTGATACCTACAATGATCATCATGGGATTTCCCAGAATTTGCTCCAATGTTAAGATTGCATTAAACAAACATGGCGGTATGCATGCTGGTCATAATCAATTTCTGGTCCCACCACTCAATTCCTCTGTGCCTTCTCCCATTTTGGTGAAATAGAAACGTAGTAATTTACCTTTTTTTCCCTCTCCGATAGTTATTCACCTCTATTTGAATTTCTTAAATCAAATTAATCAAAAAAAAAATCGGGGCTTTTGAACGTCTTGCAAAAAAACATCTTGGAGTGTCAATAAAAGAAGGCTCTGTTAATTTATCACTTTCAAACTGTGGTACCTAGTTTTTAATCCAATAAATATCTGGGGTTCCACCCTCTGGGGAGTGATTGTAAAATAGTGTAGAATTGACGTCGGCACATGCAATGTTGATTGGGGTGTGGTTAGTTGATTTATTGGTCCCAGTATTTAAATCATTTTTTTCCTCAAACAACAATGTTAAATGCTTCACAAGAGCATCGTCAAGCAGTGCAAGGCCTGACACCGACCGATAAGGGGACATGGGATAGTTAATTATATTTGCTCAGAGATGTTATGGGATGAGGCGAATGGTGAGTTTTAGAAATGAGAACTTTAGAACATGAAAGCAAAGCTGCCAGTGAGTGAAATAAAATGGACGAAAAAGAGGGTATAGCTGGTTTTGTGCTGTCAGGGCTCTAAACTTTAAAACTGAGCCTGAACAGGCTATTAGTCACCAGTCCCAAGAACCTGCTGCTGCTTTGACACTACACACTTTACATGGAATGTTTTATATAAAGTTGTCTTTGTTGTCTCTTGAGCAGCTGACTTGCATGATCTAACTGCTTGTTTCAGATTATTATTGTGGTCCTTCTGAGTTTGAGGAAAATGATTTTTTTCCTGTGGAGAGAGCATATGTGTTAGTTTCTCAGAAATGGATGTGAAGCCCCTAGATCTCAACATCAGTCTGTATACCGGGGGGCTTGCTCTTGGGCTGATTGTAAAGCCCCTGTCCCACTTGCGTGTCCTTGGCACGCTAATTACGCGATCTCGTGGTTGCATTGAGGCGCGAAGGTCGTGCACAGCATCCGCACAGCCGTCTGGAGCGCGTGACGTCATTTGAAGATGGACACAAAATGCTGGAGTAATTCAGTGGGACCGGCAGCATCTCTGGAGAGAAGCAATGGGTGATGTTTCAGGGTCGAGACCCTTCTTCAGTCTGAAAGAAACGTCTTGACCCGAAACGTCATCCATTCCTTCTCTGCTGCCGGTCCCTCTGAGTTACTCCAGCATTTTGTGTCTATCTTCAATTTTCTTGGCCCCACTCTGGGAGTAGAAGTGGGGGCGGATCCGGACCGCAACGGCCGTGTGCCCCAGGCCGAGCTCGGCGATCGTTTGCCTGCTTCTGCTGCTGTTGGAGGTGAAACGTTGCGTCGCGCCAGGGTCTTGGGCCTGTCCCACTTTGTCCGTCAGTTACGCAACAGGCTTGTGACGCACGAAGATTTCGTTCGCTACAAAATTTCGGAGTGCCGCGCGATACCACGCACAACGCCATACCCCTCTGCGTTTCTCAGTGTGACCGGCCCCGCGTGGCCACACAATGCTCGTGCGCCTCAACGCGATGACGAAGTCGCGTAATTTGGGTGCCTAGGACACGTAAGTGGGACAGGGCCTTTAGTATGTCTGTAGCTTTAATTGTCTCTAGCGTGTCTGAGGTTATTTTTCCTACTATGTACTTCCCCAGTTATAAATATATTGTAAAGTGCTGCAGTGAGTACAGACTTGACCCAATTTTAAAAACAATTAATGAATTATTGGCTGAGAATTCCCAAATACTTGGGTTGCCTGTGGTGGCATAAAGTGAGTATGAGAGGGAGGGAGAGGCCAGTTGTCTTTTGACCCATTAGTAGTTCTAATTTTGAGATGCAACTCCGCTATTTGGTGTGTATTTCTGCTAGAATCCTTATCGTCTTATCCAATTATCATTGTGTGGACTGGAATTTTTAATAATTTTGCTTTCTTGCGACTGATGCTATCATGTTACAGCATAGCTGCTTGTACGTTGGGTTCCAGCATGTAAATATGGAAGATTCCGAAGCTCTGTATTAGTTTTTAAATTTGGGAATTTAAGCACCCCACCCTCTCAACCACTGTAAGCATTGTAACAATTTTCTGTTGGTTGTGACAAAAAAAATTAATTGAAGCATTCTAATTTCATGCCCTTTTACAACTCTAGGATTTCAGAACGCCTATTACTCTCACAATGATAGTCACACATCAGGTACTTAGTAACATGAAGCAAATTTATGTGGAAATCCCCCCCCCCCCCCAAAAAAAAACTGCAGTAATGTGATATGAACATAAATCTTTTTCTGGTAATTATGGATAAATAGATCTTGGAGCACTGGAAGAGTTTTCTTGACTTTTGGAATGTATTATGGGGATCTAATCAAGCTGATGATGGTGATCTGACTGAAAGAAAATCTTGCTACTTCTGCCTCCACCACCACAATCCCCACCCTGCTGGAACCACAATATGGATTTTCCCATCTGATCTTGAGGACAGTTTTATCTATGACTTCTAGTTTTCACATTGAGTCGTCAGCCATGGTAACTGAAAGTTAATTATTTGCATTCACTTGGGTAGTTGTAGAATACGTTTAAGATAGACCTGGGCTTTGTGCTACAATTTCTATAAACTGCTTGTGGTGGGGGGTGAAAAATGAACAATGGTGGGGAGTGAAATGCAAGAAGCTGTTTGATGTATATGTTTCACCAGCAAGGAAGTGCTGAGTAGGAAGCATTCACTTGCCTGGGAAAATCTTTCCCATGCAGGCAAAAGTACCTCTTGCTCACTTTGAACTCATTGGGGGTTTTTTTAAAGCTGTGTGTTCCTTTTTACATGGAGACATTAGAGCAACACACTGTAATCAGGCATTGGGTGAGATTTTATTCTGCTTGCCTTTCACATTGTAGCATACCCTGTAAATCTTCTGCATTTAATTTCATTTTGAAGTGCACTCATAATTTATTAGGTATCAAAGGTTCTTTATTAGTCACATACACCAATTGGTGTAGTGAAATGTATATCCACCAGTAGTTGCACTCAGAAACATCAAAGTTGGAAAAAGACACAAAACCAGTTTGAATTATTCATTCATAGGTGTTATGGTAGTTTGTCACTTTTCTCCATTCTTCGAATCTTGACTGTCATATGGAGGAAGATTGCTGCTCAGTTCACTAAAGAACGGTCTCGACCTGAAACATCACCCATATCTTCTCTCCAGAGATGCTGTCTGTCGCTTTAAGTTACTCCAGCATCTTGTGTCTATCTTCGGTGTAAACCAGCGCCTGCAGTTCCTTCCTACACAGTTCACTGAATGATTTAAATGAGAAGGTCTTGGTCTGTTGGTCTTTGTTTTTAGTTATGAGTCCCCCAATGACGAGGCTTGATTACAGACAGCAACAATTACACATTGCTTTGAGATGGAATTTCTCTGAAGAGGCCAGTGAGCTTTGGGTAAACATTGGCTGGTCTTTTGCTGCAGGATAGTGATGGGAATTGTTTGCCTCTGGGTATTCACTTGAGAGTGTAGTTTGATTCTGCATGCCTTTTCCCCATATAAATTGAATTTGTCTTTCACTTAAGCATCTTCCTTGGATATTAAACTAATGTAAAGAATTTGACATCTATCACTTGGTCTGTTGTCCATGCAGATGTGAGAGCAGGAGATGTTGGAGACTGACTCCAAAAGCAGTATTGCAAATGGATGAGGAGCGTCATTGTTTCTGGATTCCAACTCGACAAATGTCAATTCCTTCACTGTGTACATCAGTAAACCCCTTCATAACTTTTTTCCAATGATCTCACAGTTGTTGCATAAAAATTGATTAAAGGTTTTAACCGGTTAATTCAATACTGAGCTTTTTATCAAATGTGATGCGCCTATATTTGCGTGCACGGAAAAGCAGCAATCGCAACTTTCCATCTCTCTGCTCCAATCTTTCATGAATGCTCTTCATTAATCTGAAGACAAGATGAACTTATCCACTGACGTAATGGTGTTAATAGCATGTGTGTATAGATGCATTATTTGGTAAACACTTTCATAAGTTCATAAGTGCTAGAGTAGAATTGGGCCATTTGGCCCATCAATTCCATTCAATCATTGCTGATCTATCTGTCCTTCCTGACCTAATTCTCCTACCTTCTCCCCCATACTAATTAAGAATCTATCTCTGCAGTAAAAATATCTATTGACGTCCTCTATAGCTGTCTGTGGCAATGAATTCCACAGATTTACCATTCTGACTAAATAAATTCCTCCTTGTCTCCTTCCTAAAAGAACTTCCTTCAATTCTGAGGCAATGACCTCTGGTCCATGACTCTTCCACTAGTTCCTCATCCACTCTATCCAGGCCTTTCACCATCCGTTCAGTTTCAATGAGGTCTCCCCTCATCCTTCTAAACACCAGTGCCATCAAATGCTCTTTGTGCATTTTTCATTAGTGCCTCTCATCAACGTGACCTCTTTTGTCTTGGTTTTTACTCACAGGCTGGTAGCTTAAGAAATGATTCTGCTCAGCTCTTCCCCCTGTGGGTGAGAGTATGATTTTTTTTAAATTCAAAATGTCATAAGCCTTTCGTGGGTGTGTTCACCGCATTTAAATCCTGTGGGTACCAGGTAATACATAGGTTGACATGTTGCCATTTTTTTCAGTCTGCGCTTGAGATGATGCTTGATAAAGGTAGGATTCTGTGTACATTTGTCCGTGATTCACCAATAGTTAATTATGAGGCAACATTTGTTCAGTTGAATGGTTAAGTACAAGGAATTGTGGATATATGACTAGATTTGTTTTGGGCTAAGCGTTAATGGAATGCATGATTGGATCCGAAAGCTGTATGTCTGGAAATGGGAAGAGATGGATGCAGTGGAGTTAAGTTCACTGTGTATACAACCTCAGACTTGTTAGGTTAAATGCACTGTTTGTGCTGTAAGTTGCAGGCAAAGCTTTAATACATTTTAAGTTAGTTCAAAATTAACTTAGCAATATGCTATGGGTGAAGCCTCTATCACTATACTTTGAGTAAGAGATGTTGGTGTAAAAATTCATTAAGTCCCATCTTGGTTTAATAATCGAACTTCATTGGTTGGGGCTAGGTTAAACTTGGCTTTTTCTTCTAACATTCAATCTTCAATCTATCCACTCAAGTACATTCAGTCTGTTTGCCAGTGATCTCTTAAACTAGCTGATATTACTTGGCACTAAATGCCTGGAGTTAGGAATCAGAAATAGCTAATTAAACTACAGAAATAAGTTCCACCTGTGACTCTTCTAATAGTCTGGTTATGTGTGCTCAAGACCTACAGAGAGGAGCACAAAACAAACAGTTGTGGCCCAGAGTTTGTGGTTAACAGTAAAGTGCAAATTATTACCACAGACTTCCTCATGTGTAGTGGTCTGTGCCAAGCACTTCCCTTTCGACCATCTGTTGCAGTCAACTGTCTGGGGATCCTTGGTATTCAACTGCTGGCTCTGCAGCTCTTTACTTTAAAACATTTTCAATCTTCATGGCTGTGACGGTAGACCAACTAAATATTAGCCATTATTTTTCACAAGTTGCTTGTTTATTTTGCTACGTATTTATTGCTCTACTTCATTTTTTAAATTGCATTTTGAGTGACCCAATGCAAGATGTTCAACTTGTTTGGAGAGTAATGGCTACCAGTATTGTTGCCACAAATCACGCACCAAAAAATCAGACTATGTGGTCATTATGTCAGGGCCATTTAAGGTTAGGATGCCTCTGTTTCCCACTGATTTCTATATTTGTTGCACACTGAGAAATCTATTGTTAAACTGAATATACTCAATGCAGCATTATTGCAACTGAGGCACTAAACTAATTCCCTGAACAATCCCAGTGCAGTCTGAATGGGATTTTCCCTGGGGTCGTAGCCACGTTTATTCTTGAACTAACATTTAAAGCTTGTAGTTACCTCTTTAGAGCTTACTGCTTTTCTCCCAGGTTGAAATCAAGATAACACTTATTTTAGTGGCTTATAGCATGATATCACTTGATCTACTTAATAATAATCGTCCCTTCCAAACCACCCCCTCTCCTGGCACTTTCTCTTGCAACCGCAGGAAATGCTACACTTGTCGCTTTACCTCCCCCCTTGACTCCATTCAAGGACCCCACCAGTCTTTCCAGGTGTGGCAGAGGTCCACCTGCACCTCCTCCAACCTCATTTATTACATCCGCTGCTCTAGGTGTCAGCTGCTCTACATCGGTGAAACCAAACTTCGCTCCATAGCTGCTGCCTCACCCGCTGAGTTTCTCCAGCATTTTTGTCTACCTTTGATTTTCCAGTATCGGCATTGCCTTCTTAAATACTTAATAATATTGTTGGGTTTTCATTTGGAGGCTTGCTGAGGAATACTCGTGCAGCAGCATTGTGTACCATTCAGCTGTGTTCTGTCCACGAGCTTGCATTTCTCAAACCAACCTGAGGAGACATGGTGGGATGGGTGAGATCCAGAACTAATGTGAACAGGATTATAGTCATTTGAATATCCAGCATATGATGTATATCAGCATGACGTGTTGAGCTAATTCTTTCTCCAAGGAGAGAGATTTGTTTGTTACGCAGTGCTTTGCAGTTCTCTAGCCTAACAGTTTGGCACTAGTGATGACCAACTTGCTTGTATACATCCCATACATTTGAGAGACCGGTGGGATGGATTTTCTGGTGCTGCAACTGTGGAAACTCTGTATGTGGCAATATTGTTGCATTTAGCAGAGAAATCCGAGTTAAACACCCTGGTTTAGCTACACAGCCCCTGGTTGGCCTGTTTTTATTTACATATTGTCTGGCTGTGTTTCTGGCCATTTGGTTTACGATAATTTCTCTGGTGTGGAACCCTGACGTAACCTGAGAAGGACGTGCACCAGATAACCTCTCCCTCTAGTGACGCAACATTGAATTGCAATCGTATGAGATTGTTGCCTGCATGTCACCCACCACAAGGTGCTGCGATACAAGCTGGAATTCTCAACGTTCAGTGTGCCAGACCAACTCTTTACGCTGTTGTATAAATGGAGCACCTTATGGTACTTCTATACTGTTTTAATGGAACTAATGTTCCTTGTAACTAGTGATGCACAGATTCCAGGTATAAATGTTCTTGTTGAAATTAACATTCTCCATGGATATTGTTACGGATTGAATTAAACATTACACGGAGAAATTCATTTTGCTTATAATACCGGCGACGCCACGTGTGGTGAAATTTTATCGTTCATTCCACTGGAACGTCTCCCGATCCCCCTCCGTTGCCCACGACCTGCTCAGCCTCCAAACTGTTGTCCCTCTTCTTCTGGCAAGCCATCTTGTGGTCTGGGGGCAACCTCCTGCAGCCGACTTAGAGTCTTGTGGACTAAGTTCAGTATTTCACAGGTGGCCTTGCTTCATGTTGACAAATGTGCAGAGTGTATGCCTGTGTGGGTCAGTGTTGCTGAGCCATTGCTCTGCAGGCTAACTGTAGTATAACAGATCGATAGAAGAAATGAACCTGACCCCTCAATCTCAACATTTATCGTTGAAGCTAAAATGTTAGACGTTTGTGGTGATCTGAAGGACTATGCTGTTGCTTCTATTGCAGGTCTGCCCCATGTCCCCCCGACACTCCGCCAACAGCTCCAGGGGCCTATGGCAGCAACAGGAAATTGCAGCAGACCCAGGCACAAGTGGATGAGGTAAGAACCATGTCCCAATGCACAGTTATGTTTAATGGTAAATTAAATCTACTTTCCGATGAATGAATCATGAACCAAAGATGATTTTCATCTCCTTTGGTTAGTAAACCTGAAATGCTCAGTGATTGCAAACCAAGTTTACTTTCAAAAGTGCAAATTTGTCTTGAAATATATAAATGTTGGGAGCTTGGAGCTTGTGAAACCTGGTTTGGTATTGACTGCTTAACACTCTCATAGTCATTAATGATACAGGCTGATCACCCTTGTGCTACCTAAAACATGCTCTCCTGCATGTGTCGTTCTACAATTTATTTGATTGAGCAGATCTTTAATATCAATCTGCCTTTGGCTGTTTTAGACAAAAGGTTTGATTTCCATCTTCAAGTGAACCAGGCTGCTGGTGCTCCTTGAGCTGACCTTGTTGACCTGTGATGGTCAAGAATCACTTGCAGGTTGCACAGGACTTGTGGTGACCTACAAGGGAATCTGGTATCTATTGCATATATTTAAGCACCATGCAGCAGCTGCTGAATTAGGACTATCCCATGTCCACTTTGTTTCTGTTCAAACAAAATACAGCCTGTGCCATTCAGCCTGTTTAGAGCAGTTGTTCTAGTTCTAAACTTGCTTGTTTGCAACTCCAAACTTGAGGAGACTTGGTAATCATGCACTCTGTTTCCTGTAAAGGGTGGTTGGGTTACTAGATTTCACCATCAATGCATCTTCTGACATTGGCTGTATCAGCAAGTGTCCAAATGACTTCTACCTACAGTTCTACCCATATTGGGTAAAAATTGCATTGAACATCATTAGAGAAATCTGCTCTGAAGTCACTAATCCAGTCGTCTAATTGAAGAAGCGTAAACACATCATAGCAACACGGTTTGTTTATCAATTACATTCATACAGAGCTTCTGTTCTTTTTATAGATTTGTTTAAGATGTTGCTACTTTATTCTTTATTGAAGTATTTCTCCAGACACTCAAGGTGCATGTACTTCACAACCAGACTAGTACAACACACTTTCAATAAAAAGTTTGAAGTTCCTCCCACCGACCTCGGCTTGATATTAGATTTGCACCGAATGATTAGCCCATGTGTTTTTGAGCCATTCACTCCCCCTCTCACGCTGATAGCACTGCAGGGTGTTTCTAATGGGTACATTTGAGACCTTCAAGTAAATCCTGCCCCTTACCTTCTCAGGTTATACATTTCGAGCCATAAAGGTTTTAATCTCTGCACTTTCCCCCAATTCTTGCCAGAGACTTGAAATCGGTATCCTTTGGCTACTTGCAGTCATTAGAAACAGTTCTTTGTTTCCACTCTTATTCTTTTGAATCACTGTTTTACTTGACAAAAGGACTGATTAACTACTTGGCTTCATACTTCTCCCCACCCCTAATTCCAGCGGAAAAGCTCATGGTTCTCTTCACACCAGGTGGCGCAGCAGTCGAGTCGCTGCCTTACAGCGCCAGAGACCCGGGTTCGATCCTGACTTTGCATGCTGTCTGGGTGGAGTTTGCACATTCTCCCTGTGACCTCATGCTCCGGTTTCCTCCCACATCCCAAAGATGTAACTTGTGCATGGGTGAATGTTGGCTGGTGTGGACCAAAGGGCCTGTTTCCCTGCTGTGTCTCTAAACTAAACTCGTGCATCTCTGCTAGAGTTCAGATAAAAAATCCAGGCACCTTTTACTTCCTATGCATCATCAAGACTTTTCCTGTACACTCCGTTCTATTTTGCCACCTTCAGGTTGTGGATATCATGAGAGTGAATGTAGACAGAGTTCTTGAACGAGACCAGAAGCTGACAGAGCTGGATGACCGGGCTGATGCACTGCAAGCAGGGGCGTCACAGTTTGAGACCAGTGCTGCAAAACTAAAACGCAAATATTGGTGGAAGAACTGTAAGGTAAGATCGTGATTTCTTTCTTGGCAGTTAGCTTCAGCCATCGTTCCTGGTCAGGAATATTTATAATAAAAAATAAATCTGTTGCTTAAGTGCTTATCGTAAACTTTTTAATCACATGTTTCTGCATGGAAGTATCCTGACTTGCAATGGAGTCCCATTTTAACATGCTGGTGTGAAGTGACTGATTGAAATGACTGTTCAAGATAAATCAATTTGATTGAGTCTAGTTCCTTAAACTGCTGGCATAAGTTCTTGTGGTGAGCTGGCCACATCCTTCCTGGGCTTTTTATGCAATGAGCCGATGTGGAGCTGTCAAAACACATCCTCTGGGTAATGAAAAGGAGGCTCCCCCGCTGAAAGTTGGAATGGGTGATATTTGCTACATCAGATTGGAATGATACTTATCCAAAATTAATGTTTTTGTTATCGCTGCACCTGCAGAAGTGGCATTTCCTGCATTGAAATATATTCAGGCTTTGGACCTTTTATTCCAACAGATGTGGGCAATCTTAATAGCTGTCATCCTGATCATCATAATTATCATAGTTGGTGAGTATTCCTTGCTTTACTTTCCTTTCCATCATCTGCACCTGTCTCCAATTCCTAATCTGCCCCTTGAGTACTCCTTCAATCACCTCTGTTTATGGAAACTCAATTCAGAAGATGGTGAAAGTACCCGTGATGCTCAGACTGTCAGGATAAATTAGCCAATGTACTAATTCCTACCGCCTCGACTCCCAGTCCACGCCACAGGTGTGGTTCATTTAACCAAGAAGCTTGCTGGTTGACCTCTGAGCTTGTGTCAAATTGGAGCTGTTTGGGACCCTCCGTAAATGCTGCCGGCAACAATTGTATTATTCCAGCAAATAACTACTGGGTTTAGATTGGAGACTACTATGTACTTGTTCCACGAAAGTGGTCAGATTGTGACGCTTTGGTCACTTGTGTGACTTGGTTTCCTGCTGCGAAAGCTGCCTTTTGTTATAACTTCTGCAGCAAACATGCAATCACTGTAGTCCACAATGTGAGTAATCGCGTGGCTGATCTATTCTTTGCTTTCTTTGCAGTTTGGCAGACCTCATAAGACTGACCCAATTCTTGCCTGTTGGAAATTGGAGGTGGACTTTAAGATTTCAGCTCTACATCTACTGTTTTTAAAATAGTTCATTTTTGTCTCGGCTTAACATTATTAAACATTGGAGGGAATTATTGAGTATAATCAGGAGTTTAGAATGTTGTAAATTAAGTATTGATCTTGTCACCTGAAACGTGTCTCATCATACACTGAACTTCAGCGGCATCGTTTCTCAATCTGTTAATTGATATTAGCACCATCTTCTTGGACTTGGAAGGGACCAAATTTCTTTGGGCAACTTCAAGTCTTAATGCTTTCCTCTAGTGCCTCTTTATCCTGGCCTGAAGTTGCCTCAAGATTCAACTCCTGATCATGGCCAAACTTCAACATGATTGTCTGTATTTGTCTTGCTGAACTTTTCTTTTTTTTTCTTGCCCCCCCCCCCCCCACAAAAGTAATGCCCTAACTCAATTTTTTAATTTGAGTAAACTGTTCATCAAGTTGAGGGTTATTAGATGAAGTCAGATTGTGTCATGCCGACATTTGAAGTGGCTTCTGCTCAAGTAATGATTGAGCAAAGGATCATGAGTGCTAAATGGAGACATGGTTTCTCTGTACCTCAAACCTTGAAGAATACTCTGGACCAGGGGTGCACGTGATTACCTCGGTCTGATTGCACAGAATACACAGCTAGCCACCAATAATAGTGTTGCCTGCTGCATCTGTGTTATTGTAGTAAGGGAGGATTCTTCACTAAAATGGCATTTCCTTGTGTAGATGTTTTATAACTCTCCATTGAAGCAGAGTGGCCTGTATATGAAGACCTTTGCCCTATTCCTGTTTCATTTGACACTTGAGCATTATTAGTTTATAACTCTCCTTTTCCAGGTAGGTTATTTTTAAAGGTTGAATGAACTATTTGCCAACTCTTATCTTGAGTGGAGATTTGTTTGGATTTCATGCTGTACCTCCAAATTGCTGGAATGGAGGAAAATGGAAGATCTACACCACTAATTAGTGATGGTGTGTGGTCTAGTTACAATCCATCCTTCCGATCTCAACAGGAAAATACAAAGACTCCTTAAATTTGCAGTGCTAGGTTTTAGCAACCATGTTTTTTTAAGATATGCCAGTTGCCTAATTTTTACCCAAGGAGCTTTTCTATAAAATAGCCAAGAACCGTTTGATTATCTTGTGCCTTAACAGGTCTTCATCCTGGTTTGAACATGAATTTATGTTGTGATTTACTGGATCTCCACTGGAAATCTGTGCCTTTCCAACTTGCAATAGACTTTCTTGAACCTTGCAACGTGACAAGGTAGTGTTTTTGGTACAGTCTACTCAGAGCAAAAGGGGGAGAAATGTTTGGTCATGTACAATATGTGGTTACTACAGTAGTAAATTTGGCTCTAGACTTTGCTAAGTATCTTTTTCACAATAAGCCTTTAAATTAATAACTGCATCGTTGACCTGGGTTCACAAATCCGTATTCTTTCTGCACAAGTTTTTGTTTTAATGTCCTTGTTGACCTTGTCCTAAAGTCCTTGACATCTAATCGATCTTCAAGTGCAAACTCCTGCGCATCTTGACGGCTACACCAAACAGCAAATGAGCTGCTCTGTAGACCTGTCTGCCAGTTGGGTCGGTTCACTGCACTTGCCATTCGATTTCCTAGTGATAGTTTTGGTTAAAATTTGTCCAGCACTTGCCTTTGTATTGCACTGTGGGATACTGAACAGTAAATTAGTGATGGGGATTCTGCTTTCGACTGCAGTTTTGGTGACCCGAGTGACCATTTTTATGCTTTGTGAGATGCTCGTTCATTTTGCATCTTTCCATATAACGGGTCAGACAAAACTGATAACTTGCCTTCACCAACTCTGCTGTTGAACTGCAGAATTGACCCAAAGCGTGTGCGATGTGGACAAATTGATTCTTGATGATTGTTTGTTACAATTTAGGCATTGGTTTAAAATCAGAATTTGAATGAACCATCACCTAGGGTTCAATATTGGTCTGCCAATTTTTTTTTTCTAACTTTTTAATGGAATTCACTTAATCAGCAGTTGGGATTTGTAAATTGAGATGATAATTGTAAACTTGAGCAGGTGCCTTAATGTCTTCAGCCAGCAAGTTTGATGTTTTATTGAGCTTGGTTCTTGTTGCCTTGTGCAGTAGTTACTGCCGCTGGGACTTGATCCCAACAGTTACCAAAACCCAAACAAGTGCCTCTTGCCTAGAGTGCCCCACTTAATTACACTATTACAAAGCTTGTCCAGGGTAGCAATGCGGCTAGGCCTGTTCAATTGTATTTTACGATAAGAAAAATTTAATAAAATATTTCACAATCTGAAGGCTTGTCGTTCATATGGTTGCATGCACACTACACTGGGTTTGAAATGCTGGAGGCAGAAAATGCAAGGGCATTTCATTAAAAATGAGTAGTCATCTGGTGTCAGGATTAAGAAACTAGTTGTCTTTCTCCAGAACAAGGCTGGCATTTATTGCATCACAAACCCAATGCCCTGAAGGGATGGTTCTCTCCTTTCTGAATTATCCCTCCTGCTTCTGGGTAATGAGAAATGCCAATATTGAACAGAAAAAAAATTATAGACTGGCATTATGGATATGGGTGGGTTTTGTAAACATGTCTAGATGTTGCCGGAGACGGGTCATATGATGTCTACCAACACTATGTGACTGATTGAACTCAACATGAGTATGAAGGGAGAACATTTGAAGGGAAAGACTATAAATTCCTGTTATACTTAAACCCAAGGCCTTTATTATATTGCAGATCTTTTTCCTATGATGGGATTTTTCCTGTACACTGGGAAAAAGATTTGCCGTTTTATACAACTACATAAGATCATCCCTCGGCCCCCTGTGCTGAATTGAATAAAGTCCTAGCCTGTCCACACTCTCCCTGTAGCTCAGGCCCTTGGTCCTGGCATTATCGTAAATCTTCTCTGCACTCTTTCAAGCATAATGGCATCTTTCCTGAAGCAGGGTGACCAAAACTGACCACAATACAAGTGCAGCCTCACCAATCTTGTACAACTATAACATAATGTCTCAATTTCGATAAATGCCATTTCAGGAGGAATTGGGTAATTCTTTCAGAGGGCACCAACAGACAAATGGGCCGAATGGTAATTTTTTTCAGTAAATGCTTGGAGAACCTTAATTTGTATTGAGGGTTCGGAAGCCTGCTCAGGATTTGGCGCGAAGGTGAGGGTGGGACAGAGGGCGAACTGGAATGTCTTTGAGGGGGAAAGAGGCGACAAAGGAAGGCTTCCCAGCGAGCCATGGAGTCGGTGAGGCCGCAGCCCCCGCTGATCAGATCGCAAGCAGATTCATTATGAAGCGCAGAAATCAATGGAGGTTGGAGCCCGTAAGTCGATAGAACCATGCAGCTGGGGCCTGGGTCAGTGCCACGGAGTTGTGTGGAGAGGTCAGTGCGGCGGTCGTTGATGTGAAACAACGGACTAGGCTGGACCACGCTTGGAACCCGCTGCTTGGGGGGGGGGGGGGAAACATTGGTGACCCAGCGTGGGGGGACCACCTTGAGGGCGGGGGAGAACAAATGGGGGCCTAGTGTGTGGCTACTTTGTCAGGGCCCTTATGTGATGACTAATTGCATACCTTGGGTAGAAAAGCAAATAATCTCGCTGCCAGTGTCCCACTGTACATTCAAGGGCTGTCCCGAGTTTTTAAAAAAATCAAACTCGTGGTAAGCACGTAGAATGTAGGTAGCTGTTACGTCGCAGCTCGGGACGTCTCAGCGGCTCCTAAGCTAACTGCAGGTACTCGGGAAACGCGGTAAGCTCCTGAATACTCGTGAAGATTTTTCAACATGTTGAAAAATGTCCACGAGTGCCTGAGTAGCTATTACTGTAATTCTCCAAATTCGAATCCGGAAACTCGGGAGAGCTCTTGAATTAGCTCGTACAGTGGGACAGTCTTCAAACTGCTGGAGGAACTCAGCGGGTGCGCGGCATCTGGGAAGGGCATAGACTCCGAAGAACGCCCTAGATCCAATCCCTCCACGGATGCTGCCGGACCCGATGAGTTTCTCCAGGGCTTCTGCATGTGGGCGGATGTTGCCTCCAGCGCCCGGCGCGGAGTGACCGCGGACATGGCTCTCACAAGGAACTTTGCTCGGTATCTTTAATCTCCTGGGCCAGATGTTCGCCACATCAGCCCACAACAACTGCAGGCAGCTCATGTTTAAGAATGAAGGCCGCTCGCTTGATTTTAACTGCGTTTCAAAGACAATGAAGTGTTTGTACCGGGCCGGCTACAACCTCGCCGCTGCCTCTTCACAGCCCCTTTCACTCTGTGCCCGCGCCAAGTGTGATGTTAATGCGGCTCGTTGGGGCTTCCTCGCCCATTCACAACCCGACCCACCCTTTATGCCTCTAGTCAAACTCGAGTGACTTAAACAAGCTCCGACCGGGAGAGTCCATCGAGCTTGTGTTTGGTCTCCACTTTGTGTCAAAGGCCTGACGCGTGGCAACACGCTCCCAAACCCGCTCCCGTTCCCCACTCGCCACTTCCCTCGCGGTTCCCAGTGGATCGGTGGCGAGATGCAGCCGCGTTGATTGCGCGTCCCGGGTGGCGACTTGTGGTGGTCGTGGCCGCGGGGTTGGGGGCTGCGGGAGCTCAATGGCACGGAGGCGTTGCTGCGATTTTCCTCGCTGCGAGGCGCCGTCCGCGCTGGAGGCTGTTGTCAGGGAACTGGGTCACATTTAATATGGGCAATTGGGGCCCGCCGATTCGCTCCGGATCAGCAAATTGGTCCTTTTGTTCTGGGGGTTTCTCGCGCGAACAAAAAGAGCAAGAAGGGAAACTGTTCTTTGACAGCCCGAGGGTCACTTTCACCTTGCAAACGAGTTCAATACAACCGTTTTAAAAAAAACTATGTGTGGTCGAAAGGAACTGCTGGTTTGCCCCCGAAGATGGACACAAAACGCTGGGGTAACTCGGCGGCAGAGGCAGCATCTCTGGAGACCCATCTGTGGGGTAGTGGTACAAGACTGAGTACCCTGAGATGCATCTCGGCCTGGTTGGTGACCCTATCCTTCTCTCAAGGGAAGGTAGACAAAAGTGCTGGAGAAACTCAGCGGGTGCAGCAGCATCTATGGAGCGGAGGAAATAGGCAACGTTTCGGGCCGAAACGTTACCTATTTCCTTTGGTTTGTCTACCTTCGATTTTCCAGCATCTGCAGTTCCTTCTTAAACACATTCTCCCAACAGATGCTGCCTGCCCCGCTGAGTGACTCCAGCATTTTGTACCGATCTTCATTTCAAATTTCCTCAAGTCACAACCTATACACTCAGAGCCGAGTTCCTCCGGCACTTTGGGTTTTACTCAAGATTCAAGAAGTCTTGACGCTGGGCTTCACCAGTCACGGATGGGGTGTACAAGAGAGCAAGGCGTTGGTAGACTCGAGAGTAATTTGGTATTTAAGTGGAAAGTGGGAAATGACAAGAGAGAGAGCAGGAGAACTACCTCAACGCGCTATCCAATTTTCAATTCAATTTTTTTGTAATCCTCTGCCTTTGCCGGCGAGAGGAGGGCGACTGGGGTATCATTCAGAGGCTGGGTAGTGGGGGTGGGGGAGGGGCAGACCAAGATCTTGCGGGCAGTCGGTCCAACACAAAGCCGAGATACATCGAGATACATCACCTGTGAGGTGATCAATGAACGAGGGGATTGGCCAAGAAGGCAGTTTCTAACTATTGGGGGAGCGAGGTGAATGGACAGTTTCAACAACGGACTGGAAGAAACTGCAGATGCTGGTTTAATTCGAAGATAGACACAAAACGCTGGCGTAACTCAGAGCGCCAGGCAGCATCTGGAAAAAAGGGAGTAGGTGACGTTCAGGTGGAGACTCGTCTTCAGTCTGATGAAGCGTCTCGACCCGGAACGTCACCAATTCCTTTTCTCTGGAGATGCTGCCCGCCTCACTGACTTACGCCAACATTTTGTGTCTATCTTCATCTCCGGACATGTCGGCGCTCCAGTGAATGATGATGGAAGTGGCTCTCCGCCCGCGAGAGCTGCCCGCATGAAACAGTCGATAAACAGAGGAATGTCTAATTGTGTGGACAAGATATGAATCCCTTCGGAAATCCCAATGATCCGATCATGGCGGAGTTGCTTCATCTCCTGCCGATGAAATTCTGTGTTTTATAAAATATGTCGTTAACGTTAGTCGCTACTGAGTGAACACATATGTTCTTGACTGAACTAATGTATGTTTCTAAACTAAACTTGTTCTCAGCTATGTTTAGGCTCTTGACTGGGACATGTTTGCGCATTTTGGCCTTTCATTGATTGATTCGCGCTTTTTAAATACTCGATTGACAATTCTGTTTATATGTCAGATTTAAAAGACTTCTAAACTGCCCGGACCAGAAGGCGAGCCACGCGTGTCCGGGCCAGGGTGATTCAATCAAATCAGTTCAACCTCATTTTTAAAACGTGTCCAATCCAACACCAAAACGCGTTCCCAATGAGAAGCGGAGACTTATGCCGGCTGTTGCCGGGCGGGCGGGAGGTGCTGTGAGATTCCTGAGCAGAAAATTGTGATTGTGTCAGGACATGGAGATGATTAGCACGGCGCTGGCTTTGAGCGCGGAGCGTGAAACGGATTTGCCATTTACTACAGAGCGAGAAATGAGCGTTGAATAGCATCCCCACTATGACACTGGCCGCCAGCGCCGACCGCCCTGACACCCGCACACACTCAGCGCCAACAATTTCTCGCTTCAGTTTCCGCTGCGGGAGGGTCACCGCCGCCCAAGGTGCCGATTCCTGACGATGCGTCTCATTTGTCGGCGCGGAACCGAAACTGATCAAAGTTCCACACAAGTTTGTGACTGGAGGCGGGCGGCGCTTTGGAGAAAGCCACGTTCCGCCATTGTTCTGTGGAATCTTTCCACCTCATTTGGAGTCATTCAGCGTGGAAACAGGCCCTTCGGCCCACCTTGTCCACACTGTCCAACATGTCCCATCTACATTAGTGACGCCTACCAGCGTTTGGTCCATATCCCTCTATGCATGCCCTTTACACGGACGTGTCTAAATGTTTCTTACACATTGCAACAGATCGTAAACGCTTCAACTACCCCCTCGGGCACTTCCTTCCTTGCACCCATGTGTGAAAAAAGTTACCCCCTCAGATTCCTATTAAATCTTCCCCACTTCTAAAAGTAGTTGCAAACGTTCATGCCACAAGCATCACCTTTTTAGTAATCTTATGGGAATTTGAATCAAATATTTTTTTTCCGCCTCTAACGGTAGAGACAGAATCTCCCGTCGTCTGTGATTAGTTGGTGTTCAGTTAATAATTGGTTACGACTTGCTTGTTTTGCTGGACGTTGATTAATGAAGAAGACTCCTTTCAGCGGCCTGAAGGAAGGAACACTTAATGCAAAGAGTTGACCAACTGACCATTGGCAGATCAGCTCCGTGTTTCAAATCCAGTGTGGGGGAATAATGATGAAAGGATCTCTCTCTCTCTCTCTGTGTCGCGTTACAATGGGCGCGGGCAGCTGCGGGGAACGGCTACTCCTTGCATTCAGATGCAAAGTGGCGAGGCTTTATAACCCCCTCGCCAACGGCGCTCCCGGCTATTTCACCGCTCACCTGTTCTTGTTGAGCACGCACACACAGAAAAAAAAACATAACTATAAGGGGAAAAAATAAGAGAGTGTGAAATGAAAAATACCACCAAGCCGGCGGGGCGGTTCTTGCTCCCAGTCGCTACACAAACCTGCGGCCACAGGAAGGTGGGTGCGAGATTTGCTGGAATCCAGCCGATTTATGAAGTGTGTCGGGAGGGACTGCGGTTAGGCACAAAATGCTGGAGTAACTCAGCGGGACAGGCGGGACCGTAAATGCTGGTTTATGCCAAAGAAAGATACAAGAATCTGGAGTAACTCCAACTCAGTTATTTCAGCCTTATTTTGGAGGTAGATAAAAAAAAATGCTGGAGAAACTCAGCGGGTGAGGCAGCATCTGTGGAGCGAAGGACATTTCGGGTCGAGTTTGTCTTCGATTTATCACGCGTTGATTTGTGGAAAGTGCAAAGAAAGTAACGTGTTGTTTGTTGTTTGCAGATTTCAAAGCCGCTGATGGAGAAAAAGAGAAGGGCTCGGATCAACGAGTGCCTGGAACAGCTGAAGATGTTGCTGGAAGACCACTACTCAAATAACGTGAGGACCCAAACCTGTCAATGTCCCTCCCGCCGCCGCGCCAACTCTGCCCAAGTGTTTAGTTTAGTTTACAGCGCGGAAACAGGCCCTTCGGCCCACCGAGTCCGCACAGACCAGCGATCCCCGCACACTGGCACCATCCTACACACACTAGGGACAGGTTACATTTACACCAAGGCCATTAACCTCCAAGTCTTTTGAGTGTGGGATACCGAAAATATTGTCTGAAGCCCATGCATGTCACGGGGAGATTGGACAAACTCTGTACAGACAGCACCCGTAGTCAGAAGATAGACACAAAAGGCTGGAGTAACTCAACGGGACGGGCAGATTCTCTGGGAAGAAGGGGAGTGTGACGTTTCGGGTCCAGACCCTTATTATTCAGGATCGAACCCGGTTCTCCGGCGCAGTTCCACCGCAGCGCCGCCGTGCCACCAGTGTTTGGTGTTGGGTGCTTTCCTTCTCAGTATCTTGCCCCTCTCATTTGTCCCCTTCACGTTTTTACGCCACAGATTAGGAAACGCAAACTTGAAAAGGCCGACATCCTGGAATTAACAGTGAAACATCTGAGGGATTTGCAGAGTTCTCGACAGGGTGAGTGTTGCCTCAGCCCAGGCGTCAGCGCGGGGGTGGTGGGGTGTGTTGGCGGTGTATGCGGCCAGTGCAGCGTCGGGGGAGAGGGGTGGGTGAATGGTTCTTTGCGTGGGATTAAGGAAAATTCACGGCAGAGCGAGAAGGGGCTGCCCGGATTCATCCAGCATTCCTGGAGGAAACCCGTGGCCCCCGGACTCGGCTCCCGCAGTGGACATTCAACGCGATGCCGGGTCCACGGCCACATAGCACTGTCCGGCGCGAGTTCCACGCCTCGATCAGCCTCCGTGTGAAAATCCCACAACTCCTCTTCTCCCCACACATTCAATAATTCACTCCACTCGGCCCAAACTTATATTGAGACGAGATTCTCTGCTTTTAACGCGACCTCCGTTCGCTGCTGCTTCGCCAACGGGTACAGAGGCGGATGAGAGCAAATCTGGGCCATCGTCCAGTGGGATTTGCATCGGCTCCATTTCCCACGCTTGGTTCCCCAATTCCTTTAACCATACAACATAACCTAGTCCTCGCCGTGTGAGAGTGAGAGTGTGTGAGAGAGAGAGAGGGTGAGAGAGACTGTGAGTGATAGTGTGAGAGAGAGCGAGAGGGTATGAGAGAGAGAGAGTGAGAGTGTAACGAGAGTGAGTGAAAGATAGAGAGACAGACAGAGAGAGAGAGAGAGCGAGAGAGAGAGACAGAGAGAGAGATAAATAGATACATAGATTCCAGTTCCTGCCAATACTGGGAAATCTTAATATATCCGAATACAAACGCGCTGTCAGCAATTATCAGGCATTGTTATCCCCGCGGAGTTAATACTGTTTATTACAGACTAATTTAATTAAATCTCTCCTTTGACTAAGGAGCTGATCCCGCCCCTCCCTCCCTTCCACACCAGCCGTGTCCCATCATCACACTGCGCGCACCAATTGACCGGGAATCAAAGTTGCGCTGCGGTTCGCGGCGGGGAAGGAGGGTTATTTAAAGGGTTTCCTTTGCGGGAAGATATGCGAGGGAATTATGTACCCACCCCCCGGGGTATGGAAAGGAATGGAAACGCATTAACCGGGGAAGCGGAGCGGGGAGGACGCACAGAGAGGAGGGAATGCAATGGTCAGCAAGGGGCTGGGGTGGCTGAGCAATGGGGAGAGGATTGAGCAGTTGGGCCGAATGGTCCCAACAGAAGAACCTGCATTTGAAGAGAGGTTTTCAGGAGGAGTGTTAACGCATCTGGGATGTTCAACTTTCCTGTGAGCGGACGTGGGTTAAACCGAGGGGGGAGAGAGAGGACACGGGAGGGGGGGGTGGGATCTAAGACCACCCCTGGTGAAGTTGGTGTGGGGAGGTACTGTAGATGCTGGTTTAACCCAGAGATGGATACAAAAAGCTGGGGTAACTCAGCGGGACAGGCAGCATCTCTGAAGAAGTCTTCGAACGGTCACCGATTCCTTTTCTCCAGAGATGCTTGTCTGACCCGCTGAGTTACTCCAGCATCTTGCGTCTATCTTCTGAAGTTGGGACGTGTTATGTGCAGGATATAAGTGGAGGTGTTGGCGCGGTGGCCCTGACTGTGTGTGTGTGTGTGTGTTTAGGAGCGGTGCGGATGTCCAGAGACGGAGTGGCGCAGTACCAGGCGGGATTCAGGAGCTGCCTGAACGCAGTCAGCCAGTACCTGCTGCGGAGCAAGGGCACCGAGGAGCACCTGCGGCTGGGCGTACTCAACCACCTGGTCACCGCTTTCCCCGTCTTCTCGGGCTCCGGCTTCGGCGCGGTGGACAGCGGCAGCCGAACCGAAGGCCGGCTCCCCGTCAACCCGGCTGGCCAGCCCCAAGGCGAGCTGTGTGTCCCCGCGGCCAAAGCCGCCTCCGCCTCCGCGCCTCGACACTGCAGCCAGCAGCAAGTTTCTGACATCGCGTCGACTGAGAATTCCAGGCCGGAGATCCCCGCACAAGAACAGGGCGCGGCGCCCGTCGCTGCCCAAACTAAACCCCCCGCCAACCGCGTACCTTCCCCGGACTTGGAACCGCTGTGGCGACCCTGGTAGCTCTCTTATCCTCTGCGCTGGACATAGCGTGTACTGAACTAGCGAGGGAATGATCTGCATATGCTGCAGATAGACGCAAAATGCTGGAGTAGCTCGGCGGGACAGGCAGCATCTCTGGATAGAAGGAACGGGTGACGTTTCGGGTCGAGACCCTTCTTTGTATATAAGTGTATGTAACTGCTTTGTAAGAACATTGTTGGAATATTAATTCTATATCTAGAATGAATAAAGGATGTTTGTTTAGATTCCGTCTCCAGTCTTTTGTGTTCTTCCTATCTGAAGATCCTTATCTTTCCCAAAGCTTTTTGGAAACCAAGAAGATGCTGGAATCTTGAGCAAAACACGAAGTTCTGGAGGAACTCAGCGGCTCAGGCAGCATCTCTGGAGGGAATGGACAGACTGAAGAAGGGTCGGGACCCGAAACGACCTCAGTCCATTCCCTCCACATTTGCTGCCTGAACCGCTGAGCTCCTCCGGCAACTTGTGTGTTAATATTCTCCACGATCAGAGGAAACACTCGCAGTGTTAAGTAACCGACCTCAACTAGTAATCTGGCCACAGGTGGTGACGTTACAATCAGAGAGTTGTCAGATTGGTGCTAATAAGTCCCCGTGTCTAATGCCGTGCGCGCTGCTAAAATTCACCCGGCACCCCTGCATCTTTTAGCGAGAGAAATACTAAAGACAATTTCGAAACAGTGCTTTTTTTTTTACACGAAAAACGAAGAACCGCGCCACCGACCTCGCCATCATTGCCTGGTCCGACTCAGCCCAGTTGAAACTGATTGAAAACAGTATTTTCGATTACCACGTTTACTGGTGGCACTTGAACTCGCAACACCACTATCAACATTGAAATAATCAGGGGTTACACAAAAAGCTGGAGAAACTCAGCGGGTGCAGCAGCATCTAAGGAGCGAAGGAGATAGGCGACGTTTCGGGTCGAGACCCTTCTTCAGAGTGTAGATTGCCGGCAGATTTGGTCGTCATTTGGAAGAAGCGCGTTGAAGTGTTGTACTCGTTCGACCACTTTTCTGCTGTCAGTACATTTTGGTACATAAACAAACTCCCAGGAATAAAGCTCTGAAATGTGTGTTTGCGCGCATGAGAGAGAGAGAGAGAGAGAGAGAGAGAGAGAGAGAGAGAGAGAAAGAGAGAGAGAGAGAGAGAGAGAGAGAGAGAGAGAGAGAGAGAGAGAGAGAGAGAGAGAGAGAGAGAGAGAGAATATAAGCTCTAAAAACACAACCTTCGCTGGGGTCGATTGGAGATGATGTTTCAGTTTGCCGGATGGCTAAGTTGGTGGGTTTTTTGATCAGCCATGATCACATTGAATGGCGGTGCAGGCTCGAAGGGCCGAATAGGTACTCCTGCACCTATTTTCTATGTTTCTATGGTTGTGCGAATGACACCAAGACAGCATAGAGAAGCACAGGTAGACAAAAGTGCTGGAGAGACTCAGCGGGTGCAGCAGCATCTATGGAGCGATGGAAATAGGCAACGTTTCGGGCCGAAACTGGAAGGAAATAGGTAACGTTTCGGGCCGAAACCCGAAAGGGTTGCCTCTTTCCTTCGCTCCATAGATGCTGCTGCACCCGCTGAGTTTCTCCAGCACTTTTGTCTACCTTCTCTTGAGAGAATCAGGTCGAGATCCATCCTCAGGATACGCCAGCAAAACATTTCACCGTGACTTCTCGCATGTGACAATGAAGAGTTCATTCATCCTTTCATTGACTGCAGGAGAAAGCGGAGGCTGAGTTTGTTAAACATTTCGTACGAATTCTCAAAATAAAAACTGATGATTACCGACTTGAAAATGAAAATTGGGGAATCAATGCGGAAGAACAGGGATGAGGTGTAGACTTCAATTGGGGGGGGGGGGGGGTTTCTTTCAAAGAACCAGGAGAAATGATGCTTTAAAGAAGGAACTGCAGATGCTGGAGAATCGAGGGTACACAAAAGGCCGGAGAAACTCAGCGGGTGCAGCAGCATCTAAGGAGCGAAGGAGATAGGCGACGTTTCAGGTCGAGACCCTTCTTAAGGGGTTGGACAAGCTAGATGCTGGAAGATTGTTCCCGATGTTTGGGGAGTCCAGAACAAGGGGTCACAGTCTAAGGATAAGGGGGAATTCCTTTAGGACCGAGATGAGGAAAACATTCTTTACACAGAGAGTGGCGAGTCTCTGGAATTCTCTGCCACAGAAGGTAGTTGAGGCCAGTTCATTGGCTATATTTAAGAGGGCGTTAGATGTGGCACTTGTGGCTAAAGGGATCAGGGGGTATGGAGAGAAGGCAGGTACGGGATGCTGAGTTGGATGATCAGCCATGATCACATTGAATGGCGGTGCAGGCTCGAAGGGCCGAATGGTCTACTCCTGCACCTATTTTTCTATGTTTCTATGTTTCAGGAGAAATGATTTGCCCCCAATGCTCTGTTCGTGTGCTTCACGCGACATACACTAAACCGTTTGTTCCATCGAATCTCTGCTAGCTCTCGGGGCAATTCACCGTGCACCTGCAACGTGGGGTGTGGGATGATAACGTGACAATAGTTGCAGATGTGAAGCTGAGCTAACACAGAGCAACATGTCTGTATATGGAAGATAAACTCAAATAGCTGGAGTACCCAGTGGAACAGGCAGCATCTCTGCAAATAACGAATGGGTGACGTTTCGGGTCGAGACCCTTCTTCACAATTCATGTCTGTGTATGACTTTGTAATCGACATTCTCTGGGGCCACTGAGTATCACCGGATGGGTGTGTGTTTTCTAGGGCGGGCCTTTGTCTGCATTAAGAGTCCTCCAAATAAAGGGCGATGATTGGGGGGATTCTAGCGTCAGTTGACGCACATTATGTTACACTTAATGTTCGGGGTCAGGTGGGAACAATAACACGAACAAAACACCAATCGCCTTTGTCATGCATTGATTGTGGACACCCCTGTTGGGCAATTGTGTCATTCCATAAACTGTCTGAAGGCGAATAATTGGTGAGTGCGGTTAATTGGTGAGTCCGGTTAATCATTGACACGATAAGTCATTAATCGCCAAATCCCTGCTTCCTCTCCGCTCACCGCAGTCATCACACGATGAAAGGGATCTCAATACAACAACATCATCACAAATCTCACGATGGTCGTATTATTCCGGTTGTACTCGAGGAGTATTATATGAAACTCCTGTCGCCCTAATACAGGAAGGATGTGGAGACTTTGGAAACGGTACAGTGGAGGTTCGCCAGAATATGGCTGGATTAGGGAGTGTGAGTTACAGGGAGAGGATGGATAGATCTGGATGGTTTTGTCTAGAGCGTCCGAGGTTGAGTGGGGATCTAATGGAGGCATATAAAGTTATGAGAGGTATAGATAAGGGCAGAACCGTGTTCCCATGTTGGAAATATCAAATACTAGAGGACAAAGCTGTAGGGCGAGTTGGGGCAATGTTTAAAGGAGATGCATTGGGCACGTTTTTTTTTTCACGGCGAGTGCCCGGCCCGCGCTTCTAGGGGCGGTGATGGTGGCATTTGTAAGACATTTGGATTGGCACGTGGTTGTCCGGGGAATGGAGGAATGTAGATTGCGTGCAGGCAGATGAGAGTTGGCCTCGGATTGTTTTGGGCACAGATATTGTGGGTCGAAGGGCCTGTTCTGGTGCTGTACTGTTCCATATTCTTACAGCCGAACAGTGGGTTCTGGAGCGAAACACAAACTGCTGGAGGAACGCAGCGGGCCGGGCGGCATCTGTGGAGGACATGCACAGGCTTGGGATCCCCCCTCTGATTAGATTGGGGCTTCTTGATCAAGCTTCGGGTTCTTTGGGGGGGAGGTTATTAACTTGCGACCATAGTATTTGTTTCCCTGACATTTACATTGTACATTTGTTACCCGCGTTTACATTGTTAACCTCAACTCTTGCATGTGGAATAATTTTATAAAATGTTCATAAGTGAGAGGAGCGGAATTAGGCCACTCGGCCCGTCAAGTCTACTCCGCCATTCAATCATGGCTGATCCATCTAAAGAGCTTAATGATAGCGGAGTCAGGGGATATGGGGAGAAGGCAGGAACGAGGTACTGATTGGGGATGATCAGCCATGATCACATTGAATGGCGGTGCTGGCTCGAAGGGCCGAATGGCCTCCTCCTGCACCTATTGTCTATTGTCTAATTCTATTGTCTATTATAATTTCCTCTCAACCCCATTCTCCTGCCCCATAACCCCGGATACGGGCACTACTCAAGAATCTATCTATCTCTGCATTAAAAATATCCATTGACTTGGTTTCCACAACCTTCTGTGGCAAATAATTCCACAGATTCACCGCCATCGCGGAATGTTGCTTTCTCCAAAGCGCCGCCCGTCTCCAGTCAGATACTTGATCAGTTTCTGGTTCTGCGCCGACAAATGAATCGGCATCTTGGGCGGCGGTGACCCTCCCGCAGCGGAAACTGAAGCGAGAAATTGTTGGCGCTGAGTGTGTGCGGGTGTCAGGGCGGTCGGGGCTGGCGGCCAGTGTCATAGTGGGGATGCTATTCAACGCTCATTTCTCGCTCTGTAGTAAATGGCAAATCCGTTTCACGCTCCGCGCTCAAAGCCAGCGCCGTGCTAATCATCTCCATGTCCTGACACAATCACAATTTTCTGCTCAGGAATCTCACAGCGCCCCCCAACCCGCCACCCGGCAGCAGCTCTCGCTGTTTGCAAACACTTAGCACTGCTGATCGAAGCTATACCGCTGGCGCAGGGTTGTGCGCTGATGTACCCCCACCTGCCTCCCCCCCCCCCCCCCCCCCCCACCCTGAAATGCCTGAACTCCGGGTATCGCAGCGTCAATGAATGGAAGTATCGCAAAGCTCCAGAGTATTTAATGAATACGCGAGGCCATTGCTATTAACAAAGGCGAGAATGGAGAACTGCAGATGCTGGTTTACTCTGAATATGCACACAAAAAGCTCGGCTAACTCAGCAAATTCAGTAAAATGTTGGAGCAACTCAGCGGGACGGGAAGCACCTCTGGAGATCTATTTTCTCCACAGATGCTGCCTGACCCGCTGAGTTACATAGAAACATAGAAACATAGAAACATAGAAAGTAGGTGCAGGAGTACCTGCACCGCCATTCAATATGTTCATGGCTGATCATCCAACTCAGTATCCTGTACCTGCCTTCTCTCCATACCCCCCTGATCCCTTTAGCCACAAGGACCACATCTAACTCCCTCTTAAATATAGCCAATGATCTGGCCTCAACTACCTTCTGTGGCAGAGAATTCCAGAGATTCACTAATCTCCGTGTGAAAAAATGTTTTTCTCATATCGGTCCTAAAAGACTTCCTCATTATCCTTAAACTATGACCCCTTGTTCTGGACTTCCCCAACACCGGGAACAATCTTCCTGCATCTAGCCTGTCTAACCCCTTAAGAATTTTGAAAGTTTCTATAAGATCCCCCCTCAATCTTCTAAATTCTAGCGAGTACAAGCCGAGTCTATCAAGTCTTTCTTCATATGAAGGTCCTGACATCCCACGAATCAGTCTGATGAACCTTCTCTGTACTCCCTTTATGGCAAGAATGTCTTTCCTCAGATTAGGAGACCAAAGTTGTACTCAATACTCCAGGTGTGGTCTCACCAAGACCCTGTACTCAAATCCTTTTGTTATGAATGCTAACATACCATTCGCTTTCTTCACTGCCTGCTGCACCTGCATGCCTACTTTCAATGGGTTACACAAAAAGCTGGAGAAACTCAGCGGGTGCAGCAGCATCTAAGGAGCGAAGGAGATAGGCGACGTTTCGGGTCGAGACCCTTCTTTAACAATTTGCCTACTTTCAATGACTGGTGTATCATGACACCCAGGTCTCGTTGCATCTCCCCATTTCCTAATCGGCCACCATTCAAATAATAGTCTACTTTCCAAAGCGGATAACCTCACATTTATCCACATTATACTGCATCTGCCATGCATTTGTCCACTCTCCCAGCCTATCCAAGTCACCTTGCAGCCTCCTAGCATCCTCCTCACAGCTACCACTGCCTCCCGGCTTCGTGTCATCCGCAAACTTGGAGATGTTGCATTCAATTCATTCGTCCAAATCATTAAGATATATTGTAAATAGCTGGGATCCCAGCACTGAGCCTTGCGGTACCCCACTAGTCACTGCCTGCCATTCTGAAAAGCACCCGTTTGCTCCTACCCTTTGCTTTCTGTCTGCCAGTCAGTTCTCTATCCACATCAATACTGGACCCCCAATACCGTGTGCTTTAAGTTTATATACTAATCTCTTATGTGGGACATTGTCGAAAACCTTCTGAAAGTCCAGATATAACACATCGACTGGTTCTCCCTTATCCACTCTACTAGTTACATCCTCCAAAAAATCGATAAGATTCGACAGACATGATTTACCTTTCATAAATCCATGCTGACTTTGTCCAATGATTTCACCACTTTCCAAATGCGCTGCTATCCCATCTTTAATAACTGACTAGCAGATTCCCCACTACCGATGTGAGACTAACTGGTCTGTAATTCCCCGTTTTCTCTCTCCCTCCCTTTTTAAAAAGTGGGGTTACATTAGCTACCCTCCAATCTTCAGGAACTACTCCAGAATCTAAAGAGTTTTTTAAAATTATCACTAATGCATCCACTATTTCTGGAGCTACTTCCTTAAGAACTCTGGGATGCAGCCTATCTGGCCCTGGGGATTTATAGGCCTTTAATGCATTCAATTTACCTAACACCACTTTCCGGCTAACCTGGATTTCACTCAGTTCCATCTCATTTGACCCCCGGTCCCCTGCTATTTCCGGGAGATTATTTATGTTACACCAGCACTCTGTGGCTATCTTCGAGAATGGAGATGGTTTGTGACGCCAATTAATAAGCAGGGTTACATTCACATTATGGTGGTGAATCTGTGGAGTTCGTTGCCACAGAAGGCTGTGGGGGCAAAGGCAAGGGATGTTTTTATATTTGCAGATTCTTGATTAGTACAGGTGTCTGTGGTTATGGGGAGAAGGCAGGGGGAATGGGGTGAAGGAGGAAGAGATAGATCATCCATGATTGAATGACGGAGTGGACCTGATGGGCCGAATTGCCTAATTCTGATCCTATCACTGGTGAACTTTCTAAGGGGGGGGGGGGGGGGGGGGGTGATCTCCCCTAGAATGGCAGAGCCGCCGCCAGGGCCTGTTTATTATCGGGGGAGCAGCAGAGGAGACGAAATGCGGTCGGAAGCGTCACTGTGCGCGTTAGCTGACTTCTGTCAAAAGACACTTGTTTATATCTACACATGTTAATAGAGAAATAATTAGCATGTCTATAGCCCCCTTCACAACGCCTGGACGTCCTTTTACAACCAGTCAAGTACTCTTGAAGTGCAGTTATTGCTGTGATTTAGTGATGGACCGCGGCCCAGAGAGCACCGCACGCTGCAGCTCAGTGCAACTGGCCAGTGGTCACCTCCGGTCGGCGGCTCCATCTCCCGGGGATGGTGCACTACACCTGGGCCGTCGCTGCCCCTCTCCCCGTCGCCTCTACCGCAGACCTTATCTTTCCACTCTCTCCCCCTCTCCCCTCTCCCCCTCTGCCCATCTCCCCCACTCCCCCTCTCCCCACTCCCCCTCTTACCATCTCCCCCACTCCCCCTCTCCCCCTCTCCCCCTCTGCCCCTCTCCCCTACTCCCCTTCTCCCCCTCTCCCCGTCTCCCCCTCTCCCCCTCTCCCCCACTCCCCTTCTCTCCCCATCCCCCTCTCCCCCACTCCCCCTCTCCCCCACTCCCCTTCTCCCCCTCTCCCCCACTCCCCTTCTCCCCCCTCCCCCTCTCCCCCTCTCCCCCACTCCCCTTCTCCCCCTCTCCCCCTCTCCCCCACTCCACTTCTCCCCCACTCCCCCTCTCCCTCTCTCCCTCACTCCCCCTCTTACCATCTCCCCCTCCCCCTCCCCCCCTCTCCCCCACTCCCCCACTCCCCCTCTCCCCTCTCTCCCCCACTCCCCCTCTCCCCCCACTCCCCTCTCCCCTCTCTCCCCCACTCCCCCACTCCCCCACTCCCCCTCTCCCCTCTCTCCCCCACTCCCCCTCTCCCCTCTCTCCCCCACTCCCCCTCTCCCCTCTCTCCCCCACTCCCCCTCTCCCCTCTCTCCCCCACTCCCCCTCTCCCCCCACTCCCCCACTCCCCCTCTCCTCTCTCTCCCCCACTCCCCCTCTGCCCATCTCCCCCAATCCCCCTCTCCCCTCTCTCCCCCAATCCCCTCTCTCCCCCTCTCATCCTCTCAAACCTGGATCGGGATGTCCTCTGTGAGTGGGGAAAAACCTGGCAGATGTCATTCAATATAAACCAAATATCACACCATCCATGCCTCACACAAGATCACACCACTTTTATCGGGATACAACATGGGTAGCCACAGATGGCAAGTTGCTGTCGATCGACACCCATATCTAGGAGTCGAATGAAGGAAAGATTTAAGTTGTCGACGCATATTAATCAAGTGTCTGACAAAGCAAAGACACTCTGGGTCTTCTCAAGAGAGATGTTCACGCATGTAGTACATCCGCCAAAGAGAATGCCTGCAAGTCCTTGGCCAGGCCCAAATTGGAGTATTGTGGAGCCGTGTGGGATCCTTTCAACAACAACAACAAGATCGCCCTGGAGAAAGTACAACGCGAGCGGCCTGCTTTGTATTAATGACCACAAGCGCAAATCACGCGTGAATAATACGCGGACTTCTCTCGGATGGGACACCCTAGAGCTCCGCACAATCAGGTCCAAGACTTATTGCAATTTACAAGGAGATTCGCAAAATAACGCCATCAAATCTCCCGTCACCCCAGAGCACCAACTGCCATGAAACAAGACAAAAATAACGGTCCCTACATCATCAACTCGCTAAATTTCAATAAACTTTGCTACCAATATTCCCTTCACCCAAGGGCGATGAGGGAATGGAATATGTTACCACCCAACACACGCGCTGCTCCCGATGTTAAATCATTTAAAAAGAGGAATTGAGAAAAGAGGAACTAGATCTCCTCAACTTGGTCAAAAAGGCCCACTTCAAAATGTAATCACTACTCTGCTCACTCCGACCAGCGCCGGATAACCACTGATGAGGTGTTTGCGCAGTAATCAACCAGAACCAGAACCCCTGTCCCAACTCCCACCGCCACCTCCCTCTTCCCCAACCCACTTTCCTCTCCCCTGCAACAACCCTCCCCTCCCCAACCCCCACCCCTCCCCCCCCCCCCCTCATCCGCCCCCTCCAGGACTTGCACTTTTCACTGCGCCAAGTTTCTTTGTGCAGCGACAGAGAGGGGGTGATGTACTGATTGGAAAGACGCCAGCTGTCTGTGAAGGAAGATGGTGCCGTTTAGATTCTCAATGTCACGGTCGTTAGTGTTTCTGCCTTTCCCACGCCACTCACTGGCAGCGCTCCCCCCCCCCCCCCCCCGCCCCCGCCATGCTCCGGGTTCACTCATCCACCAATGTCTCCCCTCACCGCTCCGCATCCCGTTCCCCAGTTAGTGCAGAACTGGAGGATGTTAACTACACGGAGTTGGGCTGAGGAATGGTTGATGGAATGTGATACAGAGAAATGTGAGGTGCTGTATGTCGGGAAGTCTAACATAGTCAGGACCCACACAGTGAGGTGTTACGAACTGTCTGCTCCGAGGACTGCTGTAGAGCAGAGGGATCTAGGGGTGCAGGTGCATGGTTCCTTGAAGGGAGTGTCGCTGGTAGATATGGTGGTCAAAAGGGCTTTTCTTGCACATTAACCTTCATCAGAGTATTGAGTATAGAAGTTGGGAGGTCATGCTGCAGTTGGCGAGGCCGCATTTAGAGTTGTGTTCAGTTCTGCGCACCATGTTATAGGAAAGATGTTGTCAAACTGGCAAGGGGACAGACAAGCTGTACAGGGATGTTAGCTGGACTGGTGGGTCTGAGCGAGAAGGAGAGGTTGAGTAGGCTGGGTTGCTGGAAGATGAGGGGCGACCTCATAGAGGTGTATAAAATCATGAGAGGAATAGATGGGTAGATGTAGAGAGTCTCTTGCTCAAAGTAGGTGAATCGAGGAGCAGATGACATAGGTTTAAGGTGAAGGGGGATAGATTTAGTAGTAATATGAGGGATAACTTTTCACGGAAAGTATGGAACAAGCTGCCAGAGAGGGGAGTTGAGGCTGGGACTATCCCAATGTTAAATAAACAGTTAGACAAGTACATTGATAGGACACGTTTGGAGGAGTATGGACCAAAGGCGGGTAGGTTGGACTAGTGTCGTTGGGACATGTTGGCCGGTGAGGACAAGTTGGGCCGAAGGGCCTGTTTCCCCGCTGTATCTCTTTATGACTCTTTGGCATTCACTCTATCCGGGCGTTTCACTATTGGATACGTTTCAATGAGGTCCCTCTGCATTCTTCCTCCTTTAGTACAGGTGGGATTCCTCTAGTAAGCAATGTCCCTCCATTTAATCAATGCAATATGGGCAATATCGTTCAAAACTAATCCACTGTAGATTCGGAGACATGACCTTGCAGGGATTTCTGCATTCTAACAATATTCTAAGGTGATGAATATTAATTTGCCTCCAACCAACTCCCGATTAATGCGTGGACACTATCAGTAACCCAGACAGTAACGTCAGATTTATCTGTATCCCACCCCCAACCCCCAACCCCACCGCTGCCGGTTGTGATTTAGCTGAGACCTGAGAGTCACTTTCGCCTTCCACCGAATTCAAAAGAACAGTTTCCCTTCTTGCTCTTTTTTCGCGCAAGAAACCCCCAGAACAAAAGGACCAATTTGCTGATCCGGAGCGAATCGGCGGGCCCCAGTTGCCCATATTAAATGTGACCCAGTTCCCTGACAACAGCCTCCAGCGCGGACGGCGCCTCGCAGCGAGGAAAATCGCAGCAACGCCTCCGTGCCATTGAGCTCCCGCAGCCCCCAACCCCGCGGCCACGACCACCACAAGTCGCCACCCGGGACGCGCAATCAACGCGGCTGCATCTCGCCACCGATCCACTGGGTACCGCGAGGGAAGTGGCGAGTGGGGAACGGGAGCGGGTTTGGGAGCGTGTTGCCACGCGTCAGGCCTTTGACACAAAGTGGAGACCAAACACAAGCTCGATGGACTCTCCCGGAGCTTGTTTAAGTCACTCGAGTTTGATTAGAGGCATAAAGGGTGGGTCGGGTTGTGAATGGGCGAGGAAGCCCCAACGAGCCGCATTAACATCACACTGGGCGCGGGCACAGAGTGAAAGGGGCTGTGAAGAGGCAGCGGCGAGGTTGTAGCCGGCCCGGTACAAACACTTCATTGTCTTTGAGACGCAGTTAAAATCAAGCGAGCGGCCTTCATTCTTAAACATGAGCTGCCTGCAGTTGTTGTGGGCTGATGTGGCGAACATCTGGCCCAGGAGATTAAAGACACCGAGCAAAGTTCCGGCCGAGGACTCTGGTTGAGATGTCCCATCTCTGAATCCCTCCAAAATATTGTTTAAATGAGGAACACTATTATCTTGTGTAGGAAGGAACTGCAGATGCTGGTTTAAACCGAGGATAGACACATAAACCTCGGCCGATCAGACAGCATCTCTGGAGAAAAGGAATAGGTAACGTTTCGGGCCGATGCTGCCTGCCCCACTGATTCACTCCTGCATTTTGTCTGAAGAAGGATTCTCGACCCGAAACATCGCCTATTCCTTTTCACCGGAGATGCTGTCTGACTCGCTGAGTTACTCCAAAATTAGACTCTGGGTATTATAAAAATCAGAAAGCGGTGCTGGCGGAGGCACTAAACCAAGAGGAAAGGTTGCACAGGCTTTCCTCTGAGATAAATATCTGAAGGGTAACGGGTGGTGATTTGATGGTGTGATTGGGATGGAAGAGGGGAACAGTAAAGCAGGTTGAGTATGGCTGTCAGTATTATGGGGAGAAGGCAGGAGAATGGGGTTGAGGGAGAAAGATGGATCAGTCATGATTGAATGGCGGAGTAGGCTTGATGGGCCGAATGGCCTAATTCTGCGCGATGCTGTGATTTATAACGCAATGATTTTAGTTCTTGGCCACAATTTAACACGTATCTGCATCGGGATCTTGTTTAGATTTATTAATGCTTGATCAATGGTGTTTTATCATTAATGTTTTATTATTATTAATGTTTAGTGTTCTCTGAGTCATTCGTAACTGTCACTGGATGTCATGTTGTTACTTGTGGGCGGAGCACCAAGGCAAATTCCTTGTATGTGAATGCTTGGCCAATAAACTAACTTACTTACCCACTTACTTACTTTATCGACAAGGTGATATCGGGCAATCACCTTGCAATTTAAAACCAAAGGCAGGTGAGTAGCGAATATCTTCACCAGGCGCTTGTTCATTTATGGAGGATGTTCTTTGTCGCTGCTCTCACTAAAGTGGAAAGTTGCCCGAGTTATTGGTTTTCGGTTTTACTCCAATGTCAATGTTGCCAAAGTCCTGGAGTTTGACCAGATTCATACAGCACGGAAACAGGCCCTTCGGCACAACTGGTCCAAGATGACCCATCTAAGTGGGGCAGCATGCGTTGAATTCGAAGTTGATTTTTATATGTGGGCAACTCTTTATGTTTCTTTGTGAATTAAGTGGTGGATGAATATATAGCGTGCTTCTGGGAAACAGGGGGAGATCAGGTGAAAAGATGCCAAGGCAAGGATGGTGAAATACCAACTCCGGGGTTACACAGGATATTGTACATGTCCAGTGATTGGAAAGGAAGTCATGTCTATTGACGTCCCAAAGCCGTGTTGCTCTCCCTGAAAATAATACACCTTATACTCAGGTAATCTATTTTTAATATTGATTTTAAAATATAAATCTTGCCATGGGCTCTGATTTAAACCCGTATTAGCGGTTTCCACCCCACGTGCAGACGGCAACAGTTCTTGGTACTGAGAGTTAGAATTTGTTTACGGTAAATTCTAGATCTTCCTAGGAAGTTTGGGCCAGGAAGAGGCACAAGACTGCGTCACAGTGGGACTCTGCTCCTTAAACGAGGCTGTTGGAGCCGGGTATTAGTACATCGAGTGCCGCTTGGGGATTTTCCAGCCAAAAACACAGTCGGATAAATGGTTTTATTTCTTTATGTCCAAATTGAAACAATATTCATTAAAAGCCACCCCAGATACGGTATAGATAGTTTCGGGAGTGGATAATTTGGTTGCTTCCTCCGATACTGTTATTAGTCAGATAAAGCTCGGTTATATTTTATTTTATCCTGTCCCTCACTCAACCTAACCCCAAGTCTCCGTCCACCCTGACCTCTCCAGTTCATTTTAAAGAGGGTCCGGTTAGTCATTTGGCAGACAAATGAGACCCGAGCTCTGATCAGAAGGATCTCCTTGTAATTGACAGGGTCTCACAGTGAAACTGACAAGCCCACGCTCGCTTGACGAGACCTGAACTCCAATTGAGAATCAAAGGCCATTTATCTCTCGCCTAATAACACCTTCTAGACTGAATCGCCCCTTTCAGAAGTGAATTAGTTGCCATTAACCCAAGGTAATTAGATTCTCTCTTGACCAGAGTGAATGTGAATTCAAATGAGGATTTGAACTCATGATCTCCAGATGAATAGTCCTTTAGTGTTACCACTAGCGAACCTCGCGTCTGGGGATTTCAATAACCCAACAGCTTTATGGTCACTTTTACTGACACCTGCTCTTTATTTGTGGCGCTTTAAACAATGTGGGCTCATATTCCCAGACTGCCTCGGAAGTCTTCTGAATCGCGGGTCCTGGAACATAACCAACCTCTTACTATGGCTGCATATTACGAGCCACTTCACATAACCTGTTCGCTGGCGATGAACAGTTGTTACAATGGTAAATTATTACAGACACTGGAAATCCGAAAGTCATGGAAACTCCCCCTCTCTATCTGCTCGTGGTTCCAGCAATTGATTTACTTAATGTTTGCTATCAATTTCTGGATCAGGAAAGCTATTGAGTTTATACAGCGCGGAATGGACGCTGCCGCCCCACTCGTCCACGCCGACCAGGTTTTATAACTGGAAGGGGCACAATGTACTCGAGTAACTAGTGGGCAAGTGGGCAAGTGGGACTACCCAGTTATAAAACCCGAGGAGATACGAGGAACTGGCCTTGCTCGTTTATGCAACAAAAAAAGACACGAAGTGCTGCACCAACTCAGTGGATCAGGCAGCATCTCCCTGGGACATGGATAGGCGATACATATCCCGATGTCCCGGTCTCTCCAGCCCCATGCCATCCAGTCCAGTAACTTGATGAATCATATCTGCATCCTTTCCAGATTAATGATTTCCTTCCTATAGCTGGGCGACAAGAACTGCACCCAGTTCTCTAAGTGTGGTCTCTTCAACATCTTGTACAGCCACAGCATCAAATCCCAACTTCTGTACCCAATAGAGAGACTCAAAAATGCTGGAGTAACTCCGCGGGTCAGGTAGCATCTCTGGAGAAAAGGAGTGGGTGAGGTTTCCGGTTGAGACCCTTCTTTAGACCTTTTACTGATGAAGGCAAGCATGCCAATCGCCTCCTTCAACACATTGTTTACCCAGGTCACCACCTTCAGGGAACAATGTACCTCTCTACTCTGCAACATTCTCCGGGCTCTGCCATCTACCGTGCAAGTCCAACCCTGGTTTAACTCACTCAAATGTAATATCTTACACTTACAATTGGTCCAGGTCCTTCTGTAAATTACAGAGTATTCCTCCCACTCCATTGTACCACAAAATTTGGGGGCCAAATGCCAATTTACTAACTGCGTTAACTACAATGGCGTTAGCATTATCTCCTAAACATATTTTACAATTATGTAGATGCTGGAAATCGGAAATTAAAAAAAATGTAAAGATTGTAAAGCCTCAGCATTTGTGGGAAGAGAAAAAGAGTTAACGCTACAGGTCGTTATTCTGAGCTGGTTGAGAGAAACAAAGCGACATCAATTGCAAGCGCGAGGGGATGTGTCAGGGGAGGAACTGCAGATGCTGGTTTACACCGAAGATAGATACAAAATGCTGGAGTAACTCCGCGGGTAAAGTAGCATCTCTCGATAGAATTAATGGGCGAGGTTTCGGGTCGAGGCCCTTCTTGAGACTGAGAGTCAGGGGGAGAGGGAGACAGAGAGATGGAAGTGAAAGGTGTGAAAATGAGACATCAAAGTGGATGAAGCTCACGGAGAATTTAGAAAAGATCACTGTTAGCTAGGGAACGTTGACAACGAAGCATATGAAGATAACATTTAATTAGGAGTAATGTCAGACTGGTCGGAGAAATCGGATGCGGGAGGGATGGAGAGCGGGGGGAACGCAAGGACATGTGTTAACGTTAGTGTGGGACATGGTATGTCAGGGCAACATTACACGGATGGTGCCAGAAAGAAGGTCGCTTTAGCAATTTAAAAAGCGTCACATTTGATAAACGTGGTGAGGTTGTGCAGTTTGAGAGCGGGAAAGAGATTGCGGGGTATACAATTCGGCGCCGGGTTATAGTTTTTTTCATTTAAACGCAGCAAACGGGAGTCGCGGATTCGCATCGAACGCGATTCCCGGGCATCATTCGGTTTGTTGTTATGGGAGCAGCGCCTTCATAAAACGCTAAACAAGCAGCATTTACGGGAGAGACCTCACTTTTGTTAACTGATAGGATGGGTTTTAACGAGTCTCTTGTGATTTACTTCGCTGTGATTTATATTTTGTGGATGAAGAGGAAACCGAATGAAGTGAAGTGAATGGGGGGAAAAATGATGCCAGGTTTGGAGGAGATGGCGGGAAAGGACCGGTAAACCGTCTCCAGATTATCTAACTCCGTGACTCCGTGACTTCAGGTCGGGGGGCATAGGCCAGCTTACTCCATTCCTTCGGTGTGACCGCGGGAGGACGTAGGGGGGAACGAGGCAGAGCGTTCGGGGGAGTCGCCTAGTGTATGATACAGGTCGTGATACAGAGCCAGTGGAATCTATACCGTGTGCAGCATAGATGCAGGATATTTCCAATTGATCGAATTAAAGATTCAATAAGTGTTGCTTATTTTCCAACCTCGGATGCATGCATTCCATCCTGAACGAGGCTGAAACTGGTTACTCCCAGAAAGTTGTGTTTCTAAACCTTATTTTATTACTGTGTTAAAGAAGGAACTGCAGATGCTGGAGAATCGAGGGTTACACAAAAAGCTGGAGAAACTCAGCGGGTGCAGCAGCATCTGCTGCTGCACCCGCTGAGTTTCTCCAGCTTTTTGTGTAACCCCCCCTTATTTTATTACTCGTTGGCCTGGCGTGTAAAAAAATGTAATTCCTTTGATTTAGCCGGGAAACCACATACAGCTATAGGTCTGAGGGAACAGTGCCCGCTCGCTTAGTAATTGTCGTTAGTAATTGTCACATTTGATCCAAATACTCGTGACAGCACGTTTAATTCCCGGTGTGTAGTAACAGGGCAAGGAACTGGGGTACTGTTGATGGTGGCTTCGGTTTGGTGGGAGTAAAGGGGGGGAGGGGGTTGTGTTTGAGTTTGCGACCCTCGTGGCTTATGAGAGGGTCCAGAGGAGGTTTGCGTGAATGATCCCCGGGATGAGCGTTTCGCGGAGCTGGGCCTGTACTCTTTAGAAGGTTGAGGGGAGAGCTCATTGCAACTTGCCGAACAGTGAAAGGCCTGGATAGAGTGGACGTGGATAGGACGGTTCCACTAGTGGGAGAGTCTAGGACCAGAGGCCACAGCCTGAGAATAAAAGGACGTACCTTTACAAAGGAGATGAGGAGGAATTTATTTAGTCCGAGGGTGGTGGATCTGTGGAATTAATTGCCAGAGAGTGATGTGGAGAGAGTCGATGGATATTTTTTAGACGGAGATTGATAGATTCTTGATTAGTAAGGGTGTCAGGGTTTATGGCGAGAAGGCGGGGAATGGGGTTGACAGGGAAAGATAGATCAGCCTTGATTCCATGTACACTTGATGGGCGGAATGGCCTCTTTCTGCTCCTAGAACATTTGGCGTTTCGGCTTCTTGATCACGCTTCGGGTTAGGGGCGGATTGAGTCTGAGTTTGCAAACATAAAGTTCGTTTTTCCGGACATGTAGGACATTACATTGTTAACTCCACCTTGGATGTGGAAAGATTCCATAGAACAATGGCGGAACGTTGCTTTCTCCAAAGCGCCGCCCGCCTCCAGTCACAAACTTGTGTGGAACTTTTGATCAGTTTCGGTTCCGCGCCGACAAATGAGACGAATCGTCAGGAATCGGCACCTTCGGCGGCGGTGACCCTCCCGCAGCGGAAAATGAAGCGAGAAATTGTTGGCGCTGTGTGTGTGCGGGTGTCAGGGCGGTCGGGGCTGGCGGCCAGTGTCATAGTGGGGATGCTATTCAACGCTCATTTCTCGCTCTGTAGTAAATGGCAAATCCGTTTCACGCTCCGCGCTCAAAGCCAGCGCCGTGCTAATCATCTCCATGTCCTGACACAATCACAATTTTCTGCTCAGGAATCTCACAGCACCTCCCGCCCGGCAACAGCCGGCATAATTCTCCGCTCCTTACTGGGAACGCGTTTTGGTGTTGGATTGAGTTAGGTTGGGCATGTTTTAATAATGAGGTTGGCCTAATTTGATTGAATCACCCTGGCCCGGAACCGCATCGCTTGTTTTTGGTCCGGGCAGTTTAGAAAGTATTTTAAATTTGTATTCCCTTTAAAAGCGTTTAAAAAGCGAGAATCGCTCAATGAAAGGCCAGAAATCTCACGGACCCCCCCCCCCCCCCCCCCTCTCTCTCTCTCCCCTTCCTCCTCGCCACCCTCCAGTTTCCCACCGAGAACTGCTCGCCCGTGTTAGGAAAACAAACGTCCTCCAACATTCTCCGCTCCTCATCTGGAAAAGCCTAGGCCGGGGAACGCTTTGAAGTTACTTTCTACATGTTTGTGGTGACTGATGCCTGCAATTGTCATTCGGGTGTGTGTTATTAACCACGCTTTGCCGTGATTGATGATCCCCCAGCTCTGCAACACTCGCCCCACAATGGACTGAATCAGCAACCTTGGTCACGGGGCAACCTCGCCACAATTCACCTATCCAGAGCGTTGAAAATAGTTACCTTCGTAGGTAATTCAATCACCAATAATGCACGAAGTTACGCCAGATATTTATCTGTTATTGTAGCATTGTGTTATGTCAATTGACCGTATCTAGGTGTACAGTGTTTGATGATCATGACGTTAAGTTTGGCAAAAAGCTCTCGGTCTATCAGCCAACAGCGAACCTCGCCTTATTCGTGTAGTTGAGACTCCAATAATGACAGTTCGGTCTGTACTGTACATCGATTCAGTGCAGAATCTCCGTCCATTTTGTCTCCACGTATTTATTCCAAATCTAATGGCAAGATATGTGAACAAAGATCGCAAAAGGTGGAGAATCTCAGAGATTCACCACTTTTTGTGAGGAAGAGTTTATACGTAGCACAGTTTCAGATGGCTGTCCCCGATTTTCAGTTACATGCCTTGGTCAAGATTCCCTCGCGAGTAAAAACATCACAACGTCTACTGTGTCAACCCCCATTGGGATCATCCATGGTAGAATAAGGTCGCTTCTCAATCTTCTGAATGCTAAGGAATCCAGGCCCGACCTAGTTAGTCCGCATTGGCAGGACAACCTTCTTGTCCCAGGAGCCTGCCCGGTGAATCTCCTTTGGACTACATCCATGTGTACTATTGTCGTTTTTAGATAGGGAGATCAAAGCTGCAAACAATTCCAACTGAAGCCTCACCAGCGCACTGCACAAGCGCAGTAAAAGTTCCCTATTTTTAACCTCCTGTCCCTTTGCAATGAAGGCAAACATGCCGTTTCCCCTCTGAGCTACTGGTTGGCCTGGCCTGGCCTTCTAGCCTTTTGTGATTAACTCACTAGAACAACTCGACCCCTCGGCACTTCATTGTAGTCTTGTCGTCTCACTCCATTTAGATAATAATATATATTTCCATTTCTGTGACCCAGGTGAATGACCCTGCACTTCCCCACGTTAAGTTATATTTTCCCATTTATTCAATCTATTTGTAACCCGTTGCAAAATTCCAATATTCTTATCGCGACGCTCCCTCCTATGTTCTTACTAAAGGACTGCCTCACACCACACTCCCGTCTACATTTGACGCTGCCTGGGGAATAAAAAGCCAAGACCCGCTGAGTTACTCGAGCACTTTTTTTCTATCTTTGGTAAAAACCAGCATCTGCAGTCCTTTGTTTCAACATAATCAAAGACGTTCCACCCCGGACATTCCTCCTGCTCCCTTCTGCCAACCGGTAAAAAGTACAGAAGGTTGAAGGCGCGCGCCACCAGAACCAGGCACAGATTCTGCCCCTCTGTTATCAGGTTGCTGAACGGTCTTTCCATAAGCTAGGGTGCAATTCAATTTCTATTCAATTCAATTCAATCTTTAATTGTCATTGTGCAGTGTACAGTACAGAGACAACGAAATCCAGTTAGCATTTCCCCAGAAGAGCGAACTTAGAATAATGAACGGTAATATATATGTATGTACAAACAGTATCAGTAGTGCAATTATACTGGTGGAATTACAGTCCAATTCACCACTTCCCCGACTGAGAACATTGGACTTTTGTCTGAGGAATTGATGCACAACAATATGCTACAATTCTGAGAACCAAACCCTGCACCGTGTATCTTCCCCTTTGTACAATCTATGACATTGGAGTATGAACTGATTACATTGATGTATGGTATATATATATATATGATGGCGTGCGAAACAAAGCCTTTCATTACCTCGGCGCACACGACAATGATAAATGAAAATCTCCTAAACCATAGGGGACAGAAAGCGATGTTACTAATGTGTGAACTTTCCAATATTCTGTAACGGTTTTCCAATGACAATTTTATGATTATAGAGATAACTTCGAGAAGTAGGTCTGGCGGGTGAGGGATAGATTTTCATTCATCGGGCCTCGGCGAGACTGTGGGTAGAGTTTCAAGCGTAAAGGCCGGTTAGATTTCTCACAGACTGAGAGTTTCTTCTGACGGAGAGGGAGGGGTTGGCGATGGAAGAGGGTGTGTTGGTCGGGACGCAATGAATGGAGAGACGCCAGCTGTCTCTGGAAGGCGCAACCGTTTAGACTCTCCGCGTTACGGTCATTAGCGAATTCTACCTTTCCCACACCACTAAATGGCAGCGCTCCCAGCCAGGCCCCGGGTTTACTGAGGAACCAACATCCCCATTTATCATCACTCCGCACTCAGTGCATTGAGCAGCAGATGAATAGATCCACTCACTCGCCCCACTGCGAGCTCCATCCAGTCGTGCTAATTGAGCACAAGGGAATCCTCTCGGGTTTTCTGTCTAAAGTTCTCTATGGCATTTCACACGGAGTCTGATACAACGGGAATGTCAGGAGATCAGATTACCAGGTGTATGAGGAATGTTATTTTCAATATATACGTTTTTGGGGGATCGTTTTCCTGATGGAGTAATTACGCTCTGGAAGCCTCTCAACTTTGGGCAGCGGGATGAAGCTACGGCAATCTCAGTGAGTGGTGGAATATGTTAAGGCGGACAACAACTTTCTGATAACTCCCATAAAAAAAACACAATGCATCTGCAGCACAGAATAGAAAATGAATATTAGAATATAACCATATAACCATATAACAATTACAGCACGGAAACAGGCCTTCTCGGCCCTTCCAGTCCGTGCCGACCATTTATTTTCCCCTAGTCCCATCTACCTACACTCAGACCATACCCCTCCATTCCCTTCCCGTCCATATACCTATCCACTTTACTTTTAGGAAGGGAATACAACCCAGCGGTATGAATATTGATTTATCAGATTTCAAGTAATCCTTGCATTCCCTCTCTCTCCGTCTCTCCTCCACTCTTGGCGCCCTGTTGGCTGCACTGTTTGCATCCCTTCGTTATCACCTCTTCCACAACCAACAATGGGCCATTGTGGGCTCCACCTTTCCCGGGGCATTGCTGGCGGCTCTGATTTGGACTGTACATTTTCACACCTCTGTGTTCTCCCTCCCCTGGCTCCCAATCTGAAGAAGGGTCTCAAGCCTAAATATCACCGAATCCTTTCCTCCCGAGATGCTACCTGACCCATTTCGTGTCTGTCGTCGGTGTAAACCAGTATCTGTAGTTCCTTCCGATACATTAAATTAATATTATCTCGTTAGAAGTGACAGTGGAATTGTACATTGGGGAAGATTCTGCTCTTTATATTGAATAAAGTGTACGTCTAAATATCCCGCATTGTGCGCCGCGTTGACCTCTCCCACTCTGCAGAATCCATCCATCCCACCATTTAATTTGGGTCGGTCAGTCAGTGGTGAATGTGCATGATGACTTCACTCAAAACTTCTGTCGATCTAGTCTCCTTTGTGGCTTTTCAACACTTTCCCTTTCCACGGGCTTTTGCTTCTTTTATTTTCATTATCAAAAGGAACAATTTGCTGATCCGGAGCGAATCGGCGGGCCCCAGTTGCCCATATTAAATGTGACCCAGTTCCCTGACAACAGCCTCCAGCGCGGACGGCGCCTCGCAGCGAGGAAAATCGCAGCAACGCCTCCGTGCCATTGAGCTCCCGCAGCCCCCAACCCCGCGGCCACGACCACCACAAGTCGCCACCCGGGACGCGCAATCAACGCGGCTGCATCTCGCCACCGATCCACTGGGTACCGCGAGGGAAGTGGCGAGTGGGGAACGGGAGCGGGTTTGGGAGCGTGTTGCCACGCGTCAGGCCTTTGACACAAAGTGGAGACCAAACACGAGCTCGATGGACTCTCCCGGAGCTTGTTTAAGTCACTCGAGTTTGATTAGAGGCATAAAGGGTGGGTCGGGTTGTGAATGGGCGAGGAAGCCCCAACGAGCCGCATTAACATCACACTGGGCGCGGGCACAGAGTGAAAGGGGCTGTGAAGAGGCAGCGGCGAGGTTGTAGCCGGCCCGGTACAAACACTTCATTGTCTTTGAGACGCAGTTAAAATCAAGCGAGCGGCCTTCATTCTTAAACATCAGCTGCCTTCAGTAGTTATGGGCTGATGTGGCGAACATCTGGCCCAGGAGATTAAAGATACCGAGCAAAATTGAGATCAAAATAGAAAAATAAATCGTTGGGGAATTGCAAATGTGTTAGATTCAAAGATTCGCATCTATGTTGAAACTTGGTGCATTTTGCCAGTTTTACACTTAGCACAATGGGGTGAGTTGGCGACCACAACCCTCGCTCGAGGCTTATAGAATGATAGGGTTATAGTGGTTCCTGCTGAGCTAAGTGGCCACTCGGCTCATAATGTGCTGTCAAGAGTCAAGAATGTCTAATTGTCACATGTACCGACAGCGGAATTATGAAATTGTTACTTGCTGCAGATTTACAGGGCCGTTAAAATAATAACACACATTATAAATACATAATGATCAATAATACAATAAGCGAATAACGGTAATACTAGACATTCATAACAGCACAACACCGAAGTCCATAGTGCAAGCAAAGACACAGTCCGTGGAAGGTCAGAGTTAGTGGGGTTAGTGTTGTGCAGCGTTCTAGAGCTTGTTGTTGTCGAGAAGAAAGCTGCTCTGGAACCTGGAGGTGTTCGTTCTCAGCCAGATCCATCCGCTTCGCATGTCTTGGGCTGTAGACGTTAGACGTTAGGACCGTCAAATGTTGTTCGGGGCACTGTGGCCTTTATTGTTACTAGGGACACTTGCTGCCTCCGATTTTACTTTAACCGGTGCGCTCCAGTAACCGGTCGTGTGCTCCTTGAGAATCGAAGTCTTGGCTGACACTCGGTCTCCAGGTACACTGCACATTGGTATCACTGTTAATTGTTCCCAATGTTACATCAAAGTTACTCGAGTGGTCAAACTGTCTATCAAAACGATGGGTTTTTTTTTCTCTTACCCGTGGTTACGTGGTCTACCCTTTTAGTAAATAAAGAACAGGATGCTGACTGATGTTATGTAATCTTTCTGGATCTGGGAGAGTAGGTGCAGACATGGTCATTCTGGTTTGGAGGAAGTCCATAACAAAGACTTAACCTTAACCGTAGAACCTGTTTAAGAAGGAACTACAGATTGCGGGGACAATCGCAGGAAGACAAAAATGCTGGAGAAACTCAGCATCTATGGAGCGAAGGAATGGGTGACGTTTCGGTTCGAGACCCTTCTTTAGTCTCGGACTTCGCTCCACAGATGCTGCCTCACCCGCTGAGTTTCCCCCTGACCCGTAGAACCTCATCAGTTCGAGTGCGCTCCTGAAGAAGGGTCTACATGAAGAAGGGTCTCGACCCGAAACATCACCCATTCATTCCTTCTGTCCAGAGATGCTGCCTGTCCCGCTGAGTTAATCCGGCTTTTTGTGTCCCATCTCCCATCTACCTCATTGGCGACCTTTAAACCTTTTTTGGTGGGATTTTATTGCAATTGCATGTTTTATCTTTGCACTATATGTGGTCCCCGTTATTCTTCATCTCCATCTGCGCACCGTTGGGGGGCTTATACATTTCATTCATGTATAGTGTTTTCTTTGACAACAGCAGGCAAACAACTTTTCACTGTACCTCGGTACACGTGACAATAATAAAATAACTGAACTAAACGTGAAACTCGGTCACTGGGGTTAACACACATAAGCACCACGCACACAGCGCAGAGGGAATTGAATGATCTCTGCTGTGTTGAGTCTATGCTCTATAGTTGGGGGGGGGGGGGGGGTGGGGGGGGCGTCTGGTCAACAGGAGAAAGGAAAGGATGAATTTAATATTATGTTGTAAGGCTTTAAAGAGTATACAACCGAGGGTAGTAAATGGGGTTTTGCTTGAGATCCGCCACGGTCCGCATGAATAGCCGGAGGAGTGAGAGATCCTCTCATGTCCCCACTCATTCCATGCGAATGCCAAGTGCGACCACGTCCTACTTGTCGATTCATTCCCATCAATAACAAACAACACAACAAAACTGAAGCGAGAAATTGTTGGCGCTGAGTGTGTCGGGGCGGTCGGGGCTGGCGGCCAGTGTCATAGTGGGGATGCTATTCAACGCTCATTTCTCGCTCTGTAGTAAATGGCAAATCCATTTCATGCTCCACCCTCAAAGCCAGCGCCGTGCTAATCATCTCCATGTCCTGACACAATCACAATTTTCTGCTCGGAAATCTCACAGCGGTCTCCAGCTCTCTCCGGCCTTCCCACTTTACACCATCAAGCAGTTCCCTCCATAAACCGTCAACAAGCGAGGACTCGCATTTGAGGCGATGCGACGGCTGCTATTTGTTTACAGTGTGTATGCAAGCAAAGAATTTCACTGTGCCTAGTCACATGTGACAATAAAGTATTCCTATTCATATTCTATTCGAACTTCGGTCTCCATAAGCCGCTGTTTTTGGCCACATGCCTTGGGTTGTCTGACCTTGCTAATGTGGGGACTTTCCACGTACGAAGAGCGTGCGCTGCTCCACACAGCTACTGGCGCTCTGCTCGTGTACATTTCCCAATCGGTTAGCTTGGAGACTTCTCATTCTGAAAATTGTGACTTTGTACAAAGAGTCTGAAGAATGATTCGGACCCGAAACACGTCAGCCATGCTTCTTGTCCAGAAATGCTGCCTGACCTGTTGAGTTACCCCAGCACTTGGTGTCTATTGTTGTACAAATCAGTTGGCCCAAGGGGGGGGGGGGGGGGGGGGAATCCTCAGTACATTGCACTGATTGATTGAGTGTATAATCATTGAGTGTACATTGGGAAATAATGTGTACATCATGTAAGTATGAGTATATATATATATATATATATATATGTGTGTGTGTGTGAGTGTGTGTATGTGTGTGTGTGTGTGTGTGTGTGTGTGTGTGTGTGTGTGTGTGTATGTGTGTGTGTGTGTGTGTGTGGGTATGCATAGGAAAGAACTGCAGATGTTAGTTTAAATCGAAGGTAGACACCAAATGCTGGAGTAACTCAGAGGGACAAGCAGCATCTATGAAGAATAGGAATGTATGTACAGAATGTATATGTATGTATATAAATGTATATATATATGTGTTATACACACACACACACACACATATATATATATATATATATATATATATACACACACACATATATATGTCTGAAGAAGGGTTTAGGCCCGAAACGTTGCCCATTTCCTTCGCTCCATAGATGCTGCTGCACCCGCTGAGTTTCTCCAGCACTTTTGTCTACCATATACATGTATATATATTGAAGAAGCTATTGAATATATAATATATATAATTGAATATAATATATATATATATATATATATTTGTGTGTGTGTGTGTGTGTGTGTGTGTGTGTGTGTGTGTGTGTGTGTGTGTGTGTGTGTGTGTGTGTGTGTGTGTGTGTGTGTGTGTGTATTATTCAATAGCCTCTTCAATATTTTCAAACCAGGACATGTTTTTTCTGTGAAGATAATAATACACCTTCTTCTTCTCCTGTCACCTTTATATGGCCTTGTTTAAATGAGCAAGTGTCTTTGTTGACAGACCAGCGGGTATCTGATGGCACGTTTCCTTGTCACGCTTCCCGCCGCTTCGCGTTGGGAGTTTTAACATGCTGGTGCCTCTAGAGTGTGAAGGGATTACAGATCCATATATCCCGCGTTTGCAGCCAGTGGAAGAACAAAGCAATAGTGCATTTATATAGCGCCTTTGACACAACAGGGACCCAGAGGAAACGTCTAACAAAATGCAATGGACAGCGAGTCACATTGGGAGATGGCCCAAAGTTTGGTCAAAGAAAGAGGCTTGAAGATGCGTCTTAAAGATGGAAAACGAAAGCATGGAAGACATTGATGTGTGGACCTCTACAGCCGTGATTGAATAGGAGATACAAATATATAAAAGCAGAAGATCCACCAACCCGCTGTCACACGCCGCCTGCCGAATAACCCGAAAACATCCGATACATTTTATTTCGGATGAAGTGACACTGATTTATCAGACATACACACTCACTCACTCACTCACTCAGACACAGGCACACATATACCTATAGTATAACCACAGGGGATGTTTTCTACGCCGCGTAAAAATCGTTTTTTTTTTTCTGAAAGGACCAATTTGCTGATCCGGAGCGAATCGGCGGGCCCCAGTTGCCCATATTAAATGTGACCCAGTTCCCTGACAACAGCCTCCAGCGCGGACGGCGCCTCGCAGCGAGGAAAATCGCAGCAACGCCTCCGTGCCATTGAGCTCCCGCAGCCCCCAACCCCGCGGCCACGACCACCACAAGTCGCCACCCGGGACGCGCAATCAACGCGGCTGCATCTCGCCACCGATCCACTGGGTACCGCGAGGGAAGTGGCGAGTGGGGAACGGGAGCGGGTTTGGGAGCGTGTTGCCACGCGTCAGGCCTTTGACACAAAGTGGAGACCAAACACAAGCTCGATGGACTCTCCCGGTCGGAGCTTGTTTAAGTCACTCGAGTTTGGTTAGAGGCATAAAGGGTGGGTCGGGTTGTGAATGGGCGAGGAAGCCCCAACGAGCCGCATTAACATCACACTGGGCGCGGGCACAGAGTGAAAGGGGCTGTGAAGAGGCAGCGGCGAGGTTGTAGCCGGCCCGGTACAGTCCACACCGACTGCAGGAGGTGACAATAGCAGTCACTCGCTCCTCGCCCTAAACCCCGTCATTGGGCCGTGGTTTTAATCTTCATCAAACAGCTGCTGGAGAAAATTAAAAGCAGCTCTTGAAGAATCTTTACAATGTAGCTGAAACGTTCTTCCCTTTCTCCGTTCCAATGATTTACAATTAAAGGAAGGTTTTACAAATACTATAATTAACACAATTTGTGCACAGATGAAGAGGCCGGATTCTAATCTTGTTAATCCCGAATAAATTGCAGTGTTGTTCAGCGACAGGTCTCTTTCAATGACTGCCCTCTTTTACAATGGATCAGTTGCAGCATGATACTTCGTCAACCATTAATTCCTATTTAATTACAGGCTGGAATTTGACATTATTCACCCCCCGAGTTTGTGTGAAGCAATTTCCTGTCTGAATTTGTAATAGCCTCATGAGATTCCCACCTCTATCAAACGACTTGTCATTGGACTGGAGTTATACCACATGGGGCATGAATCCCAAATGGAATTATCATGCCTTCGCTGAGGTTCCCTCACACACGAATCAGGACCTCAGTAGAGTGAAGGATCACACCAGTCAACCAGCGTTCTAGCACCAACAGTAATCTACCGTCTCCCCCTCACGCCCTCCCCGCCCGCCGCCCTTCACTATCTCACACCTTCTTGTCGCATTGTCTATCTGATTCCATAACTAGATCTTCCCGGAATTATTTTAAGATCAGTGCAGAGTGACAAAGTATTTCAAAGTACTTCGCAAAGCTAATCGAACTTTTGCAAAGGAGTAGGTGAGGTTTCGGGTCGAGACCCTTCATCAGTCTCGTCTCGAAGAGACTGTCTCGATCCGAAACGTCACCTATTCCTTTTCTCCAGAGATGCTGTCTGACCCGCTGAGTCATTCCAGCTTCTCGTGTCTATCTTCGGTTTAAACCAGCATCTGCAGTTCCTTCCCACGCAGAGCTCTTGCAAAGGTTGACTTTGTGCAAGAGTAACATTCAAATGAATCAGATGTGGGGCTTCCATCAAGAACAATTATCTTTAGTCGCCCCCCCCCTCCCCACATCAGTCTAAAGAAGGGGGTACGCAAAAGGCTGGAGAAACTCAGCGGGTGCAGCAGCATCTAAGGAGCGAAGGAGATAGGCGACGTTTCGGGTCGAGACCCTTGAAGAAGGGTCCCGACCCAAAATGTCACCTATTCCTTCGTCCCATAGATGCTGCCTCGCCCGCTGAGTTTCTCCAGCATGTTTGCCTACAATCGATTTTTCCAGCATCTGCAGTTCTTTCTTAGACATCTTAGTTTATGCAGCGTCTTTCATTTAGGAAAATGCTCCAAATTGCATCACAAATCACCAGTCTGAAGAAGGGTCTCGACCCGAAACGTCACCCATTACTTCTCTCCAGAGATGCTGCCTGTCCCGCTGAGCTACTCCAGCTTTTTGAGTCTATCTTCACAAATCCATAATCAGACTGACAGTGGAGCTGAACTAAAGTAAGATATTAAGCGGGAAAATTAGAGAAATGTTACTTCCTTCATTTAATGAAAGCAACATGTTCCAAAGTGCTTTGTCAACCACATTGATAGGTAGCCGTCGCACCAATGTTCCAGGAAATAAACGGGCACAGCATTTGTTGTTGGCAATAACTGAGTGTTGGTATAGGAAGGAACTGTAGATGCAGGTTTACACCGTAGACCTGAGAGTTAAGGGCCTGTCCCACTTGGGCGTAATTTGCGCGTCACGCAGGTGGGGCGCCGCGCGCAACCGCGCGTCGCTACCTACGTCACCACGCATCATGCGCGCGTAATGCGCACCATGCGTGCATCACGAAGCGCGCGTCGTGCGTCGTGACGCGTAAATGACGCCCAAGACGCCCAAAAACAGTCGTGCAGTTCCTCAGAATGTTTCATGACCTTGTATGTACACTGGAGGGCAGACTGCACACATGATTAATGGCTCAGCTGAAAGATTGAGAGGCAGGTTTGAAAAAAAACCAGTGAGGTATATAAAGAGCTGGTGAGTGTTGGGGAGGAATTGTTTGTGTTTAAGGCCCAGAAAACAGGAGAAACTAATGATGTGGAAAAGAAAGCGAAGAACATGCAAGAAGCCAGGTTTGGAGATAGTACGTCAGTATCTTCCACTTGGCTTTGCTTTGTTTTCCTCATATCCCCATTTAATTTAACTCCTCTTTCTCTACTCTTATGGACTTTCTGGAGTAATAATCTGTCAAAACCTCACATAAGCTTCACCTTTTACCTTGTCACCCAGGGGGCTTTACACTTGACCATCCCACCCTTTCTCTTTTAGGATCAAGCTTACTATGAACCACTTGAATCTCCATCTTAAATTCTTTCCAGTGTTCTGTGACTGACCTTCAAGATAATATTTTGAGTTCACTTTTGCTAACTTATTTCCTTTCGTGGTAAAATTGGCCCCATCCAATTGTGAACCCTTATTCCTATGTTACCCTTGTTGTCCTTCTCCATAGTGTGCTAAAAACATATGGAATTATGATCACTACCACACAAATCTCTCCCATTCATCTCCTTCCACATGCCCAGTTTCATTCCATGTCACTAAATCCAAAATGTCCCACCTTTTCTCGTTGGGTTTATGCACCAGCTAAAAAAGGATTCTCCTGAATGGAGCTAAATAATCCTGTACACTCAGCATGTTTTTTGCATTTCCTTCCAAACTCTCTAATAGAGTCATATAGTCATAGATTGATACAGTGTGGAATCAATTGGCCCTACTTGCCCACACCGGCTAACAACGTCCCAGCTACACTAGTCCCACTTGCCTGCGCTTGCTCCATATCCCTCCAAACCATCCTATGCATGTACCTGTCAAACTGTTTCTTAACCAATGGGATAGTCCCAGCCTCAACTACCTCCACTGGCAGCTCGTTCCACCCACCAACCACCCTTTGTGTGAAAAAGTTACCCCTCGGATTGCTATTAAATCTTTTCCCCTTCACCTTGAACCTATTTCCTCTGGACCTCGATTCACCTACTCTGTGCATCTACCCAATCTACTCCTCTCATGATTTTGCACACCTCTATAAGATCACCCAGCATCCTCCTGCGCTCCAAGGAATAGAGACCCAGTGTACTCAACCTCTCCCTATAGCTCACACCCTCAACATCCTCGTAAATCTTTTCTGAACCCTTTCAAGCTTGTTCTCCCATTTCTAGTTCTACCCTTCCCTGTTTGTGTTCACACTTGGGGTATAATCAGCACTGTATGGTTTGCAATTTTATCCTTGAATTGTGAATCTGGTTGGTTACCTTGAATATGCTTCAAATCAGTGCACAAAAGAATTTCACTTTCTACAGCATCGGGGTAGAATAGGCCATTTAGGACTGAGATGAGGAAACACTTTTTCACCCAGAGTTGTTAATCTGTAGAATTCTCGGCCATAGAAGGCAGTGGAGGCCAATCCACTGGATGTTTTCATGAGATAATTAGATTTGGCTCTTAAGGCTAAGGGAAAAGGGATATGGGGGAAACGCCGACACGGGGTACTGATTTTGGATGATCAGCCCATGATTATATTGAATGGTGGTGCTGGCTCAAAGGGACGAATGGCCTATTCCTGCATCTATTTTCTATGTTTCTTTCCTGTTCTAGGTGGTATCACTTCACTTTCATGTTCTGGATGATTTCCTTGAATATGCTCGAAACCAATGCACACGGGAACTCAGTTTCATGTGATCGGTTCTATGTTCAACTGATTAACGTGGGCGTGGGGAAGGAGGAGGATTGAATATAACAACATTTCTAACGATAGGTCTTTCTCATGAAATGCTTTCTCATGAATAGGTTTATGTTCCAAATTCTTTGGTTGCTTGTGAAACAGGAAAAATAGAGCAACCTGCAAATATACACGTCTCCTAGAGTGCATAATTTTAGTTTAGCGGTTCAGCGAGTACGCACCGACCAGCGATGTTCACAAGCATACACATACTAGGGACAATTTACACTTATACCAAGTATCCAAACTTACAAACCGGTGCGTTTTTGGAGTGTGGGAGGAAACCGAAGATTTCCTCACGGCCAGGAATCTCCGTACAGAACGCATCCGTAGTCAGGATCGAACCCGGGTCTCTTGCGCTGCTACTCTGCTGCAACACGTACGCAACGTGCTCCGGACGTTTGCCTCTTCTCCCCCCTCCCCTCACCCAGCAGCGGCTGGAGCGGTCATGGGGAGAGGAGCAGCGGCCTGGGGATGGGGAGGGGAGGGGGGAACGGGGGGGGGGGGGGGGGGATGGAAGGGCTGGGGCCACTGCGGCAAACTACAACTCCCATAACCCCGCGCTCACCCCTCAGCAACACATAAACAAGTGCAACTTGTGGATTAAATGCAAGCAGCCTGTCCGGAACACGTATGTGTTGGACTTTTAATTACACATAGCAGTGCAGCACAGGAATTCGGTGTCTTTAACGAATATGATATATACACGTTGAACTTTTTTATAGTTTTTTTATATTTGCAGTCCTTCCCATCTTCTTGACTTGGAACTGGTTGGAGAATTAAAGGGGTGGGAGGGAGAGAGGGGAGTGGAAAGATGGGAGGGGGAGAGGGGAATGGGGAGGGGGGGGGATGGGGGGTGGGGGGAGAGGGGAGTGGAGGGGGAGAGGGGAGGGGGAAGGGTGGGGAGAGGGGGGAGGGGAGAGGGGGGAGGGTGGGGAGAGAGGAGGAGGAAGGGTGGGGGGAGAGGGGAGGAGGGTTGGGAAGGGAGAGGGGAGGGAGAGGGAGAGGGGAGGGGGAGGGGAGAGAAGGGGGAGGGGGAGAGGGAGGGGGAGAGGGGAGGGGGGAGGGGGGAGGGGGGAGGGTGGGGAGAGAGGAGGAGGAAGGGTGGGGGGAGAGGGGAGGAGGGTTGGGAAGGGAGAGGGGAGGGAGAGGGAGAGGGAGAGGGGAGGGGGAGAGGGGAGGGGGAGAGGGGAGGGGGAAGGGTGGGGAGAGGGAGAGGGGAGGGGGAAGGGTGGGGAGAGGGAGAGGGGAGGGGGAGGGGGAGAGGGGAGGGGGAGAGAGGAGGGGGAGGGGGAGGGGGAGGGGGAGAGGGGAGGGGGAGAGGGGAGGGGGAAGGGTGGGGAGAGGGAGAGGGGAGAGAAGGGGGAGGGGGAGAGGGAGGGGGAGAGGGGGGGAGGGGGAGAGGGGGAGGGGAGAGAAGGGGGAGGGGGAGAGGGAGGGGGAGAGGGGGGGAGGGGGAGAGGGGGGAGGGTGGGGAGAGGGGGGGGGAGGGGAGAGAGGGGAGGAGGGTTGGGAAGGGGGAGGGGAGGGGGAGGGGAGGAGGGGGAGGGGGAGGGGAGGAGGGGGAGGGGAGAGAAGGGGGAGGGGGAGGGGAGAGAAGGGGGAGGGGGGAGGGGGGAGGGGAGAGAGGAGGAGGAAGGGTGGGGGGAGAGGGGAGGGGGAGGGGAGAAGACGCAAACGTCAGGAGCACGTCGCGTACGTGTTACGCAAGGGTTACGCACGACGTCGGGTGCTGTGGAAACGGCAATGGCGGCGGACTGCACGAAAGTGGCCGCGGGCGTGTGGACGGCGCGCTCGGCGCGGGACGGCCTGGACAAAAGCATCACCCTGCCGCCCGACGAGATATTCCGCAACCTGGAGAACGCCAAGAGCTTCGCCATCGACATAGGTCAGGGGAGGCAGCTGGAGCGGTCGTGGGGAGAGGAGCAGCGGCCTGGGGATGGGGGGGGATGGAAGGGCTGGGGCCCACCGCGCTGCCCTCTGGGACTTGTCGTTCATTCAGGTCCCGCCGCTGGTTTGATGACGATGTCCAGGGAGCCGCGGCAAACTACAACTCCCATAACCCCGCGCTCACCCCTCAGCAACACATAAACAAGTGAAACTTGTGGATTTAATGCAAGCAGCCTGTCCGGAACACGTATGTGTTGGACTTTTTAATTACACATAGCAGTGCAGCACAGGAATTCGGTGTCTTTAACGAATATAATGCCAATTTAATCCATTCTGATTGCATGTGATTCATATCCCTCCATTACCTACATTATCAGTCTGAAGAAGGGCCTCGACCGAAACATCACCCATTCCTTCTCGCCAGAGATGCAGAGTTTCACTGTTTGTGTCACTCGTCGCAGCCAACAATGGACCATTGTGGGCTCCTCCTTTCCCTGGTCATCGTTGCTGGCTATAATTTGTCTTTTTGCAAACCTTTCATTCATTTGTACCTTTTCATATCTCTCATTTCCTTCTCTCTTGACTGAGTCTGAAGAAGGGTCTTGACCCAAACCGTCACCTATCTATTCCTTTCCTCCAGAGATGCTGCCTGATCCAATGAGTCACTCCGGCTTTTTGTTTCTATCTTCGGTATTAACCAGCATCTGCAGTTCCTTCCTACACATTCCTACACACTCCAGCCACTGAATTGCGTAGGAAAGAACTACAGATGCGAGTTTATACCGAAGATAGAAACAAAAAGCTGGAGTAACTCAGGCATGTCAGGCAGCATCTCTAGAGAAAAGGAATAGGTGATGTTTGTTTATCTTTTGAAGCCCATTGAGTTAAGTCTGACAAGGTTTCTTGGTGCCTTGGTTCTGTTGCACACTGCCTCAATGTCAGGGGCAGCAGCTTTCCTTTTGCTTCTGGAATTATACTTTGTTCTGCTTTTGGGCTAACCCATGATGAGATCTGGGGAAATCCTAACAGCAGAATCATGTGAGCAAATGCTACCAAATAACACAGTGGATTAAATCTTTATTTACAGTACTGATATTTGAGAGTGTTTTGGTAGTAAGCCAAATTTGATTCCTCCTGTTCTTTGTGGATGTGATATACAATACCAGATAATAACTTAACAGTACAGCTTGACTAGAGATTAGTTCCAAAGTGCATATCTTTAGTTTTGGAACAGAGATGTTGTCTCCTACCATGTTCTTTGCTGTATCTGGTTATCATTCATTTCTTAATGTCTAATGGAATAAATCAAATTAGTTTAAACCTGGTTTCTGTGAAATTGGGGATCTCCGCTGAGGTAGAACATCTACTTTGATTGCACGTAGTTGCATACTCCAGCCTGACGTAATTGTACCCTCACTATCTATCTTATGGACAGTATGTCAGGTTGGTGTGACATCTGTGCATTGTAGATGTATTTGACTTGTGTTGCCCTGTCTGAGCTACAGAATTAGCAGCATGTTCTTTATTAACAGGTGGCTCTTTGACAAAGCTGGCCTACTACTCAACGGTGCAGCACAAGGTCGCCAAAGTGCGATCATTCGATCATTATGGCAGTGTAAGTATGTGAAGAGTCTACAAATGCACCTATTCCCTGGGGCCATTATCAGTCTAAGATTGTTATAGCTGTAATTGAGGGGCTGAACGTCTTATCTTTCCAGCCAAGTCATCTTTTTTACTCCCTTGTCCTGCCCCATCTTTAACAAAAATATACTTTCACCTGTAATTCTGGTATTTTACCCTGGGTATTTTGTTGTTAACTCCACAGTGTATCTGGTGTCTTACTGAATGGTCAGGCTCTCAATTTTACACATTATGTCGATGCTTGTGGTATATTTGGAAAGAAGGGAAGTAGGTAAATCATCCCTCAAGTATGCTTATCTGGGGAGTTTTAAAGGAGGACAGAAGAAAACCATTTTGTGGATCACAGAGATGGGGGCTGGGCAAGCATTGAAGGCATGGAGAGTTCTTGGAGAGTATGGATGGAGGAGGTTGTGGTGATGGGAAAGTGTGCTCGTGGGGAGATTGGAACAAGGGGATGAATATTTAAAAATAGATACGTAGACATTTGAAGAATTATCGTAGGCCTGCAATAACGGGACTTGTAAGAGTTGGGTTAAGATTTGAACTTTTGTAAGAGCTCAAAATGGATAATGAGAGATTGACCGGGAGAGTGTTGTGATGGACACTATGATGGAGTCGAATTTAATGATCTCTGATGGCGAAGGAACATTTTTGAATCTGGGCAATAATTGGGTGCTGGGATTAACATTTAAACATAGAAAATAGATGAATGAGTAGGCCATTCGGCCCTTCGAGCCAGCACTGCCATTCAATATGATCATGGCTGAGCATCCAAAATCAGTACCCCATTCCGACTTTGTCCCCATGTCCCTTGATTCCCTTAGCCATAAGAGTTAAATCTAACTCCCTCTTGAAAACATCCTGTGAATTGGCCTCCACTGCCTTCTGTGATTCACAACTCTCTGGGTGAAACGTTTTTCCTCATCTCAGTCGGAAATGGCCTATCCCATCTTCTTATATTGTGACCCCTGGTTCTGGTTTGTATTTAATCTAATTAATCTAACAATAACTTGCTGCACGATTGATGATCATGGAAAACACTGAAGAGTGTTCAGTGTCCAGATGGACGAAGTGTCCGACGGCTGCAGCAATATAGTTTGAGAATGGTCTATGCACTTGGACCCCTGTAGAAAGTGTACTTGTATATTGAAGGGGAAGACATCCTGGGCAATAAGATACTCATGAGCTGGTGGAAAACATAAGCACAATAATTTTTAATAAGTTCTCTGGTGATGGAATTTTCTGTTAATGTAACGATGAAAAGTTCCTAAAACTAATTGCTCCTGCACAAACTGAAAGAAGGTGCATGATTTAATCTGATTGGCTGATAAGCATAAACCATAATGTATAAATAATTATGAAAACTTTGATTGAAATTAATTTTTATTGGGCCAAACCTTCATGTCTAAAGTAAGAATGTAATCTAGTTTAGTCCATCAAGTCTGGGCAACTTATGCTTTTGTTTCTTCCTATTTGAAATTTCTGTTGCTTAATATTTGGAGAGGTTTGTTTTTAATATTGTTCTCTTATATCAATTATTTGAAGTCAGGACATTAAACCGTGCTAATCAACAAACTGCCTGAGGTTCCATTGAGGGCCAGTACATTGAATTTCTATGCTGTCAAATTTCACAGTGACATACCTCTCCTAAAAATTATCGGTGTTTTATATTCCATGTTTCAGATCATGACCTTGTGTTTGTGTTTTCCCAAGGGTCATGATGACGAGCCATTGTATGAGATCTCAGTTCAGGAAGAGATCACTGCCAGACTTCATTTTGTTAAATTTGAAAATGCTTATATAGAAACGTGTTTGGACTTCATCAAAGCCCATCTGGTCAACACCGAGACCAAAGTAATTAAAGCTACGGGAGGCGGTGCTCACAAGTTCAAGAACCTGATTGAGAAGAAACTAGGATTGAAGTAAGTGAAAGCTTCAAAGTTAGTGATAATCAATGGTGACCACACCAAGTCACACTGATGAGTCAGTTCTTTCTCTCCTCCATACTTTGCTCTTGCTATCACTCTGATATGAGTTAATCTTCGTCTCCTCTGTCCACAAGACCTTTTTTCCTGAACTGTGGTTGCTCTTTAAGTACCTTGGCAAACTGTAACCGGGCCATCCTATTTTTGTGGCTAACCCGTGGTTTGCATCTTGCAGTGTAGCCTCTATATTTCTGTTCATGGCGTCTTCTGCAGACAGTGGTCAGTGACAAATCCACACCTGACTCCTGAAGAGTGTTTCTGATCTGTTGGACAGGTGTTTGGGGATTTTTGTTTATTTAGAGAGAATGCTTCTGCCATCAGCTGTGGAGGTCTTCCTTAGCCTGTCAGTCCCTTTGCGATTAGTAAGCTCACCAGTGCCCTCTTTTTTCTTAACGTTTACGTTCCAAATAGTTGATTTTGGTAAGCCTAAGGCTTGGCTGATGTCTCTAACAGTTTTATTCTCGCATCTCAGTCTCATATTGGCTTCTTTGACTTTCATTGGCACAACTTTGGTCCTCGTGTTGATAATTGATAAACACCAATAAAAGTTTCCAAAGGTGATGGAAAGACTAGGTGCTGAGAGCTCTCTTATTTGTAAATTAAGGAGGCAATTAAACACACCTGAGCAATTACAAACACCTGTGAAGCCATGTGCCCCAAACATCATGGTTCCCTGAAATTGGGGGGCAGGGGGTGGGGCGCGACTATGTATAAATACACCTGGAGTATTGTGTGCAGTTTTGGTCACCTAATTTGAGGGAGGACATTCTTGCTTTTGAGGGAGTGCAGCATAGGTTTACAAGGTTAATTCCCGGAATGGCGGGACTGTCATATGCTGAGAGAATGGAGCGGCTGGGCTTGTATACTCTAGAGTTTAGAAGGATGATGATCTTATTGAAACATATAAGATTATTAAGGGTTTGGACACACTCGAGGCAGGAAACATGTTCCCGATGTTGGGAGTGTCCGGAACCAGGGGCCACAGTTTAAGAATAAGGAGTAAGCCATTTAGAACGGAGACGAGGAAACATTTTTTCCTCACAGAGAGTTGTAAGTCTGGGGAATTCTCTGCCTCAGAGGGCGGTGGAGGCCGGTTCTCTGGATACTTTCAAGAGAGAGCTAGATAGGGATCTTAAAGATAGTGGAGTCAGGGGATATGGGAGAAGGCACGAATGGGGTACTGATTGGGGATGATCAGCCATGGTCACATTGAATGGCGGTGCTGGCTCGAAGAGCCGAATGGCCTACTCCTGCACCTATTGTCTATTGTCTATAACACAGCTGTAATTGCTACATGGTGAAACCAAAATTTATAAAAATGGCCTTTAACTTTAAACTTTAAACACGTGATTCTATTTTCTATTACAAATCTCAAATTGTGGAGTACCGAGGCAAATAAATAAATGATGGGTCTTTTTCCCAAACATTATTGAGGGTACTGTAAGTGATGAGGAATATTATACTGCAGATGCTGGTGTATGTAATCAGAAACCTCCCTGAAGCATTGTAAAGTATGGGTGTGGTAATAATTGGAATGCCTAATTAAACATGGCAGTTAACGTTTGGATGAACTAGGTCATGGATTTGGAGTCATAGATTTCATTTATCCTGTGCATTAATCAGTGGTCTGAAGGACCAGTGTTTGTTTAACCATGGTCCTAACTTTAGCAACAGCATTAGCAAAAAATATGGCCTTGATGTTCCCATTGATTATTAATACTGAAAATTTGAAGAGACAGATTAGGAATCAGAAAGGTGGTGGGGTAAATCTGGGAGATGTCAGGTACCGTGAGCTGGGCATTTATTGCAGCTGGTTAATACTTTCTGTGCTATGCTACAATACTCCTCTCATGTTGTTCACAGTGGCCAAGGTTTATATTGTGACCAAGTAAAGACACAAAGTGCTGGTGCAACTCAGCGGGTCAGGCAGCATCCCAGGAGAACATGGACGGGTGATGTTTCTGGCTGGGACCCTTCTTGAGACTGATGCTGCCTGACCCACTGATTTACTCCAGCACTTTGTGTATTTTTGTTTTTTAAACCAGCATCTATCTGCAGCTCCTTGATTCTGCTTTATTTTATGACCCTTCTCTTGTATCTGGTTGAACTGACAGTTTTTTTATTGTTAATTAAACATTGTTAACTATTGCTATGGAGGAAAATGCTGTTTTATGGATACTGGGCATTTGGAGTCTAGTTTCAGTTTTTTTTAATATGCTGCTATTATGAATAAAACTAGGTTACTGAATTAAAAAAAAGCCTTTTTATCGTTGTACTTGGATACAATGATCACTGACATTTTATTGCCTTCATTCTATACAGAGAATAATTTGATTGTGTGCTGTTTGAATAGTGATTAAACATATGTTCTTTTAACCTCCCTGTTTGACTAAATGTTGTGCTTTTGGGAGATGATGTGTGGGAGACATGACAATATTGAATGTCACTGAAATAAGCAGTTCAGCTCCCATTCAATGAAATGCCTTGTGCATATCTTTATTCCAACTATGTGTCTTATCTGACAAAGTTTTGTTATTTCAGATTTTAAAGTTATTAATCAACTACTTTTGTGAGTTTTTTTTAATGCAACACCCTATTAATAACTCCCTACCAGTGCGAGGGAGTTTCTCTCCTGGCAATTTAATTCAAAATCTTTAATTGTTTCTTCCTTCTGCTGTTATACCTCTGCAATCCTTAGTAATAGTTTGGTTAATTTTCCCGTTGGAAGCCAGCACCAATTGTCGTTAATGCTTTCAAGGATGGTGAATGATGAAAATAATTTGTACTGCTCCCTCGGTCAGACCAGGACATACGTGGTACTCCTGAATGTGGCGTAGTATGTGTTGTGTATTTAATATACACCTCACTGCTAGGAGAGTTTAAGTAAATACTGGTCAAAAGATAAAGGATTTAGTGAGAATTTTAAGGGCAGGAACGGTGTTTCAGCTAATGATAGATACATGGCATGTGGGTTGGAAATCACATATAATTTCTGTTACATGATTTAGTCTGTTTTCAAGAGAATACAGGAGAACATGCTGTTCTGCTGTTGCTGACCTCTTCATACACTGGAACTCTGAACGATTTCAGTCTTAATTCATTTTAACTCGATTCTCTTGTTAGAACAGAATTCAGGTTTGGTTCTTCATAGTTTATGCTTAATGCGAACAATTCATTTTATAATTTCATTCTGTTGCTTCAGTCAATATAATGATTTGTGTCACAGCTTTCTGACTGAGGCTTACCTTTCAATATCTTTGCAGAGTGGATAAGGAAGATGAAATGACTTGCTTAATCAAAGGTTGCAACTTTGTTCTGCGAAATATTCCACATGAGGCTTTTGTGTACGTGAAGCATGCAGACCCTGAATTCCGATTTCAGACAACACACCCAGACATCTTTCCCTACCTGTTGGTCAACATTGGGTCAGGGGTATCTATAGTCCGGGTAAGTAGGACCTGTCTACCTAAGCCCTGTCAATGATCGACAATAATGCAGTGTGGCTGTGTTCTGCTCTTGGCCGTTTTAGAAAATTGAGAGGATTGTTCCACTCAATTATCATTCAAAAGTAAGGGATATCTATAAATTCAGCTACACATTGTGTTTCAATGTCTTATTGCTATGTGTTGACTCCTTAGCTTTTCAAAGACAGCATACTGAATTGATCCAGAAGCTTGGTTACAATCTTTTAAAATTCATCCATTTGTCAAAGTACTGTTGTATTTGCAGCTTTGAAGTTATTTGTCCTAGCAATCAATTTTTCAAACTATGCTGACTTGCATCATGAGTGCCAAGCTTAAACTGAAGTGGGGTTTTATCAGATAGACTCTGAATGGGAAACTAATCTTGGTTGTCAGATGTTTTGATTGTACTTTTCACGGAACATCTGCTTAAGTAGTAGCTGGAATATGTTGTCTTATAAAGAAACTATGAACAGACTCAATTTGTATGGATTTGAAAAGGTGAGAGGGAATTGGATACATTCCTGAGTCGTCTTTGTAGGGTGGAGAGGATATTTCAGTTTGTGTGAGAATTGAAAACTCACGGTTTGAAAGTAAGGCATTTGTTCTTTTAAGACAATGAATCTTTGGAACCCTCTACCTTAAAGGGTGCTGGACTCGGCACCTTTTTTAAACCTGTTTGTTGCCATCCCCGAGTGTACACGGTCAATCATGGCCAATAGTGAAAAAAAAAACTTGGCATTGAACAGGTTAAGGCCAAAGTTACCAGAAAAGCAAGGAGTGATCGGTTACCAAGGGTAGACCAGAATACAAATACGAGCCTACGGCCATCTAAGTACTGGAGGAACTCAGCAGGTCAGACAGCATTGGAGGAAGCAAATGGACGGACAACATTTTGGGTTGGGGCCCTTCAGACCGCCCGTTATCTACCTGACTATTTATGCTGCCTGACCTGCTGAGTTCTTCCAGCACTTTGTTTTTGCTTGAGATTTCAGTACCTGCAGTTCCTTGTGTCTCTGGTTGCAACCAGACCAGCTGTGATGCTATGAAGCAGAGGAGCAGGATTGCCAGCCAGAGTAGCCTATTCCATCATTTAATCTATATGTTTGAATATATGTTCATGTGTTTGAGAGAGTTGCATGCACACAACTTCTCCTGGCAAATGGGGCATCATAAAATGCTAATCAACACATTTTCTCTTGTTGTGATTCCTCTTGTCCATGTAGGTGGAATCTGAAGACCAATTTGAGCGAATCGGAGGAAGCTCAATAGGAGGTGGTACATTTTGGGGACTCGGAGCTTTGCTGACACAAACAAAGGTATTTATTGCTGTTCTATCTCTTGTTCTTATATGCCTAACCGTGGCCAGAAGTGTGGGCTTGAAGCAGTCTTTGATTCTGTTTTAAAGTAGAGAACTTCAAGGATTGGCATGACAGTCCTCTGCCCAAATGAGGATTTCAACAAAATAAAATGACATGCATTTATGGAGCATATTTCATAATTTCAAAACTTCAAAAGTATCGTACACCTTTGGATTGTAGCCAATCGTATTATAATGTGTAGTAGCTGATTTGGCTACAACAAAGTTTAATCGATTGTATTTTTCACTATTTCATGAAATATTGCTTAGGCACAAAGGCAAACATTCTTGCTTCTGTTTGAAAGTGCTATGGAATTTTAGAGGCATCTAAAAGGATGGATGGGGCCTCGTTTATGTTACTCAAAAGGCAGCACCCCTAACAGTGCAACAGGCCCTTCCTAATTGCTCATATGTGTGTCAATGTAGATATTGTGTATATCCTCCTGAGAACATGACCTTCTGCTTTGCCTCTACAATTATGGCTGACACCTTTAATCAGTTTTAAGAGTTCTTCCACAACAATGATAAGGATGTCAGGTGCATCATTCTGTTGAGGATTCCAGTTAAAATGTTGCCTTGTTCCCCAAAATACTTGCTCAGAGAAATCTTGTGCTTTTTCGTGTGTTGTTCTTCGTGAAAGAATATTATTGCTATGCTCCATTAACTAAATTAATAAAATAATTAGCCACAATTCTGCATTTTCAGTTAAAAACTGTTTCCTGGTTTGCCTTTCTGCATCCTAATCAGCCAAGATTGACTATTAATTTATGGTTGACATTCATTTTTTTCTTTCCAGCGCTTTGATGAATTGTTACAACTTGCATCAAGAGGGCAGCATACTAATGTAGACATGTTAGTTCGTGACATTTACGGAGGGGCATATGAATCCTTTGGCTTGACTGGGGACCTTATAGCTAGTAGCTTTGGAAAATCTGCAACTACAGATAAAGGTAGGTGCGCCTTTGTAGATATTTGGGTGTTGGCTTGTTGTTTGGGGCAAGGTGGCCACAACGACACAAAGTCTCATTTCACTCATTTCACCTCCAGCTTTTCATTACTGTTTTTGAATTTTTCACTGTTTCATGTAAAATTGTGGACCGTCAGATTTAATGTAGTATAACTGAAGTTTACCACTTGGTGTATGATGAAGTTTCAGATATTCATCAGCATTCTTTTTCGCCGTAATAGTGATTAAGAAAGGTGATGTTTGAGATTTGTGTTGCTTTGCAAAAAAACATTAATATCTCATCCATGTGTAACCTCTGTTTACTTCCCCTAGCCTTACAGAGCATTTAATCTGTGTTGTTTTTCTGTACGCAGAATTCACTAAAGAGGACATGGCCAAAAGTTTACTTCACATGATCAGCAATGACATTGGCCAACTGGCGTGCCTGTATGCCAAATTGCATAACCTCAGCAGAGTTTACTTTGGTGGTTTTTTTATCCGAGGCCATCCTGTTACCATGCACACAATTACCTACAGTATCAACTACTTCACAAAGGTACCAATCGTGGCGAATGTTGTGGGTGATGGCGCGTGGCAATGGTTGGGAAGCGGGGACCATGCGAGCTGCTCGTTCAACCTTATTAATTTCTTTACAAATGTGAAATTCAGTGAATTACACATTTATCATTGTTTATTGCTGGTTTTATCTTATTTGGTGGTTAGGGTGAAGTCCAAGCACTCTTTCTGAGACATGAAGGATATCTTGGCGCCATCGGCGCCTTCCTGAAGGGAGCAGAAGAGGACAGTAAGCACTTGTTTCAATGTAATTCAGTTATGGTTAAAATTTGGTACATTATTTTTCACCTCTGCATTGTGGGTCCAGTTTTAAGTGAAAGTAAATGTTTCATTCATTTGATTCTGATCTGTCTCTCATTTAGATCACTTCTGATCTGTATCTTAATGTTATAGATTCAAAGTGAAAAATTATCTGAAACATCTGTTGTCTACTTAGAATTTCTTATTAGAAACATAGAAATCGCAGCAATTTTGGGAGCAAGAGCTCCAAATTTTCCATGCAATTTAATGCAAAGAAGTGTTTCCTGATATCCCTACTGAGCGGGCTAGCTCTGATTTAGTTATGACTCTTCACCAACGGGAACAGTATCTCTCCATCAATGCACATGAACTCTTGTGTTCATCTTAGATTCTCTGTGCTCTTAATTCTTATTTAAAGAATGTACAGTATCATAATGCAGGCTATCCTCAGAATGTAAAGTCGATCAACTTGATTCATTTGAGTAGAATACTTGCAACTTGTCCAAATTATGACATTCATGGTAATTGTTCTCCATGGTAGAATTTGCGTAGGGTTTCTGGGTGTGCATTGGTTTTTGGTAAATCTATTTCATTTTAGTAATTTTTAAATTTTCACTGCTATCAAAACTGGAGCCCTTCCATGGCCATCTCATCTTATTACGTTTTACCCTATCTTTTACCTTTCAGATCCTAATCAGTATAGTTGGGGGGAGAACTATGCTGGCAGTTCAGGTTTAATGAGCAGTTCCCCTGAAGTACATCCAATGCAGCGGACACGGAGTGGAACGGTATGCCGCTCTAATGCGAATTGTGTTTTGTTATTGCACTAAAAGTTGTATAAAATCTGTTCTATTGAAACTGTTGACAGCAGTCAATACAGTGGGCAAAATACTTCCGCATTCATCAGTAAATCTTCTCTTAGAATAGTGAGTAACAAGCAGGCTTGTAGATACCAAGGAGTTGTTGACAATACATTTTTGTCTAGGATGGCACAGATTAAATTTAGGTGTTTTTAAATGTTGTGTAATGTAATTTGTTCCAAATGATTTGCTAAAAAAGTCCTTAATTATGCTTAATTTGGTTTTGCAGATTAATGTGTGCTATTTGTTGATCAATACATGTGGCCATCAGTGCAGGATTGAGCCTCAGGCTGACAATGGAAAAGTTTAGTAATAGTATCCTCCAGAGTAGGGGCTACATTTGAAGTGATAACACACTCTGGAAATCAAAAGCTTTTTATTCAGTTAATTCACACACTGGGTCACGTGTAAAAAAAATGATGCTTTCATATAATGAAAGGCATGGATAAAGATTTTGCTTGAAGTGTGCATAATTATTGCACTTTTGATAGTCATCTGAGAGGATTTCCAAACAGGCCCATGGTTGTATTTTTTTAGTTTTTGTTTTTTCTTTACATCATTTTTATAAATTGCAATTTTATTGATGCAGCAATGTAAATGTGTACAAGGGGATTGTGAGTTTAGACAGTACTTTTTGTAGAAGATTTCTGGGTATCTTTGTCGCATCACTGGACTGATACCAGTGCTGCCAGGTGGAGATTTGCAAAAGCAGAATCTTTACTACCTCATACTGAAGGAAATATTTGGTTACTTCATGCAAAAGGATGAGTGACAAGGATAATTGTTAACACAAAGGTGTTATTCCAAATGCCTCTGAGACTATATCATAAAGCAGTATTTTTGCATTAAATTACACTGCAACTAGCTACTAATTTAAGATTTATTGGCTCATTTTCAATCTATATGCAAGTAGAATTTCAGCTGTCAGTTTAAGCATTCTTTGGCAGAGCCAGCTTGCATAATGTAGCCATAATCTGTTTAAGGCTTGCGATGATTTTTTTTAAAATCCACCCTCCCTATAAGTTTGGATAGGATTTCTGGAGAGTTGGTGAAAGATATCCAATTGTTGCTTGTTGGGGTATACAGGGTATGTGGTTTAGTTATCGCGCTCATTTTGCACATTTACAGTGCCCTCCATAATGTTTGGGACAAAGACCCATTATTTATTTATTTGCCTCTTGCTCCACAATTTGAGATTTGTAACGGAAAAAAATCACATGTGGTTAAAGTGCACATTGTCAGATTTTATTAAGGGCCATTTTTATACATTTTGGTTTCACCATGTGGAAATTACAGCGGTGTGTATACATAGTCCCCCCCAATTTCAGGCCACCATAATGTTTGGGACACATGGCTTCACAGACATTTGTAATTGCTCAGGTGGGTTTAATTGCAATAAGAGAGCTCTCAGCACCTTGTCTGTCCTCCAGTCTTTCCATCACCTTTGGAAACTTTTATTGCTGTTTATCAACATGAGGAACAAAGTTGTGCCAATGAAAGTCAAATAAGCCATTATGAGACTGAGAAACATGAGCTATTTGGAACATCAATAAGAAGAAAGAGAGCACTGGTGAGCTTACTAATTGCAAAGGGACTGACTGGTAGGCCAAGGAAGACCTCCGCAGCTGATGACAGAAGAATTCCCTCTATAATAAAGAAAAATCCCCAAACACCTGTCCGACAGATCAGAAACACTCTTCAGGAGTCAGGTGTGGATTTGTCAATGACCACTGTCTGCAGAAGACTTCATGAACAGAAATACAGAGGCTAAACTGCAAGCTGCAAACTTCTGGTTAGCTGCAAAATTAGGATGGCCAGGTTACAATTTGCCAAGAAGTACTTGAAAGAACAACTACAGTTCTGGAAAAAGGTCTTGTGGACAGATGAGACGAAAATTAACTTTTATCAGAGTGATGGCAAGAGCAAAGTATGGAGGAGAGATGGAACTGCCCAAAATCCAAAGCACACCACGTCATCAATGAAACACGGTAGTGAAGGTGCTATGGCCTGGGCATGTATGGCTGCTGAAGGTACTGGCTCACTTATCTTCATTGATGATACAACTGCTGATGATAATAGCACAATGAATTCTGAAGTGTGTTCCACATCCTATCTGCTCAAGTCCAAACAAATGCCTCGAAACTCATTGGCCGGCAGTTCATTCTACAGTCAGACATTGACCCCAAACATACTGCTAAAACAACAAAGCTAAAAAATGGTCTATTCTTGAGTGGCCAAGTTAATTACTCGATCTGAACCCAATTAAGCATGCCTTTTATATGCTGAAGAGAAAACTGAAGGGTACTAGCCCCCAAAGCAAGCATAAGCTAAAGATGGCTGCAATACGTGCCTGGCAGAGCATCACCAGAGAAGACACCCAGCAACTGGTGATGTCCATGAATCACACACTTCAAGCAGTCATTGCATGCAAAGGATATGCAACAAAATACTAAACATGACTACTTTCATTTACACGACATTGCTGTGTCCCAATCATTATGGTGCCCTGAAATGGGGGGGGAAGACTATGTATAAACACTGCTGTAATTTTTACATGGTGAAACCAAAATGCATTCAAATGGCCTTTATTAAAATCTGACAATGTGCACTTTAACCACATGTGACTTTTTTCCATTACAAATGTCAAATTGTGGAGTACAGAGGCAAATGAATAAATGATGGGTCTTTGTCCCAAATATTATGGAGGGCACAGTACATTCTAACGTGCATCTTTCATTCCTTTCTGGTCTCTTCCATGTTCTGATAATCCTGCAGTTTTCAGTAAGTGATCCTCTTTATTTTGCACTCCCCCAGCTTTGCTTTATTGTATGAGCTCCCCTGTGTAACTCTTGTCCCTTTAGAGAAGGAATGAAAAATAGTAATCAGCAGTTTAATGGACAATCAGCATTGAAGGTGAATAGGTTGATTAGCCATGTCTTTAGCTGCAGTCATAATTTGTCTCTGCAGTGTTGTGAGGAATTATTGTTGATTACAGCTCCTGTTTGCATATTCCTTCGAGGGAATTGCTGGATGACATGCTCAATTTACTAATCTGTGCTTGGTCACACTTGAAATGCAATACTGGCGCTTTATAAGCCCATCTGTTTTATTTCCTTGCATGTCCCATGGTCTTTCCAAAGTTGTCAATTGAAAATATACTAAATCCACCTGCGAATGGATAGTGAGATTGAAAGCAGTACATTGTGCACTTTGCTGATAGATGGCAAGGATTCAAAGGGTTTTCAACCTTTATGCAGTTTAAATGCCTCCAGTAGCTGATTGCTAAATCGGACATGTAGCTGTGCTATTGATTTAAAAAAAAATCTAAACTGAGATCTGAGAGGCCTGTATTTAAAGCATTAATTACATAATCAAACTGTACACTGATAAAGCAGATTCAGCCCTTTTAAAGAGTTATCCAACGAGCCCCACTCCCTTGTATTTTCCCCATTGGCCAGTAGATTTTTACATTGCTCCTAAGTAAGCATCACCCTTTTAGGAATGTTTGCCTTCTCCTTTCAGGGTCAGAGCAACTTGTGTAAATGTTTGTCTGTGACATTTAGTTTTTCAGAGCAGCTCCCTTAACTTTTCTCTTTACAAGGAGATCGTCTAAAATTTCTCCTGACTAAACGCATAGTCCCTCCTAGATTTAATTCCCAAACATTTACACTGCATTCTCTGATTTGGGTGCCGGGGACCTAGTGTGAATTGTTGTTCACCACTGGGTATCCTCCAATAATGAATTGACCCATGGCTTGGTGCGAGTTGCTGGTGATGATGATGTTTGGTGGCCAGGAGTATTTGGTGAGGCCACCTGCTGCTAGATTGTAGGGTTCAAGGCTGCAGGCTGGCTAGCATGGTGAGTGTGAGCCATTGGCGGTGACAAGGGTTGGCCCTAAGCCAGGGGTCGGCAACCTGTGGCCCACGGGCCAGAACCGGCCCGTAACCCGAAATCCGGCCCACAGGCGCATATTTTTTCAATTTGTTTTCGCGACCCGGGAACTGCAGCCAGTCCCGGGGACGCGAGCTGACCCGGGAACTGCAGCCAGTCCCGGGGACGCAGGCTGATCTGGGAACTGCAGCTCGTCCTGGGGCACGTAGGCAGCCTGGGTGCTACAGCCAGTCCCGGGGCAGGCGAGCGACCTGGAAACTGCAGAAAACTAATTGAAAAACATGTGAAAACGAATGCGAAAAGCAACACCAAGTGTCACACTATGGCTGTAGATGTGGCCCGCCATCTGCTCACAGACATGGGTCCTGGCCCCTATGCGGAACAAGGTTGCCAACCCCTGCATTAAACCCTACATGTCCAAACTCAGTGACGATGTCGCATGCACTCTGCTGGAGGCTCTGGTTTGTTGCAGGCTCCCTGCCTCACCGTCTTTCAGTAACGCATCCTTCCAATATATTGCCACATTGACCTCTTTCAATGCTGATTCTTAGTGTAGTGCTTGTTCCTAGCAGCACTGTGTGCTAAGTGAGGTGCTGGTGGCATAGCTTTTATCTATGTTTTTTCTACATTATGATCGGTTTTTCGCTTTTATGGAACGAGAAGTAGAATTACTTCTGTTTTCCTGCTTTTTGTGGCTACAATGCTTCTGAAGCCTTCTAGCTTATTTTTAGCACATTATTATTGCCGGTGTGAAATGGAAGCGCTTATTATTGTCGACACAAAAATAACCAGATAGAATTTATGTGCGTGTGACCGTACATTCATAATTTTGAGAGTGCTTAGATGCCGAGTGGGAATTTAAAAGTAAGTGTTTCTTTGGACAGTAAATTCAAGGTTTGGTTCATTGGCAGTTTGACATGTTGGAGATGGACCGTCTGGATCGGCAGCTGGTGAATCTTCCCCTCCTACACGATGCATCATCGTACGTCCCAGATACCGTTGACCTCACTGAAGATGCCATGGCAAGGGAATATTGGTTGAGCTGCTTCGAAGATGCTTTAGATGGTGTAAGTTACAGATATGTAGAATTGCTTGCAATCTATATTGCCAGAGCAGGCCTTTTGGGGCAACTGGTCTCTGCTGGCCTCTTTATTCCCTTGTGTGGTTATCAAATCTCCTTCTAAATACATCTGTGATATTGTCCTTGGCCTTCAGGAGTTGCTGCTACTGTGATAGAAACACACTACTTCATCTTCTTAGGATGAAACGGACAATATCGAAGAGTATCGACCTGAAATGTCACCTATTCCTTTTCTTCAGAGATGCTGTCTGACCTGCTGAGTTAATCCAGCTTTTGTGTCTATGTTTGGTTTAAACCAGCATCTGTAGTTCCTTCCTATACAATATTGTTTGCAAGTTTTATTTGGCAATTATGTCTCTCTCTCTTCCCCCTCCCCACCCTTTTCCAACTGCTGACCATTGAAGGTGTGACATCTTCTCAATATCTTGTTCAACTGTGGGCAAGCAGAGAAAATAATCCAACCTGGCAGTTCCATGAAAGTAGACTGCATCTCTATTAAGTTGCACACATGGTATTACCATGAATATTTCCTGAGTAACAATCAGATAAAGAAAGCCTAGCTTTTGTCTTTTCTTCTTTAACGAAGCTAAAAGTGCAAATTCTCAGTAGTGGCACTGACAAAGATCAGGCAAATCCGGAATTGAACAAGATGTATCATGTTTTATGGTGCCTTTTATTCTCTAAACCAGGAGAAATTCAATTTCCAGATTTTAAGCCCATAGCTGAATACATAGCTTAGTATTGACAAACATTCCTCTGCATTGCACTTTCACCTCTGACATTCAGCACTGAATTACTGCTGCGCAATTCTTACTGTGCTAACCCCTCTGCCCAGTTGCACGTCCAGGAGCTTTGGACTGTGCTGGAAATTTGGTCACGTCTCAGCAACATTGGTTTACCATGTAACAGAAATGAGGATGGAGGCACATTCCCCTCTCTGAGCATTGCTGTAGGGCTTAGTCACCGTAGGCAGGGCACTTTGTGAATGTCCTTAAAAAGACTTGGAGAATTGTATCCAGTTCTGGATGTCATACTGAAGTGTAAAGGCTCTGAGTGCATTGAAAGGATTTCTTAAAATTATTCCAAACAGAGAAACTTCAATTTTCTGGATGGAATTCGAGGGGCTTTACTCTAGTTAGAATCCTGAACAATAGAGAAAAACTGTTCCCATTGATGAAAATTATCAATTCTTCCCACAAATCAAAATTTCCCTTCCTATCAGATGTTATTCCTATTAATACACAACACTTTTAATTTACTTTAAAAAATATTACACACAATATGATATGTTTTCATTGAGCCCAGTGAGCTTCAGTGGAGAATGGCAAGTAGTGCCCCAGCACGTTTCAGGGCAGCACAGTAAGCAAAGCTCCAGCGAGTTTGAAGGGAGTTTTATTTTCCATCAAATGGATGGCCACCTGCTCCTTGTGTGGGAAATGAGGCGTTTGTGAGTTTAAAAGGAGTGCAGGAAATGGTCTCTGGTGGATTTAAATGGAACTAGGATATGGGGGCACTGGTGACTAAAAAGGGAGCACACGAAACTGGGTCCCAGTGCGTTTCACGGGAGCATGGGAAGTAGAGCCCTGGTTAGTTTAAAGAGAATGTAAGAAACTGCTCCATTAAGTCTCACCCTGCCAAACCCCTCTCGTTACTGGTGTGCAAAAGGAAACAAAGCTAAAAGAATTGATGGACTGGTATCTTTCCTCCCTCAGATCTGGAATGCAAACATGTGATTCTTGATCTCGAGGTTCTGGTGATGAAGATTCATCAGCTACCGCGAGACATTGTGGAAGCTGAGCTTTGAGATTTTTTTTAACTGGGGGAAAAAAAAGGCATTCTTGGCAGAACTGCACAGACTGTCCCACTCTGGAAAATTATATACCAACCTCTTATTTGCTGCTAAGAATGCCTGTTTTTTCCCCCAGTTAAAAAAAATCTCAAAGCTCAGCTTCCACAATTCCCCCCCCAAGTACAGCAAACATTCTATCAAACTTCTTGCTTCAATAGACAATAAACAATAGGCGCAGGAGTAGGCCATTTGACCCTTCGAGCCAGCACGCCCATTCAATATGATCATGGCTGATCATCCCCAATCAGTATCCCGTTCCTGCCTTCTCCCCATATCCTCTGACTCTGCTATTTTTAAGAGCCCTATCTAGCTCTCTTGAAAGTATCATGGGAATACATTCTCATATAGGACATAACACAGTTGTCACTTTGCATTTGGAAATGCTATCTGTTGGTTGCACTTCAATATGACTTGGTATGCTATTATCTGAGATTCGTAAAACAGTATTATGGAGCTTAAATACACAAAGCAGGAGCTCAGCTAGCTCTCTACCTGTATTCTGCATTTATAAGTGTCTCGAGGTGCTTCATAGTTATGTGATCATGCTAAAATGTAAAACTGAGTCAAAGAAATGGTGCATGACAATGATTGATTGAATAGGTAGGTTTTAATGAGATTCTTAAATGAGAAAATTCGAGAGCTTGGTGCTGAGGTAGCGGAAGGCACTGCTATTCAGTGGTGCAGACAAAGAAACTGAGGATACAGCTGGCATTGAGAAGATAAGTCCTCGGGTGGGAGCTGTGTTTGGGTGGTGTATAAATCTTACACCCGAGCTCATCTCTGATTGGGAATGCATGACAGGCTAGAGCAAGAGGAAGAACGTTTTTAAATGGTCAGGAAAGTATTGGGAAGAATTAAGCCTGCTCATGATGGATGACAGTACAATTGTAGGTTGGAGATAATTGGGAGCTTGGAACCGTGTCACCAGATGTTTGTGTGATAACCTTTTTTTTGCAGTGTGATCAATACTACAATGTGTTAATAGCACTGAGGATAGTCAGAATATGAATGGCTCCTCACCACCCCTTAGTGGTTAAGGAGGGAATTGCGGAAGTTGTGTGGTTCCCTGGGTGGAGTATGAACTGATTGGCTACCCTGCCTCAGGCAAGAGTATGATATCCTGACAGTGAATCTGCATTATGGAACAAGTTATGTTTGCTTTTTGTTCCAATTCTAAATTGCAAAAAACTGTCCCCAGCCAACACTTTCAAAATCACATTTTAATGGTCTTTGATGTCTATTGCTCCTGGATAGTTGCCGGCAAGGCTGGCCTTCATTAGAACCGTGTGAGTGCATCAGAAGTAATTAGTTGATTGTGAAATGCTTTGAGTTGCTCTGAGGAAATGCTAAAGAACAACATCAATGCAAGTTCCTCATCACTGTTCCTGCTTGTTGTTCTTTAAAACTGCAGAAAATTCAGCCAAGACTGGTCGATGCAATATGAACCCGTTTCATTTCCTTTGTTTCAGGTAGTAAAGCGGGCAGTCGCCAGTCAGCCACAGTCGCTGGATGCCCGAGAGCGAGCAGAGAAGTTTCGTCAGAAATATAGGCACAAACTTCAGACATTGAGGCATCAACCATTGTGAGTTTTGATCATTTAAAAAAAAAAGATCGCAATTGCATGTAGATTGATCCACAAAACACCCAATCCCAATGTGTTGATCACTTCAAATATTGAATATGATGAGATTGTGAATATAAATATTTAATTGATTAAATTCTAATGTTTGGTTTGTAAAAAATCAAAGTTGAACTGCAGCTCCCTCACCAGGAATAGCCGAGGCAAATAGCAATCGTATTAAGTGCAATACTATTAAAGCCATAATGCAGCTAGGATGAGATGACCTGGGGTGGGGTGCATAAATGCTTGCAAAGACTAGCCGAACTCAGTAGCTCATTTCAGTGCTGCCTGGTCTGTGTAATTGTATGGACATGTCACGTAACCTTGCAGGTGTAATACCCATTGATGCAAGTGCTTCTGGTACTGATCACAGTTCTGGTTGCTACGGGACTGTAAGGTGATAGGGGGGGGTTGGGTGTTGGGGGATAAATTGGGAATGTTGTTATTGGAAAAGAAAAGGTTGAGAAGTTAACGATTGCTGTTCTTAGGATTCTAAAGGGACTAATGCATCTTGTCCAGAACAGTAGCACCAGAGGAGACAGCCTGCAATTTAAGCAGGTAAATTCAAAACTAATTTGCAGACACATTATATTATTGAGAGTAGTAGTAATGATATGGGCTAGGTACTGCAAGAAGACAGTGGAAGCAATTTAACACAGATTCATTAGACTTGTTTTGGGGGAAATATTTTTGGAATCTGTTGCACGTTATTTGAGAGTGATAAAGTTAATTGTAGCGTGGCTGGAAGGAAGAGAGCAGTTTGGATTTGTCAATTTAAAACATGTCCAGTACTGGTCTCCTGCTTAGATCTACTATAAAATAATTGATTGGGATTGCTGTTGTGAGTACATAAAACCTTGTGTTATTGTGTGACCAGCAAGCTTGCAGCAGGTGAATTCAAAGATCCATGGACTACATGGCCATTGTGGCAGGTTTCGTGAAAAAGGTTTGGTATTTCACAAATATAAAGTATACAGTTGCCAAAGAGGTGGAGAGATATTCAAACAAAAATGCTTGACTTGGGAAATCTGTAATGGTGAATTTACAGTTAAAAATAAATAATTAAAAAAAAAAAACCCTGACTTATATATATCAGTTTTTTTTCCCATCCTCCCTAGTTTCTTCAATCCTGAAGTCTCAACTACTTGCTTAGAGCCCTTCCCTGAAAATAATTGGAACCCTGCAGTACTTCACAAGGAATGCCATGCGTGTTAATAAGCTTTTTAGTATGGAAATTATCAAAGCCAAGTTCAATCTAATATTCTCACTTCACTTTCCATCGGGGAACGTGATCTTGGGCAGCATTATGATTGTTGATCACATAAATTTTTATACATCTTTAGCTGTCCTGGTATATCCTGAAAATGCTTTTCACTTCCATTTTCTCTCAGTGCATATGGATCCCTAACAGTCAGAAGCTTGCTGGACACGCGGGAGCACTGTCTGAATGAATTCAACTTTCCAGATCCTTACTCAAAAGTAGGCACTCCTGCTTTCCTTTACTTTATCTCGAAAAAAGAAATGGCATTCATTTACATGCAAAACAAAGGGTCGGCTGAGTGTCTTTGACTTTTATGTTGCTTTGATGATGGAAAACAGTGACCTGTGCTGACAGTACTGTGGTTGACGATGAAAGAGCCTTTGAACTATTTTAGGGATGGTACGATGAAGAGTTGGCTGCTAGGGGGTGCTGTTGTGCAAACAATGCTCTCCGGTATCACCAGAAATGTGTGCAGCCCACTCACCACGTTAGTGCACCGCTAACTCTTTTTGTAGAAAAGACTTTGAAGGAGACTTTATAAAAAAAAACGACTTCAAATATTACTGTGTTACTAAACTAAATAAACACCTAATAATTAAAAACCAATAATGATAGTTTTTTGTAAGTTGTAGTTACGTTATTGTCACATGCACAGTGATACAGCCTTGTTTTGCATACATTCCAATAAAATTATGCTATACTAGTGCACAATAATACACAAGTAAATGAGAGCAACGACTGAGTTGATTTGGAGCCGTTGCAAATACTTTATTTTTACAAAGGTGTGATTTTGAAGCAAAATGACAAGGAAGTGAGGAACAAAAATCTAGATAATTGTTTGATTTATTTAATATACTGATAAGAGACACTGGGATGAATAATTATTTTTGCTTTCTTCCCCTTTGTAATATTTGAACTTAAAATGGGTTCTTTAAATTAATGTAACATTGCAAGTTGAACTTATGGCCAGAGGAAGTGTCCCATGGGTTGAGGCAGATGCAAAATACTGGGATAATACAACTGGCTTTTTTACTTTATTTACATTTTGCTTATGTTTTCTGTGAAAACATATGTTAGAAATTAACCACTGGGTGAGATGGGGTTTTTTTTTGGGGGGGGGGGGAGAAGAGTATGTTGAAGGGATTTGCGCATTGCAGACCAGCCCAAAGTGTTCATTGTCTTTTAACCCCGAATTGGAAATTGCAACAGATTTGTGGCAGGACTTGCAGTACAAAGATGAGATTTTTTAAAATACATGTAATTTGCTGCCCTTGTTCTTTTGAATTGTAAATTTAGATTATGCTATCAAGTTAGCCTTGGCCAGCTGTTGATGCTTCATGCTGGACATATAGTGTACATAAGTGTTTTGGGTGATTAGTGGGGTGCCAATTAATTGAGTTGCTTTGTCCCGCAAGAAAAGTAAAATCCTGCATTTATATATAGTTTATTTTTGTGTCGCTCCTCTGATGTCTCTCAAAGTTCTACAGAGACAAACAATGATTTTTGATGTGCAGGAAACATGGCAGCCAATTTGTGCACAGCAGAATCCCACAAACTGCAGTGTCCCTTAATGTTGATGAGGATCCTACAGTTTAACAACTTCACCTTTGAGAAAATAGCAGGCCCTGTGGCTCACCTAAACTGTGCCGACTAGTGATCTCCCCATACACCAGCACAATCTTACATACCAGGGACAGTTTACAGAGGCCAACTAACCTACAAACCTGTGCGTCTTTTGAATGTGGGAGGAATCCGGACAACCCGGTTGGTGAACAGTTACGCGGTCACAGGGAGAATGTACAAGTTCCATACAGACAGCACCCGTGCTCAGGATCGAACCCGGGACACTGGCGCTGTAAGGCAGCAACGCAACTGCTGCGCCACCGTGCCGCTATTGCATTTCCTTTCTGGCTTATACTTCAGCGAATCTGGATTTAAACATCAGAGGCCAATTTGACAAACGGTTTCAATCTTGAAATGCAACTCGGCTTCACACTCCACCACTGCTGCCTAACCTGCGGCATGTTCTCAGCATTTTCTATTCTAATTTCATATCTTTCATATTTCTAGCATCAGCATTTTGTTTTGAGTTTTCATGGAGCCTCTTTTTGATTCTGGTTGTTGCTTCAACTTCCTGCTCCAGGGACTTGATGCTTTAATACAACGCTGAATGAGTAGTATCTAGCAGATGTTAAATTGAGGTCTTCCTTGCCCCTCACAGTCAAAAAGGAACTTATGAACCAGCTTGACGACAAGCAGGTATCTTCTCCTTGTGTCCTGGCCCAGATTTACTCATTAAGCATCATTGGTGAAATAGATTATTGAGTAATTTATCTTCTTGCTATGAAAGCAGAATTTCTTGTCAACGACGTATAGCTATGTTTAAGGGCTGTGTACACATTGGCTGCTGTTTCTCCTTCCAGTGATTAACTTCACAAGTATTTCAGAGTGGCATAGATAGATAGATAGTTGTCAGAACCCTTTTCCCAGGGTGGAACTGTCCAACACTAAAGGGCATGGAGATAAGGTGACAGGGGGAAGGTTTAATGGGGATGTGCAGGGCAAGTTTTTTACACAGTGGTGGGAGTCTAGAACGCATTGGCAGGAGTGATGGTGGAGGCAGATACCATGATGGCATTTAAGAGGCTTTTAGATAGGCACATGGAAACGCAGGAAATATAAGGATGTGGTTCATGTGCAGGCGGATGAGATTAGTTTAACTTGGCACCATGTTCGGCGCAAACATTGTGGGCCGAAGGGCCTGTTCCTGTGCTGTACTGTTCTGTGTTTTATATATTAATCATATATTGTTCTGGGACCCCTTGGGATCAGAAAAGGTGCAATGAAAGGAACTTTGTATCTTTAAGATTTCACCAGTGTTGGGGTAAACATCTGTATGTAGTAGAGTAAGATTTTCCCCAAAAATGTTGCAATGCTTATATTAGTCTAGGGTTGGCATTACTAGGAGATTAGTAGTGTTGAGACCCTGTAATAGGAACAAAATAAATTGGAACAATAGATCATCCTTGGAGCTGCAGCATCAGTCAGTATGATCATAGCTGATCAACCTCAGCACCATTTTCCAGTACTATTCCCATAACCTTTAATTCCCTTTAATGTTCAGAAATCTATTGATCTAAATTTGACTGAATACAGTGACTGAGCCTCTACCGCCCTCCTGGTTAGACAAGCCCAAGGATTCGCCATCCCCTGAATGGAGAAATTTCTCCTTGTATCAGTTCTAAATTGCGTGCCGTTTATTCTGAAACTGTGCCCCTGATTCCTCAGCCAGGGGATATTGTATTTTAGGAGGGGTAAGTTAAATGTGAATGCATTATATTTTATGCGATAGATTCATTTATCCTTTTAAGAAATCTGACCTGTGTACTGTTGCCCAAATCTCATTCCAGGCCCACAACCTGCTGAATATCTTTTGTGTATTTCTTTTCACCCCAGGAGCTTGTGCTAATTGCAGCATTCAGTTAATTTTTGCACGTGTGAGTCAATGCAATCAGTATTCTGTTGTGTGCAGATGGACACTTGGTTGCAAATTTCACGGTTCCTTAATTGGTTAAATGACAATAAACGCAAACTTGAACTCGAACTTGAACCTCAGTTTGTCGAGAGTAGTCTGCGGCACATGGTCTGTTGCACAGAGTATAAACAACCCTGAAATTACAACAGACATTTATACCCCACTTTGGTTGCTTGCACGACATTAGAAGATTAGCATCAGTTTGTGATCCGTGTATAACATTCATGTGTCAGTTTTTTGTCATTTTCTGAAATTTGACTGGAGCCGTGTGCATTCGCTGTTTTCCAGGTGAAGCAAAGGGAAAATGACGTTGCATTGAAACACTTTCAGAAGGTGGTGAGGAACTTGGACTCGCTGAGCATGGAGGACCGGCAGTTTGCATTAGTGAAAGGTCTCTTAGCAGGAAATGTCTTTGACTGGGGAGCCAAAGCTGTTTCAGAGTAAGTTTGACAGAAACTCAATAAACTGTTTAATACTGTGATATTTTGCTGGGTTGGTGAAATCTCAGGGGAAAATATCACTGTGTGCATTTACAGACTAAAGGGGCAACTGGTTTTTGAAACACTTAACATTTAGCAAAGTATCTGAGCTTATTTTAGTATCCTTTGCAACGTCCTGGACCTGCCTGTCTTTGATCATGTCTTTCTGCTGTCACATTTAGTGTTCTTGAAACAAATTCAGCGTTTGGTTTTGAAGAAGCGATGAAACAACTGCAAGGTAAGGAGCCATGTTGCATCTTGTGTCATCGTAAGAATTTAAAGTAATTCAACTCTACAATAAGAAGGACAATTCCCAGTTGGTGCTATAACTCAATTTTAAATATTCCACATCAACAGCGGTACACAATTCCCCTCTCCCCAAACCCTGACCCTGTTGCAACATGCTCGGATATGATACTTTCGGCGATAGTGGTTCATTATTGTGCTCACTTAAATGAGCACAATACATAATCCAGGAAAGAAGACAGATCTGATAAGATGGAAGATTTTGCACCAGCTAATTCACTTAACTTCAAAACCAAAGGACTACAAGAGCATCAAAAATGCAGCAAACAAAAAGAGAGAGCGATGTCAGATTAATTCTTCAAGAATAATCTCCTGAACTCTGAAGCCTCTACATGTTAATTTGAATCATTAATGTTGCATGTCCTGTTGTCTGCACATGGCAGTGACAATATTACTTTTTGTTGCTGAGTCAGATGCTGAGGTGTCACAGCATAGTCACAGTATTGGTCTAATGCTGAAATGTTTCTTCTCCGAGAGTTTCATACTTTGGCAGAGTCCATCCCTGAAGGATTTGGTGTGAATGATTAACTCTTGCATGCTTTTGTATTTCTCAGCACGCCCTTGGCTGGTCGATGCATATAATGACTGGATAGAGCGACTTAAGGTAGGAATTTGCATGCATGGCCACTGTTTGCATTTGCACTGTTTGCAGGTCAGGTTATTCCACGCGGGTTATCTGTCAAATAGAGGTCAAAGCTTTAATTTTAGATATGGGTGTAAAACGTTGGGAGTGAGTCACAAGATGGCTGTATACATTAAACAAATTTGTAAAATAGTATTATTCTATCTCATAATCTGATAAATATTTATCCAAGGTAGACACAAAATGCTGGAGTAATTCTGTGAGACGGGCAGCATCTCTGGAGAGCAGGAATGGGTGACGTTTCAGGTCGAGACCCTTCTTCAGAAGAGTCTCGACCTGAAACGTCGCCCATTCCTTCTCTCCAGAGATGCTGCCTGTCCTGCTGAATTACTCCAGCATTTTGTTTCTTCTTTGATTTAAACCAGCATCTGCAGTTCTTCCTACAAATATTTATCCAGTTCCCTAATCAGCAGATATTGTCCTCGGGTATTAATTGTAAGTCTGCTGCATTAATTTACCTTATATTTAACTGTGGATAACTACCGTGAAAAGCCTGATGACTGTGTTTATTTTTTAAATGTAGTCTGTGTCTCCAAAACCATGATGTATTTTTATAGAACTTGCAAGGCCATAGATGTTGTCTATATGAACTGCAGTAAGGCCTTTGATAAGGTTCCGCATGGTAAGCTGCTCTAGATGGTTAGATCGCATGGGATCCAGGGAGAACTAGCTGCTGGATACAGAATTGGCTTCATGCAAGGAAGCAGAGGGTGGTAGTGAAAGGTTGTTTTTCAAACTGGAGGCCTTGACCAAACTGGTAGTGAGCCTCAGGCACTGACCAGTGCTGGCCCTATTGCTGTTTATGGCTTGTATCACCGATTTAGATGAGACTGCAAAGCATGGCTAATAAGTTTGCAGATGACACTAAAGTAGGCCGTATTGTAGATAGTGAAGAGGGTTATCAAAAATTATATCAAGACATTGATCGGCTGGGTAGTGGGCTGAAGAATGGCTAATGGAATTTAATACAGATGATAGGTCCCTGGGGAATGTTGTAGAGCAGAAGGATGTAGGAGTACAGGTGCACAGTTCCCTGAAAGGGGCGTTACAGGTAGATAGGATGGTAAAGAAGGCAGTGGCTCTTTTGGCCTTCATCGGGCAGGGTATTGAGTATAGAGGTTGGGACGTTCTGTTGTAGTTGTACAAGACATGGTGAGGCCACATTTGGAGTATTGTCTTCAGTTTTGATCACACTGCTATAGGAAGGATGTCATTAAGCTGGAAAGAGTGCAGAGAAAATTTACGAGAATATTGCAGGACTTGAAGGCTGAAGCTATAGGGAGAGGTTGGGCGGGCCTTGGACTGCAGGAAGCTGAGGGGTGATTTTATAGAAGTATATAAGATCATGAGGGGAATAGGTAGGGTAGATGCACACAGTCCTTTACCCAGGGTAAAGGAATCAAGATCCAGGGACCATAGGCTTAAGGTGTGCGGGGAAAGATTTAATAGGAACCTGAGGGGCAGCTTTTTGAAGCAGGTACAATAGCACAATTTAAAAGATACTTGGACAGGTGCATGACTAGGAACGGTATGGATCAAATGAGACTAGCTTAGATGGTTGGCATGGATGAGTTGGGCGGAAGGGCTTGTTTATGAGCTGTGTGACTCCTGACTATGACTCAAAAATGACTCTAAAAAGACAAGGAAAGACCTTATAGACACAAAATGCTGGAGTAACTCAGCGGGACAGGCAGCATCTCTGGACAGAAGGAATGGGTGACATTTTGGGTCGAGACCCTTCTTCAGGCTGAAAGTCAATTGAAAGCTGCCCAAGCTAAATAAGAGATGCTGTTCCTCCATTTCGTGTTTAGCCTCACTCTGACAAAGGAGGAGGCCTAGGACAGTGTGTGAATGGAAAGGGGAATTAGAGTGTTTAGCAACTGGGAGATCAGGTAGGTCCAGGTGGATTGAGCGAAGGTGTTCAGCAAAACGATCGCCCAGTCTACACTTGGTCCTGCCGATACATAAGAGTCCACATGTTGAACAACGGATACAGTAGATGAGGTTTGGGGAGATGCAAGTGAAATTCTGCCTAACCTGAAAGGACTGTCGGGGTCCCTGGGCAGAGTTGTGGAAGGAGGTATAGGGGCAGGTGTTGCATCTCCTGCAGTTGCAGGAGAAGGTACCTGGGGAGGGTGTGATTTGGGTGGGAAGGGATGTGTTAACCAGGGAGATGCGGAGGAAACAGTCTCTGCAGAAGGCGGAAAGGGGTGGAGCTGAGACGATGTGACTAGTGGTGTGATCCCGTTGGATGTGGCAAAAATGTCGGAGGGTTATGCTTTGTATGTGACGGCTGATGGGATGAAAGGCAAGGACTAGGGGCCTCTGTCCCTATTGCGACTAGGGGGAGGGGGAGCAAGGGCGGAGCTGCGGGGTACTGAGGACACACGTGTGAGGACCTTATCTATGATGGAAGAGGGGAACCCATGTTCCCTAAAGAATGAGGACACCTCTGATGCCCTGGTAAGGAACACCTCATCTTGGGCGCAAATGCGTCGTAGATGAAGGAATTGGGAGTGGGAGATAGTCTTTGCAGGAAGCAGGGTTGGAAGAAGTGTAGTCGAAATAGTTGTGGGAGTCGGTGGGTTTGTAATAGATGTCAGTAGATAATCTATCTCCTGTGAAGTAGACAGTGAGATCAAGAAAGGAAAGACCGTATCTTGCCTAATTCGGCTTGTCCTCCTCACCGAAGCCCAACGTTCCCCAAAGCCTACACTGTGATTTCGAGACAGCCCCTCTCAAATGCCAGCTCTCACAGGAGCTTGCCTTCCTTGTCTATGCTGCTAGTAAGATTGAAGTTGTTGAATACTGAGTTCTGTAAGTGCCTTATTCAGGATAAATATATCAGAAAAAGTGTGCAGAAAGCTAATGTTTCTAGTTTTCTCTTTAAAATTGTTTTCAATTGACATTTTGCTTCTAAGCTATTGTGAACAAAGCACCTGGAAAAGCATTGCAGCAAGTTCAATCTAATGGGGAGCTAGAGTTTTTATATCCAGAATGATAAATATATAGAATGTCAGGTGCAACCAGGAATCAAGTTATTTGCTCCACATGGTTTATAAATAGAATATTGTTTAGCTGTACTGAATTATAGGACAGCTAGTTAGCATAATATCATAAATGTCAAGAACAAAACACAAGAGGTTGGAACTGCCATTAAGTTTTTAATTTGTCTCTAGCCATAAATCAATCTGATGTTCGTAGCACACATTGTTAGTTCTATTCTATTCCTATCATATGTCAGTAATAACTATTCACAATGCCATTACCTTCTCTTGATAGTTCTGTTTTATGAAAACAGAATCTGCAAGAAATTCTGCACATTTCTTCAAGACATGACCAGTTGAATGATTAGAGATTTAAAAAGCTGAGATGAGATTTACTTAGTGATCAAATACCAAATGCTGCTGGCTTTCTCTTGCAGGGTCCTCCTCACAAATGTGCCTTATTTTTCGTAGATAATAGTGGGATAGACATAATTCTTGGAGTTTTCCCATTTGTCAGGGAGCTGCTGTCCAAAGGCACTGAGGTAAGGTACCGCACATTGCTTCATTTCACTATGAAATAATGAACCACAAAGTGTGCTTATTCCTCCCGATCCCACCTCTTGTTCTATTCCTAATTGCTTAACTACCCTAAATTGCTTAACTAGTGAATTTGTTTGTCTGTGAGCGTCGAGGCTTCATTGTCTGAGCCATTGTGCTGGACTTGGTGACTGTGGGGCCCCACAACTGCTTGCAATACACTGAGCTACTTAGGAGTTAAATGCATCACACCAATGAACCTTATCCAATAACAACTGGGTACCAGTGTGCAGAGAGGGGAGGCCTTAAAAATTAAGGTACCAGTGTAGGAGGTTTTGTGGGAGCAAAAATGGAAAGGCCGTGCAGAGTTGGTCACTTAAAGCTGACCTCCTGGTACGCGAGTACCAGTCTTAAGTAAATCTCCCGTTACTTTGTAACAGGTGATTTATCAAGACTGGTGCTCGTGCACCAGGAGGCCAGATTTAATTAACATCAACTCCACGTGGCCTTTCCATTTTTGCCCCAACACCAGCTAAAACCTGCTCTACATGTGTGAATGTTTGGCCGGATTAGCCTCAAGGGTGCCCTGATATCCAATGGTGTCTCCAGGAAGGCAGAAGTAAAGAAGAGATGAGAATTGGGAGGAGGATAACTTATTTTCCATCTATTGGGGAGATGTTCTTTCATTAGTGTCGCTCAGGAGGTCAGCTGTTAATCCTTCCCCACTCCCAACCCTGTGTGAGCTTTTGGTCATTGACTAAAGGCTTCACACACTGAACCTACTGCGCAGCTGCCTGGTGCCAGTAATGTTTTATTGTAAGTATGATGTGTTCTTGCTGTAGGCTTGGCCACAAATTGAACAAATGTTAAAGATATAAAATGTTTAATTTTGTTTCAAATTTTGTTCTGGAGCGATGGTGTCATTGTGTGCTCTTTGCTGCATTTACCATGTTTTAACTTCTATAATAATAAATTAAAATGCTCATTTCTGTTTTATGTGTACATTTGCACTATATTAATATGGATGTTTTATCCTTGTTCCATGCAAAGTTAGGTGGACTATAGGTGCAGAACACAATTACTTTAAGATGTGTAGCTTAGATGGGGCATCTTGGTGAGCGTGGGCAAGGTGGGCTGAATGGCCTGTGTCTGTGCTGTAGAATTCTATCATACATGATCCATCTGTGCAGATCCAGCTGAGCCCTTTAAATTAGAACATGGAACAGTCAACATAGGAAAGGGCCTTTGGCCCACAATGTCTGTGCTGAATATGATGGCAAAACAAATTCTTTATGTGCCGGCACATAATCTATATCTCTCCGCACTCTGTATATTGAAGGGTTGGGAGGGAGAAAGAGTTAATAATAGGATGTTTGGCTGTTCATACATCTTCCTTTTCCTCCCTTGGATGACAAGGCTCGCAGCAATAATTGGAGGAAAACTGTGTTTCACTTAAGACTTTTCACAGAAATGTCAGCTAGATACATCTCATGTAATTTTACTCGCCATGCTAGTTTCATCAAGTGTTTTTGCTGCGTGTAGGATGGGTTTTCACATTGCAGTAACAGTAAGTTGACATGTTGGAGAGGAATAAATCATTTTGAAAACTATATTTATTCATGATAAACATCACCTCCTGAGTTATAAGTGTGCCAAAGATGACCTTGTTCTCAACTTCTCCCCTTCCCCCCATCTTCCCTTTGCCAGCTAGCTGTTGTGCAGAAGAACTTTGTGTAGATGTTGCCAAGTTGGTGCCTGATCATCTTCCTCTGTCTATCATTCATTTTCACTCTATGTGCAGTCCAAGCAGCTGGGACTAATACTATACGGAGAGTGGATAGGCAGTGGTAGTGCTTGGACAATGTGCTGGAACTTTTGGATCGTTGCTGTTGCTGCATTTGATGCAATGGGAGAAATCTGGGAGAAATCGGAGTCTTATTTTGCCATACGGCTTTTACAAAACATGCTTTTCAGCACAGAAGTGGATTTGTTTTTATTTCACTCCGAGCTTTCTGACATTACTGTTTTCACATGCAGGTTATTTTAGCCAGTAACTCAGGACCAGCATTAAATGATGTTACTTGCTGTGAGTTGACAATAGTTACGGAGAGGATTGCAGCAATGGATTCAGTCATCAGGTATGGAACTGAACTTCATCCACCTTTGGTTCAGGTAAATGAAACCAGTTACTTGTCAGAAGAGTTCTGATAACATGGACCACTTTGCAGTTTTGTTTTCTTGTTGAATTTCATTGAATTTACACTGCTAAAGAAACAGTGGGACTAATCTGGTCATGTTCTGGGCTGAAATGTTTCCTTTGATACTGTAAAATTCTGTTGATCTTGGAATAGCTATAGATCACCATAAGCTGCTTGCATTGCCTTAAGTTTAGACAGCCTTAGTTCAGGAACTGATCTTACTCGGAGAGTGAAGACAAGGCCAGTTCCAATGATGACGTCCTCTTCCATCAAATAACTTCCTGATACAGGCAACCAACTAAGCTCACCTGTGAAAGATTTACTTGGGGACAGGACCGTTGTGCTTATTGATTCCCACTTTAATTGAGTGAAACAAAGCCAAGCAAAATTTTACATTGTTTCTCTTAACAGAAGAAATTGTATATGAGGGCTTGGTCTTTCTCCAGGGATCTGATGATTTCCTGCCATCTTTTTAATAGTTATGTGGTTCCTGTAATCTTGTTTGGTGAGGCTGTTGCTAATCCTTCCATGGCCTTGTAATCAGTCGCTACAACTCTGTCTGAAACATTGCAAGTGATAACCATTTAACTTTGCTCCCTCTACTTTTTACAGGACAGCTTTAGAAAAAGATAAATTATTACTAGTTCAGAGTGGCTCCAGTTCACCATGTCTCGATCTGAGGTAAGTGTACGCCAATTGCCCAACCTTTTTTCACCAACTTAATTTTGTTTTGTTTTTTTGTCTGTGTTGGTCCTCATTTTAATTCTTCAAATGTGGGCACATTACATTGCTTTCTGTCATCTTATCCTTTTCCTGTTACATTTCATTTTCCAGCTCCTTTGTTTTGTAAGATCTTGAATGTACAAATTAATTTTGTTCAACAGTGCGAGAAAAAGTCAAGTTAGTCAACTGCAATTCAATTTCTTGGTCTTAATCCTGTCCCGTCATGCTGACAATGCCAGACTTGTTCACATTTTAAGACATTTTTCATTCTCCCTCCTCCTTCATCTACCCATTGACTCATCTTTCAGGCATGAGGATGATTGGGTAATTCAAAATTCAAGTGGTGGTTATTCACCCTTCCTCATGAAGTATAATTACTTGCCACTGATAATGACCGCACTGCAGTCCTGATTGACAACAGAAGTCTGGCAAGAGTTCTGGAACGTTCTGGTCTTTGCTGCTAAGTTGCCTGTAGCAACTGAACCACTGGGGAGTTGTTGTCCTGTTCTGTTGCTATGCCTGTGCTCCATGGGCTGAGTAATCTGGCATCAGTTCTGCCAATATCTGGCTGGAGGAGTGCAGCCTGTGTTTGTCTGTGTGATGTCCATCAACGTTTTTCTAGTACTCTTCCACTTATTTCACATCTCTGTCAGCCAGAGCTCGGTGGACTGCTAATTGAAACCGTGGCTCGCACCCCAACTCCCCCACAATTAGCCAGAGCACCAGAGACAGTGGCAGAAGAAGGCCATTCTGCCCTCTGAGCAGGCTGCTCCGTTCATTAACATCATGGGTAGTTTTTGAGATGTTTCCACTGGTGGTTACAAGATTAGGGGTTGGACATTTAAAGCAGAGGCGTGCAGGAACCTCTAAGAAGCAAACTGACATTGCTTTTGCATCTGATCTAGTTGCTAGAACAGAGACTTGGTTGCAAGATGACAGTACTGGGAATTCAATAGTATGGGGTTTAGTTTAGAGACACAGCGCGGAAACGAGCCCTTTGGTCCATTGGGTCTGCACCGATCAGCGATCCCTGCATATTAACACTATACTACACAAACTGAGGACAATTTTTACATACAATGGCTTGCAAATGTTTTCATGCCCCTTGAACCTTTCCACATTTTGTCACGTTACAACCACAAACGTAAATGTATTTTATTGGGATTTTATGTGATAGACCAACACAAAGTGGTGCATAATTGTGAAGTGGAAGGAAAATAATACATGGTTTCCAAATTTTATTACAAATAAAAAACTGAAAAGTGTGGCGCGCAAAAATTATTCTGCCACCCTGAGTCAATACTTTGTAGAACCACCTTTCGCTGCAATTACAGGTGCAAGTCTTTTGGGGTATGTCTCTACCAGCTTTGCACATCAAGAGACTGACATTTTTGCCCATTCTTCTTTGCAAAATAGCTCAAGCTCAGTCAGATTGGATGGAGAGCGTCCGTGAACAACAATTTTCAAGTCTTGCCAGAGATTCTCAATTGGATTTAGGTCTGGACTTTGACTGGGCCATTCTAACACATGAATATGCTTTGATCTAAACCATTCCATTCTAGCTCTGGCTGTATGTTTAGGGTCGTTGTCCTGCTGGAAGGTGAACCTCCGCCCCAGTCTCAAGTCGTTTGCAGACTCTAACAGGTTTTCTTCCAAGATTGCCCTGTATTTGGCTCCATCCATCTTCCCACAACTCGGACCAGCTTCCCTGTCCCTGCTGAAGAAAAGCATCCCCACAGCATGATGCTGCCACCACCATGTTTCACAGTGGGGATGGTGTGTTCAGGGTGATGTGCAGTGTTAGTTTTCTGCCACACATAACGTTTTGCATTTTGGCCAAAAATTTCCATTTTGGTCTCATCAGACCAGAGCACCTTCCTCCACATGATCCAAAGATCTCGGAGAAAACCAATGCTGTCACGGGGAGAACGTACAAACTCCATACAGGCAGCACCCTTATTCGGGATTGAACCCAGGTCTCCGGCGCTGCAAGCTCCGTAAATCAGCAACTTTATCGCTGCACCACCGTGCCGTCATATAGGAGTCCAAAGGAATAGGTGGAAAAGGTGGAAAACATTGTTAATTAAGGAAGGAATCTGTGAGGTGCTGAGTGGTGACATCGATGCAGTGAATATTGTGGTGGTAGTGGTTTCAGTGCAAAGAATAATGGGAATGGGATTCTGTCTCCCCTCAAGATGTTGCTGCTCGATAGAATAAAATGTAAATGGTAAATATTGAAGGCATGTTAGTGACCCACCATTATCATGAGTGATTTTAATCTTTATTGATGGGACTAATCAAACTTGAATTGAACAAACTATGTTGTGCATCAAGGAATGTTCCTTAAAGCAGTACGATACAGAATTTACTCATGAAGAAGGGTCTCGTCCCCGATACGTCACCCATTCCTTCTCCCCAGAGATGCTGCCTGTCCCGCTGAGTTACTCCAGCTTCTTGTGTCTAACTTCGGTTTATACCAGCATCTGTAGTTCCTTCTTACATTACTCATGAACAGGTTATTTACAGTTCTTGATGTCTAATGGCGTTGGATAGTGTTGGGAGCGTTGAGGCTGTGCATCAGAAACAGATAGAAGCCCAGCATGAAATGAGCTATCTATTGCACCAGCCCCATCAGCTACTATCTGATCTATCTGTGGAAGAGTTGGCAATTCCCACTTTGTCATCATGAGCCACCACAGAACCCACAGAAGGAAGGAACCCGTGGAAGAATATACGCAAGGAGCAGCAAGGAATGAGCTATTAAAAGGTCTTAGTCTGTTTATCTGTACTTTGACCTTCTCTGCCACCTGTATTTGCATTGGCCATTGATGTTCTTCGCTTACTGCTTTTCTAACTTCTCACTTTGTTTCTCCCCTTCCTTAATTGCCTTCAAGGTTAGAGAGTGGTGTTGCAGGGTGCGTCTGATGGTTCTTGTATTTCTCTTTTTTCAGTCGGCTTGACAAAGGATTGGCGACGGTGGTGTGGGAGAGGAAGACTGACTTAGTGATCATTGAAGGCATGGGCCGAGCAATTCATACAAATTATTACGCTGCATTACGTTGTGAAAGCCTCAAACTCGCTGTCATCAAGAACGCCTGGTTGGCAGAGCGGCTTGGTGGAAACATCTTCAGTGTAGTTTTTAAATATGAGATGGCACCAAAGTGAAGATGTGGACTACTTGCTGAGGAAGAACTTGGCGTTGCACTGACACTGAGAGGGCCGTGGAATGTATTGTAATTTTTTCTGTGATTATATATTTGCAGATTGGAAAAAAAGTTGATATGGATCAGCAAAGCTTTTGTGTCAGAAGCAATAATATATATTATATATGTACAGCTACCATATACTTGTTTTAAGAAAACATTTATTGTACAGACACAGTATTTGTGGAAATGAATATTGTTTTGCTTTTGTTCACTCAAGACAATCAGGTTTAATGTTATCCCATTCTCAAGCTGTTCCCTTGAAGAAATTGAGTTAATGGATGGTGTGAAATGCAGATGCTAAGGTTTGGGTTCCCCTAAGGTGAATTGGTACATAGCTCAGGTTTACATTCTGTGATTGGCACTCAGTTAAACAGTTATAAATGTCTTTAAATCTTGAATTATATCAGGAGAACAATTTAAATAATATAAAATTAAGGATAGAGCAGTGTTCGATGCCAGTTGTTCACTGTATTAATATGTACAGTGGGAGTGAATTAGTCTGGTGGATTTAGTAAGGGGGAGTATTTTGAGTCTTAACAGGTTTACATTGAAGTCTACTGCATTGTGGCACTTGTTTTCCCCACCCTACAAAGACTCTTTGACTCACCCTGTCACTGCCTACCAAAAGAACGCATCTGTGCTAATCCCATTTATTTCGCACTTAGTCTGTATCCTTCTCTGCCTTGGCCATTCAAATATTTAGTTTAGAGATACAGGTCCTTCCGCCCACCGAGTCCGCACCAACCCAGCGATCCCTACTTACCAGCGACTACTTAAATATTGTGAGGGCACCTGCCTCCAAAATCCTCTCAGGCACTCAATTACAAATTCCAACCACTCTCTCCGTAATAAAGACCTCCTCATGTCCCTCTAAGGCTCTTGCTCCTTATTGTAAACTTCTGCTCTCTGGATATAGGCATTTCAAGTCTGTCATGTATTCTGTTTCCTTGCCAGATGAAAGAATGCTAACTTGTGCTTTTATGGAAAGCTTGGGGATAGTCCACAATATGTTAAAATCAATGAGGTGCTATTTAAATCTTTGTGATATGGGAAATGTTTCAGCCAATTAATACTCTGCAAGGGTCCCTCAAACAGCAACGGGGTAGTGTCCAAATCAAGGCTGTAATCAGAGGTTTTGTTGCAAACAAAAATACTGTCCCATCCCACTCCCCGTAATTAGTCCGTATCGGCTTTTACATTCTCGAGTTTACATTTTCCTCTAAAGATGGCATCTTCAGCAGTCTCTCAATCCCTTTGCACTGTGCTAGAGTGTCATCTGAGACTTTGAAATGTATTTCTGGGCTTGGATTGGGCTCATAACCTCTCAGTTCTTGCAAGAAAGATCTGCACTGTTAACACCTACACAGTAACATTTCCATGAGCGCCACAGGCAACGTCTGCAATCTGAAGCAACTAGTATCTACAAACAGTAATTCAAAGTATACACTATAATTTGTTTTAACCTGCACTGTGCATCAGCAGTCCTGAGGCCTTAGTTCATGAATGACCTTCTACCTGGCAAAATGAGTGTGGCGTGAATTGATTCACCCTATTGTGTGTTGGCATGTAAACAAAGGTTTTTGTCAGGCAGCAAGTGTTGCATACAGTTCTGCCCTTTATAATTCATTGCAAGCAATGCTTGATGCAAGAATTCTGTTTGTAGGAAGGAACTGCAGATGCTGGTTTACACCGACGATGGACATAAAATGCGGGAGTAACTCAGCGGGATAGGCAGCATCTCTGGAGAGAAGGAATGGGTAAAGTTTCGGGTTGAGACCCTTCTTCAGACTTGAGAGTCAGGGGAGAGGGACTAGTTCTCCAACTAGTTTCATTGTCCTCCTGATTAAATATTATTGATTGTATGGATCGTTGTCACCTTCCCCCTCGGCTAGCAATGTACCATTCTACATTTCCTTGATCATCCTACCATTTGATCTGTGTTTTCACACCTTACCCTGCCATATCTAGTTCTCCCTCTCCCCTGACTCAGCCTGAAGAAGAGTCTCAACCCAAAACGCCACCCATTCCTTCTGTGCAAGAATTCTACGTGTGTGTGTGTGTGTGTGTGTGGACCTGGTAATAGGATGGCGATGGAGCAATGAGGGAAGGTTCAGCCAAGATAGTAGAATGTTTATTTGGTGTTTTCTCATGAAGCTGTAAAGCTTCAAAGAGGTCCTGATGTTTCAATGAAGAATTTATGGTTAGATAGATTGTAGGCCGATTATAATGGGGGTGTCGGGGTTGGAATTTAAATAGCTTAGAGTTAAATGAGTCTGTCAGCATTTGCAGTCTAGACTTGTGTTCAAACCAGAGTCCCTGTGTATTCTTAGGTATTCGGACAAGCAATCTGATTTGCCAATGTGCTTTGGATATAATAATACTCAATGTAGCCCAAATGGAAAGGTTTGGATAATTACCTTACGACTTTGAGGGAGTCCATTTAGTTGGAATTCATGCTGGCTCTTAGCGAAATCCCATTCCTCTGCTTATATCTGTGACCTATTCTCATTCACATGGTCATCAACATCACCTGAACTCCACTACCATCCGTCTACCAACACCAGGAGCAATTTACAACGGTCAATTAACTCACTAACCTGCACGTCTTTGATAAGTAAAAGGCAACCTGAGCAGGCAGGGGAGCCCAAGTGGTTGCATGTAGGACATGCAAACTCCACAGAGGCAGCACTGGAGGTCAGAATTGAACCTGGAAGCAACACTACCTATGCACCACTGTTACTTTACAACTAAGCCTGGTGATCATTACTGGGTTTATGCACGCAATATGCAGGTCTTTTGTAGTTGAAATAACTGCTCTCCTTGAAAGTGTGGTATAATTTTGCTCAGTTTGTCATTAAAACCCCAATCCTAAAGTGCCTTCTATTCAATTGTTGAAATGGTGGTGCCTAGATTAACTTGCTCTTTTTAAGCCCCATCTAGTTATTGCTTTGATCTCTCCCTTGCGAGAGGAAGTGACATGCTGTGCAGAATAGTATCTAATATGATTAATAGTATGGAACAGATGCATAAACAGCACCCCTTCACATTTTCACCAAAAAAAATTGGCAAATTCTTTCCCCAAAATAGAAACACTGAAAGTTTCAGGATTAAGTTTGGTGACATTTGTTGCTTAGGAAATTGCATTGCAGTTGACTCTTGAGTGTGGCAACTTGGGTTCCAAGTGACAAAAGGTAACTTTAAAAAAAACACTAAAACCATGAAACTTGGGTCATGGGAATAGGACTCAGTTGAGAAGCTTGTGAAGGGAGAGCCTTTCTGATTGGACAATTGGCCAAACATCTATTGGACCAAAGTTCTGAATAAAAGAAATCTTTCTTAGCCTTTGCAAAAGTTTCAAATTTGTTCTTTATTTTCTTAGGACTTACTAAAGTGCCTCAGAAGAATCATCTTGAACAACAGCCAATATGCACGTGGTATGGTCACACGGTTGGCATTTGAATGAGTAACTGGCTGGATAATTGTTTGCTGAGAAAGGAATATTAAGTAGTTTACTTAGAACCCATACTCTTGCAATAGTACTGTGGTGACATTTGTATTCATTGAGAGTGTTGTTGAGGTTTTGGTTTAAACCCTCAAAGATGACACCTTTGCACATGCAGCATTCTTTCAGAATTGTGCCAGCTAAGTTGCGTGTTGAAGCTGATATTGGGGATTGAACCCATGATTTTCTGCTGTGAAAATCTCTAGTACTGCTTTCCCACCTACAGTGAATATTGGGTATGGACCATTGAATTATATGTTTGCCATCTATAAAATCTTGCTTCCTTTTCAATTAGTAATAGTACATCTGAATCTCGTGGATCTTGTACAAGTTTCAGTTTATAACCACGGTTTTATGTACTATTTTTAAAGTTCACAAAGGTTAACGTGACCCAATAGAAGTGCCAGTCAGCCCAAACTCTGCTGAGTTAGCCCAATTTGTCTTCATAAGAAATGGCACAAATAATACTCATTATTGTACCCTGCTCCCATTCTCAAACTCTCCTTCAGATGCAATGGCTTGAGGTGATAAGAATGCTTCATAAACAGATTGCTTCCTGTGCTGGGACTGGAGAGGCACATTATGCAACATTAATTGAGACCAGATTCCAATGCAATAGCCTACAGCTGCTTTTTATTAATGAGCCAGGGAAGAGATAGTATATTCACAATGTGCCATCGATGTGAATTGTCTGCAAGAAGAGCTACGGTTTGTTGCAGTAATATGGACAGAAAATCGTAATGCATGACGCAGTTAATCCTTCCAATTAGAGACTGCAGACCTCAGGGCAACCACATTGCTTATATTCTGTTACAATAGCTGTTCCTATTTATAGAGAGATGTTATATACATAACAAGAGTCCAACCTGACCCGCATGGCCTGACTGCACTGCACTAGCACAGGATATGCCATCTCCAGGACATATTCAACCAAGGGAACAGGCTGGGAAAGAGAACAACCTTACTGTATTTTATGTGATCAACCAGGTAACACCATGTGTATAAATTAAATACAGATTATTTTGGAAGGAATATTTAGTACTGTGATTTTTGTTTATGCCTTGATATGAAAACAATTATATACCTGGCACGTGCCCTGTTTCTTCCTCCTTTGGTTTGGCCTGTGTAGAATACCATGGTGGTCAGGGTGTTAATATGTTACACGGATGAAGAACAGGTTTGATGGAGCAGTGTATCTTAATATGTACGTTACAATTTGTATTGAAATTATTGCTATTTTGCTTGTTTTTCATCAGTTTAGGTTTACTCCAGAAGAGATTGTTATTGGCAGCTAGAAAGGAGTTTGGTCAACTGTCGTGTACATTGAAAACAAGGTTTTAACTCTGGTTCTATTTGCACAGATGCTGCCTGTCCCAAGAGTGTCGAGTATTTTCTATGCTCTGATTTCCGCCTTTATTTCTGCGGTTTATTTTGATTCCCATTATGTACAAGTTGACTTTGATCATTTTCGCTTTAGCATTCTTTTGATCGATTACTTGTTTTTTCTTGAAACAAATGGTTGCACTGTGAGAAACATCTGTCAAATGCACTGCAGTTGCAGCTAAAGTTGCTTTAACGGCACATTCAAAACCAGTGACCTCCACCACCAAAAGAGACCAGTGTCACAAATGCACACAAACACTTGCAGATCTCCCTCCAAGGCACAACCTGTCAACTTACAAATATAGTGTTGTTTTTTCATTGCGAAGTCTAATGCCATGAATTCCCTTCCCAACAAAATGATGGGTATATATTGACCAAAATGTCTGCAGCCACCCACTATGACAATTTATTGGGTAATTCAAGTTGGGCAGCACCATTTTGCGATGTCAGTGACTCGTGTTATAAATTAATTACCAAAAGAACCCTCAGACATTCAGCTATTTACTATAAGGCATTATCTCATGTTAAGTTTCACCTTCTGACCTGGAAATGCAGCATTTAAGAAAACCCCGAACTGCATCAATCTTGTTGACATTAAATCATTTTATTGAATTACTCATACTGCCAAATGCAAGGCCATCATGAGCATTAACATAAAGCTAACTGAACTTTATATTAAATTGATTTAATGAAAACTTCACTTTGCAAAACCATTCTGCATTGGAGTACCAGATTAGTCTAAAATCAGCATCAGCATGAGACCTATGTTATTGCAGAGTACATTACAAGTTAAAGACAATGATTACCAAAGGCATGCACGATTTTAAAAGGAATGGAATTAAACTGAAGAACGTTAACCTCTTTCAGACATCTTTAATGACGTGCTTCACCAAAGATTTGCAATGAAAGGTGGACACCAAGCCCCAAGCAAACACTGTCCAGGGGATGAGAACTTGCCTAAAGTGGAAGAGTCAACAGAAAAAATGGCAGAGACAGGTAGGAAGTAAATTTACACTGCTTGAACTTAGGATGCTGGGGATATTTGCAATTGAGTTCTGCAGTCTAAATCCAGTTGGTGCCAGGGGGGTAGAAACTACTTAACGTGAAGATGGGAGATGTGGTGGTGAGGTGAGAAAAGCGTGATTACATAGATCAGTGTATTCCCAAGCTGTGGTACTGACATTCTGGTGTAATATCCAGTGTCGGGGCCCTGCGGTTTGCAGAACTGTTTCAATTGCTTTCACTGCTGGAAATGGGAAATAAGAGCACAAAATACTGGTCAGGCAGTATCTGTGGAGAACATTCAGGCACATTTTTTCCCAAGTGGATGACATTTCAAGTGTTCTGTTGAGATGTCATAAACCTAAATTCTGCCAGTTCTGCCAGTTGTCAGTTCCGCCTGAATTGTATTTCCAATACTTTCTGTTTATTTAAAAATTCTGGTTGTGTATTGTAGAACCTGTTCTGCACCCAACGTATTTATAGGGAATTTGCACCTTTAATTCCTCCTTTTAGAGTGGGGGCGAGGGGATTGGAATCCTGACGGGCAAATGGTCCCTATTAGAACTGCAGATATTTTAACTGCTTTATTCCAGTGTTTGAGTGATTATTTTACATTTTTCCAATATTTAAAATTGAACCTTTAGCACCTTTATAAAAAAAAAGCTAGCTTCTATTGACCATGTTTTGAAGGAAACTCTAATGTAGTTTTCCATGGCTTTAGCTTTAGTGAAAACATGCCGGTCGACCCACCGAGTCCGCCCCGACCAGTTAGCATTACTACTATCCTACTGACTAGGGACAATTTACAATTTTTACCGAAGCCAAATTAACCTTCAAACCTTTGGCATGTGGGAGGAAATGGAAGATCTCGGAGAAAACCCACGCGGTCACAGGGAGAATGTACAAGCTCCGTACAGACAGCACCCGTAGTCAGGATCGAACCCAGGTCTCTGGCACTGCAAGGCAGCAACTCTACCCCTGTGCCATCGTGCCGGCCATGGTGAAGGCCTTCTTCAGCAATTTCACAGGCACTGGATCATGTGAGCGGACCTGACTGCATCCACCTGTCTGTTTCCATGGACATCTATTGTCTCCTTATAAGCACACAGTCAGAATAGAAGGCTGTAATAACTAAATTATAACTTGGGACAGTGGTGCATGTGGCTTGTAAGATAATCAAACTCCTTAACTGTGGTACATTCCAGAGTGAAGAGTCCATGTAATTGCAATCGTTTGTGGAACTTGGTTGAGCTGCATGCAAGTGAATGTGAAAGTGAAAGGCTTGGATAGAGTGGATGTGGAGAGGATGTTTCCACTAGTGGGAGAGTCTAGGACTAGAGGTTATAGCCTCAACATTAAAGGATGTTCTCTTGGAAGAGGATGAGGAGGAATTTCTTTAGTCAGAGGTTGGTGAATCTGTGAAATTCTTTGCCACAGAAGGCTCTGGAGGCCAAGTGAACGGATATTTTTAAGGCAGAGATAGATTCTTGATTAGTACGGGTGTCAGAGGTTACGGGGAAAAGGCAGGAGAATGGGGTTAGGAGGGAGAGATAGATCAACCAGGATTAAATGGTGGAGTTTACTTGATGGGCCGAATGGCCTAATTCCGCTATTATCACTTATGACCTTATGTATGGTAGCCAGGAAGAATGGGTTTCTCGCCTGCCATGGACCCCATCAGCATTATTTGTTTTGCAGTGTTAAAATTGAAGCACTTTATAGGATTTTCTGCCATAATATAATCTTAACTGAAAAACTCATCTCCTTCAGAAATGTTTTTTTTTAAATATACAATTTACAGGTCTTGTAATTCAAAATTGGTGTTCATTAATCACTGTTTATTTATTATAGATGATGCCTTGCTTTGTATTACAGAAGATTTATGACACAAAAAGAAGTGTTTTGACGTTCCCTGGATAAAAGTTTTTCCTCATCTTCCGCCTCCATTCCTTCGACCAATACTTTGCCCCATGTTTTACGACCCTTCTGCTAAGGAGAATAGGCCCCTCGTAATTTTACTCGCCTCAAATAAAGCTTTCTTTGCCCTCTTCCTTTAAAAGAAAACAACAGTACCAACATTATCCAAACTCTCTTTCTGAATCTTTCCTGCAGTAGAATCAGGTCCTTCCTACAATGCCCTGACCAGGATTGTTACATGAAATAATTGTCTCCATAATGTTTGGAGTTCAGCTACATGCTGTAATTTTACAGGTTAACATTAGCAGAAGAAAATTGTGTATGTCATTAAATTCAACTTTTGTCTTCCATGGTGAAGTCTTCAGGCCTTGGTCTTTTTATTGACCTCATTTCTCTCTTTAAATCGGAGATTAATTTCTTCAGTGAAAACATTGCAGCATGATTTCTGTAAATGAAAAGGATGACAAAGGAAACAATAAGAACGTTAATCCTGACAACTGCTACTCTTTTAACACCTTTCAAGATGTGAATGCTGCAGTGCAGGCTTCAAGCCAACTTTGGAATGTATCCCTTTTATTGTACAGTGCGGAAAAAATTATTCCCGAGTCCTACTGTTTATTTCTCTCTAACTCCAGTCTGGAGCGGATGCAAGACTTTCCATCTCGCCTTACCAGAACCTTGAGCTGCCATCAAACTGACATCAAGGTTCGTCTTGGGAAGTTTATAAATGTTTTTTTTCTCTTCCTTTGTATCACCTCCTTTTTTCTCCATTCATTCTGCCCTGATTTGCTTTGCTTTCATTGTGGGAAAAGATTTTGGTGTGCAACTCATATCCACCTGTATAAAAGGTCAAGCTCTTTCAGGCTCTTCCCACCCCTCCGTACACCCAACTCCACATCAAATGGACCATTGTGCCATCTCTCCCCAGGACAGAATGGAGATCAAAGTAGTTATTCAAGTCCAACCCGCAACTTGAGTTTATGACCATGGACAATCTAGACTAAAACAAAGATACGATCATTCTGACCTGGTTTGCTTCAACACAGTTAAAGACAGAAGCAGTTGTGTGTGAAAGTCACCATCATTCAACAATAACACCTTTCATTTATGTTGTGCCTTTGGCAGAGCAAAATAGCCCATTTCACTGAAATTCTTATTGAACACTAAATGTTGGCAATCTGAGGGTAGATGCACAAAATCACATCTAAGCATTTAAGGAGTGTGTTAGAGGAGGAACAAATGCCGCTGGCCTTCAGGATCGTCAGTAATTAATGGCATTGCAGTGTTGGCACCTTTAAATGCGGGCTGGAGATGGAGTCCCACTAATATCTGAACCCAAGGAGATTGTGAACAGTAAGGCAATGGAGAACTGGAAAATTGTTCACATTTTAGGAAACAAGTGATTACTTAACCAGAAGCTAGAGTACGTTAGCAAAAGTCGATGGGTAAGTGGTGGTTGGTGCAAACCAGGGCGTGGGAAGTAGAGCTTTGGATGACCTTCAAGGTTTTGGAGTGTTGAAGCCAAGTATTTGAGTAATTACACAAAATAAAGGCATGGTAAAGGCAAGGGGAGGTTCAGGTGGTGTTTTGGAGATAGATGGGCTTTATGAGAGTGCTATTTATTCTAAGCTGTCTACGTTTGATGGAAGCCCAATAACCAGGTCTCCCAACCACAACCCATGAAATTAATTGCAGAAATTAGTCCTCTCCCTCAAAAAACCCTCTTCTATTTGTCCAATATCTTCAAAATTATAATTGTTACGTATTTCTACAGGGAATGAGCCATAGAACAGAATTATGCAGTTTAAATTCAATGTATTTGTAGCTTAATTGATCCTATTTAACAACACGTCCAGCCGTATCATCTTTCTCAATGCTTTCTCCCCGGTAATGAAAGTTCCTTATGTGGGCATACATGGAATTTCCTTATGTGGGCATACAATTGTTTGTGTTGAAGGGAACACAAGGAAAAGCAAATAAAATGCTGTACGGAACCAGTCATAGTCACAGCTGTGGTTTGATTTGATTGTTTCTTCCAGAGATCTCGTCTGAAAGTGCGTGCATTCGGGAGTGTTTGTACCTCAGTGAAAAATGAAGATGACAAAGAGCGCATCATGTGAAAGAGTACATAGTGATGTTTATACGTGCCCACAATGGGTTGTGCGGGTGGGAAGGGAGAGTGTTGCGTGTGTGTTGGGTACAAATCAGGTTGATTTTTCCTGGTTAGCTGTGCAGGGAATAGATTATTTCAGAACCTCTCTGCAGCTGGGGTAAGGGGCACGGAACAGGAGGTTGGAGCTTTGATTTAAATGATACACGACGTTGTGAAATTAAGAAAAAGGTTTCCGGGGCGAGGGGAAATCATGAAAATACATACATCTTGATCAGCCTTTTTTCTTGATTTGATGGCCAATTCAATGCCAGCGATGATCAAAGCCAAAGACAATCCAATCGCTAGAAGGAGTAAGGCGCCACCAATCTGGTTTAATTTCACTGGACTCCATTGGTTTGAGCTATCTTCTTTGCTGCAAGAAGACCTCCACCACTTGGCCTCCAGTTGATTCATATGTCCAGACTCTTCCAGTTCCAATATGACAAGACTCAAATTATATTTGAGTGGATCACCTTGGACCACAAACAGAAAAAATACATGAAATATCACTCAAGCAAAATTTATCATTAATGTCAACTGAACATGAGAAAGCATGAAGATAGACACAAAAAGCTGGAGTAATTCAGCGGGTCAGGCAGCATCCCTTGAGAAAAGGAATATGTGACGTTTGGGGTTTGAGACCCTTCTTTAGACTCAAGCAGGGTCTCGACCAGTTGAGAGTAACTCCAGCTTTTTGTGTCTATGTTCAAATAAAACTAGCATCTGCAGTTTGGCCGTGCGAGGGAACATGATGATTCAGTGCAATGATTGGAGGAGGGAGGTGTAGGTCAGAGGCGGAAGTCGGGGGGTGGGACTGGGGACAGATTGCGGTGATTGGAGGAGGGAGACGTCGTGGTGGAGCAAAGAACACAGAGCGAAGCTTGCATTGGTCCGTTCGTGGGGCCTTTCATCGCCCGGCGCGGCTTAAAATCATCTGCCAGGATCTTCCATCGCCCCGCGGTCAAATTGCTGCGTCGAGGCGATCGAGGCTCCCGATGTTGAAGCCCCCGCTGGGCGATGGAAGATCCCGCTAATGGAAGCCCCACGATTTGGGGCGGACGAAGCTGCTGTTGCTGGAGTTCAGTGTCGGTCACCAACCAGGTCAGCTCCTGATGTTACCGTCCACAGGGCCCACGGCCGAAGCCTCACGTGTGTGTGTGAGCGCGCATGCGGCCACCAAGAAATTGTGTCTCCCCCATGTTTCGATAGTGATTTACGCCCCTGATGTAGTCGTGGTTTTGATATAAAGATGATCAAAAGAAGCTCCAACATAGGCCTGGAGTTAAATAAACAGCTGGGTTTCGCAGTAGGATGCAACTCACCGAGACGAGTGGCTATTCCATATCCCCTCATTGCAGCAACGTCTGGGACCCTCATCAAGTTGCAGTTATTTGCAGCAGCCAGGTCTATTGTTGCTGATTCACCAATCAGGGCGTAATTGGAGGTGAGAACGCGTTCCGTCCCTTCGCTCATTGTCCGCACCAGAGCAGAATCACCTTTGCTACTCATCGCTGAATAGATGTCATGGTAGACTCGAATTTTTGATTGCTAAGGGAACATTCATGTTAGAAAGGTCACATTTTTATACCCTTTTGTCTTATACAATAAATCTTTTAACTTAAAATTCACTCCTTGTTTATTCTAAGACAATATTGGTCATCTTGGACATCTTTAGTAATTCTCTGCTTTCACCATTGGTTTTATCCAGGGCTCTTGATGCATAAACTGTTCAATCTTTAACTGCTTCCAGTTCTGCTAAAGTCATTGATTTTGTGCTGTTAACTTTGTTTCCCTGATCTGAGCATTTTGTGTTTTTTAATTTCAGTTTTTGGCATTGTCGGTATTTTGCTTCTATGGAGAGAGATGAGGTCTGTAAGTGTGGCCTTCTGCTTGTTCGCAGTTGCCATATACATCATTGTTGGATGATTAGTCTCCAGTAAGGTCAGTGTGTTTGACTTGATTGACTCGTTATTAACTGAGTTAATTCCTATTCCAAGATCCAAGAAACATATAACATTCTTAAGGGATTGGACAGGCTAGATGAAGGAAAAATGTTTCCCATGTTGGGGGAGTCCAGAACCAGGGGTCACAGTTTATGAATAAGGACTCGGTCATTTAGGACTGACATGAGGAAAAACCTTTTAATCCAGTGAGTTGTGAATCTGGAATTCTCTGCATGTTTTCAAGAGAGAGTTAGATTTAGCTTTTGGGGCCAACAAAATCAAGGGATGGGAAAAAAGCAGGAACGGGATACAGATTTTGGGTGATCAGCCATGATCATATTGAATGGTGATGCTGTCTTGAAGGGCCGAATGGCCTTCTCCTACGCCTATTTTCTATGTTTCTGTGCTTCTCCTTTCTTGATCTCCATCGTAGGGGACAGAGTATCGGCTGACATCTACTGTAAACCGACCGACTCCCACCGATATCTGGGCTACACTTGTTCCCAACCAGCCTCTTGCAGGAAACCAAAGAAATTGTTGGAGGAACGTGTTGGAGGAAACCAAAGATCTCTAAGAAAACCCACGCAGTCACGGGGAGAATGTACAAACTCCATATAGACAGCACCCGCAATGGGGATGGAACCCGGGTCTCCAGCAGCTTTAAAGCAGCAACTTTATCGCTGCCCCACTGTGCCACCCTATCCTCCTGCCGTTTCTCCTCCCTCATCCCATTCCATCTACATTCCTTCCTCTAGCTTCATGGTTCACAATTCTTCAATCCTGTTGTCTCACACCTTCTGCCTTTGACCCTTGTCCAACCATGTGCCAAATAGACCTCCTCACCTGTGTCGGTCTATTAGCTGCCAGGCTTTCTCCAGCCTTTTCTCCTCCCCCCCCCCCCCCCTCCGCCCCTTACAATCAGGCTGAAGAAGGGTTCCGACCGAAAACGTTGCCTATTCATGTTCTGAGATGCTGCCTGGGGCCTTGAGCTACTCCAGCACTTTGTGTCTTCTTAATTCCATTTGCCGTGAGCATTCTTTATAGATGATGTTAAGCTGCCTTTCATTGTTCAGTCACCAGGCTGCCTCTTCTTCTTAAGTTACTGGGATTGAAAATTTCTTGATATGGTTTATCAAACTTAAAATGGCAAAGTTGCCACTGTTGCTAATACCAGGTCACCCTAGCAAAACGGTGAAAAGTTGTCAGTAATAAGCTCACTGGTTTACTCGGGCAGTAAGAGTGTAATTAAACAACATAGAAGAATTGCATCTCCTCAGTACGTTTGTGAACTGGTTCGATTTTTGGACGCTTGGTAATTTCACATCTTAAAAAAAGCTCTATTCACAAACATTGGACGTGCTCCTGGTTCTTAGTTCTGGTCTCCTCAGCCAGTAATACAATCATTGTGTTACCACCTCCATGTGTAGTGCTTTGTGAATATAATGTCCTTCACATTGCAGCGACTCACCACTGGAAAATCTCTTTCCAACAGCACTGTTGCCCAGAGCCTTATTCCGTTCAACAGTCCTGGCTCCTCTGTATTGTGAAATACAGTAGAGGTGGTAACAGCCAAACCTATTAAATCGGGGTCCAAACAGGGATTAAAGTGCTTGTAACCCATCCCCTGGTGCTGCCTATTCTCACTGGCTCTCTACCTGAATCTAGCAAGATGGAGACTGAGGGAAAGAAATCCCGCTATACAGAAGTACGCACCTTGAAGAAATTGAAGGTGGAACCACCACCGACAGTCCCATATTCAATCTCGCTTTGCTTTGCAAGGTCGCTGAAGGATTTGATGTGTGGTCCCTGCTTCTCCGAGTTTAATGAAGCTCCATAGTTGGCTGCATATGTCACCAGGAAAATAATGACAAACAGCCACCAGACTGCCGCAATGACACGTGTGGACAAGGCTTTGGGATGTGGTTCCGCACCTGTTGGAAAATAAAGATTTCACCCACAATTATTTGCAGCAAAGAAAGAGGCCTTTCAGCCCAATTCATCTGTGTTGTTAATGTCCGTACGAGCCTCCTTCCACCAGACTTCGCCTCACCCAACTCATGTTGTCCCATTCAAGGTTTGTCCTTGAGTATGCCAGCTACTGCTAATAGCATACACTATATTCAAACCACTCTCTGCCGAAAGAATGTTCTCCTGAATTACTTTTGCATTTGTTAGTGTTGATGGTTATTTAAGATAAATCCCTACTCCCTAAAAATTAAGTTATCTTCCAAGACTTATAAAGTTATCGATGATTAAAGATTTCTTAGTTTATGCTCTTACCCTTCCTTCTGTCCTGGAGCACGGCCCATTGTACCAGCTTCTCCACCAGCCCCTCCTGTTCAGCAAATTAGAAAGCTACTGCAACTGCCCCAGAGCTTCTCTATTATGTAATACAATCCGGTGGCCAGATTGTGCCCGCACTCCAATTAGATTTTGTACTTTAGTGATACAGCGCAAAAACAGGCCCCTCGGCCCACTGAGTCCGCACCGACCCGCGATCACCCGGTACACTAGCACTATCCTACACACTCGAGACAACTTACAATTTTACCGAAGCCAAAATGACCTATAAACCTGTACGTCGTTGAAGTGTGGCAGCACCTGGAAAAAACCCGGGAGGTCATGGGGAGAACGTACAAACTCCATACAGAAAGCACACATGGTCAGGATCGAATGTGGGTCTCTGTCCGCTGTAAGGCAGCAACTCTACCGCATTGCCACCAGTTCCATCTACCTGGTGGCCTATACTATACGAGCCATACAAGCTACTTCGCTCACCCCGATAATATTTCTCACAGGTCATCACAATCAATGAGGATAACATTGCCCGCGAAATGATACTAAGGGAACCTCTGAAGATATGCCTGAACTGGGAAATTCTCAGTTAGGTGGAAAGATTGGATAGGTTGAGGTATTCCTGAGGTGATAACGGACATGTTAAATTTAAACAGTATGGAATTTTGTTCATCAGACTTCTCGAGTGAAATGGAGAAAGGTAAATACATGAAATTAATCCACAAATCAAAAAAATTAATTTGGAGAATAACAATACTATGCTTGCGGGAATAAACAGCCTTCTTAAATTCCCCAGTTAATTGAGCTACGTAGAGGTATTAGTGGAAACGATAGGTGGCTTAGCAACATACAAGGACACAGAACTTGCAAGGGGAAAGGTGAAGTGAAGGGGCGGGATGTGGTGAATGAACTTATGTGGGGAATGTAAAGCTTTTCACATTCACAATGTGAAGTTTAGCAAGGAGGAAGACAAAACAAATTGCTGTTTAAACATAATCATTCAACAAGATATTGCAGCACAAAGCGATCTGGGATTCCTAGAACATGAAATAGAACGGGTGGAAGTGCAGGTGCAACTGGTAATTGCAAAGGTGAGTGTAATATTGACTGTTATTGCGCGGGCGTGAGGTGGAGAGAAGGTTCACAAGATGAAGGGAGTGACAGGTGAGGACAGGTTAGGCAAGTAGGTCTACTCTCAATGGAGTTTAGAATAAGGAGATTTTCCTGAAATGTATATGTTTCTGAAGTGGATGGACCAGGTTAATGCCAAGAGGATGTTTCTCCAAATGGTAGTGCCAGGAAGTAGGGAGTGGTTCAATGTTGGGTACTGAATGAAAGAGCAAGCTCAAGAGGACAAATTAACTTTTATACTGATCCACTCTGGAGCTCAACGTCAGTTTCCCACTCTATCCCCATATCCCTCATCTTAATGGAAATGGAAATTTAAATGTCAACCAGCACATTGAATATATTCAATGACTCCATCTCCACATCTCTCTGGGGGGGGGAGGACTTCACACAAAGGAGAGGAGGCGAGTAGACAGCTCGGAGGAGGTGAAACGCACACCAGTCGGGCTGATGACTGGAACCACCTCATATCCATGAAGCCCTCTCTCTGACACCAAAGCCCAGGACTGGTGCGACGAGTTTGATCTCTCCGCCCAACGTTCCATCAGTAAACCTCTTGTCCTTTCACCCAGAGAGTCACAAGCCTCTGTATAATCCTCACTTCCATCTTTAATGGGAAAACCTTATTCTGAACCTTTAGCTCCTGGTTCTAGATATCACCACTGCAAGGTACATCCCCTCAGAATTCACCTTGTCTTTTAACCTATTTCTCCGAGGAGAAAGTCAATAAGTTCTGTTGAGGGGGTGCGGTGTGCTGGTGGAGGTTGAATATTGGGCATGAAAGAATTAAGGGAGTGAAATTGGGCTGGGCCGATCTTAGGCAGGGAACAAAGACATGATGGACTCCGGGTTTCTCTGCGATTCTGTCTCTTTACCTTGCAAAGTGAGAGCTCCAATTCCAAACCAGAAGCTGTCAAGCAGAGAAAAGCGATTCCTCTCAACCAGAGGTTCATTCCATTCACCGGGGCTCAGTCTGGAAGATAATCGTCTCGTCACCCTCAATACTTTGAATAACATGCACCATTTTTCTGCAATGATAGCGGAACGTTTCACCCGTGTACTTTTATATATATATTAACATGAAATATTTAGGTTCTTCTATATAACCAATGCTGTGCCTGTTTGGTGCAATAGTATTGAAGCAGATTGTGTAGGAAGGAACTGCAGATGCTGGTTTACACAGAAGATAGACGCAAGTTGCTGGAGTAACTCAGCGGGACAGGCAGCATCTCTGGAGAGAAGGAATGGGTGACGTTTTGGATCAAGGTCCTTCTTCCGCGTCTGCCATCAGTGGAATTTTCCATTTGAAGCTCTGAGGACAATATGCGTGGACAGATATGCCTGTCCCGCTGAGTTACTCCGGCATTTTGTGTCTGACTCCATATCTATGTGCTGTAGTGTGCTGGACCTGCTCTCGAAATCTTTGCTCATAGTGTAGACACAAAAAGATAGAGTAACTCAGCTGGACAGGCGTCATCTCTGGAAAGAAGGAATGGGTGACGTTTTGGGTCGAGACCCTTCTTCAGACATCTTCTTCGTCTGAAGAAGGTTCTCGACCCGAAACGTCATTCATTCCTTCTCTCCAGAGATGCTGCCTGTTCCGCTGAGTTACTCCAGCATTTTGTGTCTATCTTCGGTTTATAGCACCTGGTTTACAATATACATTAATGATTCAGATGAAGGGATTAAAAGTAACATTAGCAAATTTGTAGATGATACAAAACTCCAAGGAGGATGCTATGAGGATGCAGGGTGACTTGGACAGGTTGGGTGAGTGGGCAGATGCAGTTTAATGTGGATAAATATGAAGTTATCACTTTGATGGCAGATTATTATCTGAATGGTGTCAAGTTAGGATAAGGGGAAGTACAACGGGATCTGTGTGTCCATGCACATCAGTCACTGAAAGTAAGAATGCAGGTACAGCAGGCAGTGAAGAAAGCTAAATGGCACGTTGGCCTTCATAACAAGAGGGGTATAGGAGCAAAGAGACCCTTCTGAAGTTGTACAGGGCTCTGATGAGACCACACCTGGAGAACTGTGTGCAGTTTTGTTCAAATTTGAGGAAGGATATTCTTGCTGTTGAGAGATCTGGATCAGGATGTAGAATGCTGGAAAGCTCTAGGTAGAGCATCACTGGACAATTTAAGACTGGACAATTTTTACATTTATACCAAGCCAATCAACCTAGAAACCTGTACGTCTTTGGAGTGTGGGAGGAAACCGAAGATCTCAGAAAAAACCCATGCAGATCACAGGGAGAACGTACAAACTCCATACAGAGAGCACCCATAGTTGGGATCGAACCCGGGTCTCTGGTGCTGCATTTTGTTGTAAGGCAGCAACTCTACCGCTGCGCCACTGTGACTGCCCTGGGAGTGCAGCATAGGTTCACGAGGTTAATTCCCGGGATAGCGAGACTGTCATATGTTGAAAGAATGGAGTGACTGGGCTTGTACACACTGGAATTTCGAAGGACGAGAGGGGGTCTTATTGAAATATATAAGATTATTAAAGGATTAGACACGCTAGAGGCAGGAAACATGTTCTCGATGATGGGGGGAGTCCAGCACCAGCAGCCACAGTTTAAGAATAAGGTACAGGCCATTTAGAACGGAGATGAGGAAAAAGTTTTTCACCCAGAGAGTTGTGAATCTGTGGAATTCTCTGCCTCAGAAGGCAGTGGAGGCCGATTCTCTGGATGCTTTCAAGAGAGAGTTAGATAGAGCTCTTAAAGATAGCGGAGTCAAGGGATATGGGGAGAAGGCAGGAACTGGGTACTGATTGTGAATGATCAGCCATGATCGATGTGAAAGGCGGTGCTGGCTCGAAGGGCCAAATGGCCTACTCCTGCACCTATTGCCTGTTGTCTATTGCAATTCCTTCCAAACCATTGCTGTGGCGACTGCTTTCCAGCCAGTGGCAGAGTTGAGCTGTCTAAAGCCGTTCTCTGTCAGAAATGCCAGAAATGTTTGTAGTTGTGGTGATGGTCTCTCCATTGTGCCTGTCTAATTCCAAGCTGTAGCAAAGATCACACTGTGAACTTTGTCATATATGGTGCGCTATCACTGAATGATCTCTCTCCATTAATAAAGTGTCAATTAGATGAAGGCAGAAGAGACCGCAGGTGTCGGAATAAGGAGAGGAACTGGAGGTTCTCTGTGGGTCAGGCAGCATCAGCATGTGGAGAGAAATGGATAGTCGCCGTTTCAGAGTTAAGAGTCTTGATGAAGGATCCCGACCGGAAATGTCGACTGTCTGTTAGATGATCCGCCGATGCTGCCCGACACAGTGAGTGGCTGGATTTGCAGCAGCGACTAACTATCACTGGAGGGGATTAGTGAAGGATACAGGGTTTATAAGGCATATGAGGAGGGGGTTTTCACCCAAAGGTGGTTGGAATTTGGTGCACACTGCCAGAGTGGGTGGTGGAGGCAAACACTGCCACAACATCCAAGTTTCTAGATAAGCACCATTATTGCCAAGACACAGGATCATCTGTTGGAGGGATGGATTACAGTTGACCAGTGTGTGGGGATTACAGATGACCAGTGAGTAGGTGTTACACCTGACACTCTGGTGATTACATGCATGCCCAGTGTGTGGATTACACCCGACTAGTGGAAGTTGATTACAGTTGACCAGTGTGTGGGATTACACCTGATACTAATGACTACTTGCGTGCCCAGTGTGTGAGGATTACCTTGCTGCCAGGAACATACAGAAGCTGGTCAACAGGAAGGCGAAGAGCAGACTGAACCAGGTCTCGGTGGCGAAAGGGCACAAGAACTGGAAGAGACGGCTGCTCTTGGCGTTGGAGTCTTTGCGCACCATGATGCTGATCCCCACGGACATGAACGGGCGGGTGAAGCCAAAGTCATTCTCCCGCATCCTGGTGATGGTGAGAGGAGCAAAGGCCAGGTCTGCCTCCTGCCGAGAGAAAGTTAGCCGGACAAACACAGTGACACCAGAGCTTCAACCCTCCTCTCTCTCTGACTGCAGCAGGCACATGAGCTACTTATGTACTGTATCCACAGGTGGGGGATGCAAATGGCCCTTTAGTCTTGTTGGCGAAGTTTGTGGTAAATTCCCACTCACTGTCATGTTCCCGATGTTCATTGTGGGAGTCTACTTTACAATCGACAGCACTTAGCAACGTAACGCTCTGCAGCTGATGATCGGGTGCTGGGCTACCCTTGGTCTATCCTTAAAGCCGGGGGCACAGACTCTGGTAGAGGAGTTGTGTGGCCACAGATAAGATCTTCATGTACCTGAATCTCTCTACGTTCATGGCATGTGGAGGTTGAGTGGGCCAGTCTGTGCAGGAGTACGTGCTGAGGGACGGACAGAAGCTTGGTGCAGCCAACGCCAAGGCCCTGTGGGGGATGACCACAGTCTAGGGTCTTTCCGCTGCTGGACATGGGGGGGCAGGGTGTGGTGGAGATGCCCCACAAAATAAGGACAAGGATTTCGTGCCAGTGGGCCACATGAATGTCGAGGGGATGGGGTAAATTAGCGATTTGGGGAAACTGTATTGTATGTATGTATGTATAGCCTCCGAGAAATATCGGATGGTGTTTTTTGCATGGTGCATGTATTGTATATAAAATTATTACTTGAATAAAGCCTTTTTTTAAATTTAAATTTGGTGGTTGAGTGGAGCATGTTGTGCATATCTCTGGAGCACCTATCTGTCCATCGTCCGTTGTTCCCAGTGCTCTACACTTATTATCTCCCATTCCCTGTGTATATGGCATAGATTTAAAACTCCACTGGTTCAGTGATCATTAATGATGTATCCCTGGTAAACCGTGGGAAGGTCTATTCAATTTCCCAGTGATCGTCACCATGATCTCTGCAGACCAGAGAATAGGTCCCATCCAAACTCACTGAACGCAGCTAACTTGTCTGTACTTCCAAACAAAACACACAGGCTGGGAATCAGAAATAAACACACACAATGTTAGAAGCACTCAGCAGGTCAGGCATCTGCCCCTTATGCCCCCTGTCCCACTTAGGAAACCTGAATGGAAACCTCTGGAGACTTTGCGCCCCACCCAAGGTTTCCGTGCGGTTCCCGGAGGTTTTTTCAATTGTTTTAAATAATCGCCGGAACATCGAAGAAGCGGAAACCACTTTCGACCATTAGGGAGACTGGCAAAAACCTCCGGGAACCGCACGGAAACCTTGGGTGGGGCGCAAAGGGTCTCCAGAGGTTTCCATTCAGGTTTCCTAAGTGGGACAGGGGCATTAATGTTTCAAGAGAGCAACCCTTTTCCAGGGGCTATGTACAAGAGATATTGAAAACTCAGCATGAAACATGGCTCAGTTAAATTATTTTTTTGCTGATGCATTGAATAATATTTTGCACTAATGTCTTATATTTTCATACAATTTTTTTCTTTGTACAGGATTTATGTATAATTTATGTTTTGTTGCTCAGCATTTCAAGGGGATTTTCTGGTTTGGATGGATGGACAAGGGCATATTATGTCCATGCACTGTCCTCAGAGCCCCAAATGCCAAACTCCACCGACGGTGATCCACACGGGGCAGGTTAACCTACAGGGGGAGCAGGAGCAGAGTGTTGTGGTGTATTACACGAGGATGTCATCCACCAACTCACATTAATCTATTCTGCCCTGTCAGAGGGTCTTTCCAAAACCCATCAGGGGTGTTTGTTAATTTGAATTCAGTTTAAAAATAATCAGTAAATAAAAGCCTGGCATCTGTGGTGACGCAGTGGTAGAGTTGCTGCCTCCCAGCGCCAGCGACCCAGGTTCGATCCTGACTATGGGTGCTGCCTGTACGGAGTTTGTACGTTCTTCCTGTGAGAGAGGGCATGGGTTTTCTCCAGGTGCTCTGTTTTCCTCCCACACTCCAAAGGCGTACCGGTTTGTAGGTTAATTGACTTCTGAAAATTATCCCGAGTGTGCAGGATAGTGTTGGTGTCCAGGATGATCGCTGGTTGGCATGGACTCAATGGGCCAAAGGGCATGTTTCCTAGAGCTTGTATCTCTAAAAGTCTGTTAAAGTGTACAGCAAACTGTGAGAGTGTTGACTTAAGGGAAGAAAGTCTTAAGGGAAGAAAGTCTACAATCCTCATTCAGTTTGATCTGGATGCATGTGTAGCCCAGAGCAACATGGTTTACTGGCCAGTTCTCCAAAATCATCCACAAACTGCTGAAAGTATGAGAATCCATAAAACCAGCAGGATTTGTCATGCTTTAATGTGACCTGTGCATGTGGACCTTAGGACTTTAGCAAGAGCCTCCACAACGTTGCCAGGACAATGAGGAGCTGCATAAACATTGGCCTTCCGGCACAGTCCACATCAAAAATGAAAGCCATTCAAAACTTGCCTTTCTCATCAGCTCCCCCAGCATTCCGTTCCACTTCCCGTTTTCCGATTTCGACCCATAATATCCGTCCTTCACGAGTTGGATTTCGTATTGGAAGCTGAGCTTGCTTGCGACTATCTCAAGGAGGTCAATGCAGAAGCCCTCGTATCCTCCGGTGGCTTTGACCATTACAAATGGCTCTTGCTATTAATGGAAATATCAAGAAAGCTTAATCAGAGTGTTGACTGAACCCATGTCTCCAACAGTGGGTACAGGTGCAGTGCAGAGGTTGTCCATCAGGCGTGTTCACCCTCCCCATCCTGCCTCGGTGTTGAACCCCAATCCCACATTGTGAAACATGGCCTAACATGTGCGCAGCACTTCTGGGTGAGAACTCGATGTGAGATGAGAAGCGTCTTGGAATGGGATATAAATGGCAAAAGGGAACGGGATTGTAATTTGGAAACTTGGAAAGTTTTGGATTGTATGGAGGGAGCAGGGGAGTGAAACTGATTGGGTCAGTCAACCACTGGGTTAGCAAGGATCACGGGCTGCATTCTGTGAATGATTCTTGAACTGGAACGGTATCAGTCGAGAGAAGCCCCTGGTCTCATATGAGGTGCCATTGCTGATTATGCACCAGTCTCTCTGGACTGTTAGCATCAGCCTCATAGATGTGCTCTTAGTTTAAGACAGAGAATGAAACTCTTAATAACAGCCAAAAAGTGCCTTCTATTGATAAACAAAACAAATTCCATTATTGTGAAACTGGATTCTATTACTGGCCTGTGCAGAGGAGTGCTGTTTGTGATGGTGTTCGGCGATACAATGTACTGGAACCCTTAAAGAGTTAAAAACGTGATTTTCTAAATTTGTTGAATTTTGTATTGATTTTATACTTTTTAGTCAGCAATTCATTGAATTAAAAGTTGATAGTTCATAACAACACAACAGAAGGGTGTATAATAATGGACAACTAATCTTGATAAATGTCACTATATTTTTAAATGATATGCATACTGGCATCTTCATGTCCACAACAAGGCACTGGTACAGATTTCTGTTGTTAAAATAACCAGCTAGAATCCCGTAGTTCACAAAAACTGAAATTGGGCCGTGTTAGTGGCCCTGACCTAACTGGAGACTCGTCAATGAATGCATTGAAGGGGCAGTCTCTCTCACTCGGGTCCATTCAAAATCCCTTGTGTGGTGTTGTTTCACACCAGCCTTCGTTCAGGCCAGTTTCATGCTGATGGTCCTTGCGAGCTGGAGCTTCTCTCAGGCATTCACTCAGCTACTACTAAACTACTACTGAGCTACTACCAGATACAGCACACCACCCTCCATCAATCCCGGGCTACTCTTGAACGTTGAGAAAGGTGAGAGGCCAGCATCAAACTACTCCGACCTTCTGTCTATGGTAAATTTCTTCTAAAGCAAAATTATTTGGGAAGATAGAGAGTGAAATGTACTGTTGCTGCGCGCACTGTTCATTGCTCTGTGACAATTCCTTTAGCGTGACCCATGATTGCTGGAGTTCACAGCATTGAAGAGTGTTGTACCATTAAAGAGTACATTACCAGAATGGTTAAGAAGAAACTGCAGATGCTGGAAAATCGAAGGTAGACAAAAGTGCTGGAGAAACTCAGCGGGTGTGGCAGCATCTACGGAGCGAAGGAAATAGGCAACGTTTCGGGTCGAGAACCTTCTTCAGACTTACCAGAATGGTGGTCACCACAAGCTTCTGCTCAACAAGTTGGCGCCTCTCTCTTTCAGGAACCTGTGGATAAATAAGAAGAGTTAAATCATCAGACATAGGAGCAGACTTGGGTCATCCAGCCCGTCGAGTCCACTCCACCATTCAACCATGTTTGATCTATATATCCCTCTCAACCCCATTCTCCTGCCTTCTCCCTGTAATCTTTGATGACCTTCCTAATCTAGAACCTGTTAATCTCTGTCTTAAAAATACCTAATGTCTTGGCTTCCACATTTGTCTGCGGCAGTGAATTCCAGAGATTCACCACCCTCCCGCTTAAGAAATCCCAGCTCATCTACATCTTGAAGGTACAACCTTTTATTGTGAGGTTGTGCCCTCTGGTTCTAGACTCTCCTATTACTGGAAACATCCTTTCCACGTCCACTCTATCTAAACCTTTCATTACCCGCTAGGCTTAAATGAGATTCACCCTCATCTTTCCAAACTTTCATTGAGTTAGCAGACGGGACCGTTGCCTTTTGTTGAAAGTAACTTCTGATCATAAGGGTATTTGGGGAGATCTGATGGTGATGTAGGGGTTCAGAAACTAAAGTTCTCAGGTTCCGGCTTGTAATCAAGTGGATACAGGGGTAACAGCTCAGCTTGCTACGTGGAGACTGAAGATTTAATTTATGTTCATATCTCCCCCCCCCCCCCCCCATGGAATTGAAATAAACTGCGGAAAATTCCCTCCGCCCAGTTGCCAAGATCAACTTGCCTTGAACACAAATTGGTTGCAAAAAATACCAATAGATATTCCACAGCAGGGTGTCAATTGGTTCACAGGTGGCACAGTGGCACTAACAGAATATGATGTTTTATAGTCTTATGTATCGATGTTCAGAAAGTTGAATATTCAGATTGTACGCATGAATATTTATATTTTTCTGGCATGCTACTCCCGGAAGAGGGAATTGGACGAGATTCAACAGTAACTTTGAACTGCGAGTTGGATAAAGAAAAGGAAGAGAAGTGTCATGGGGTTGGGGGGGGGGGGGGGGGCAAGGGCAGGGCAGTGGGATCAACTGAAAAGCCCCTTCAAAGAGTTGTTGGAGGCACAGTGGGTGAACGAACATCTTCTCTGCTTGCGATTCTCACATTTTGTTCAACATGCAAATATCCAGCTTGAGATGATAGCGTTCAATTCAACTATTTATATATTTATATTTAAATGTGCTATTCATATATTCATTGAAATTTCCAGCACAGTGTGAAGGCTTTGAGCCTGTGCCGATTCTCAGCTCTCTGCCTTTTCCCAGTATCCCTTGTAAATGTGCATATTAAAATTAATCCCACTTTTCAGTTCAGTTCAGTTCACTTTTAGTCCCCCAGCCTGATGAAAGGTAAATCAACAACGGCGTGGTATCAAACTTTATTCTGTGAATAAGCTTACGATCCTGAATAAGCTTAAGATCGACACAAAATGCTGGAGTAACTCAGCGGGTCAGGCAGCATCTCTGGAGAACAGGAATAGGAGATGTTTCAGGTCGAGACACAGAAAACATAGACATAGAAAATGCAGGAGGAGGCCTTTCGGCCCTTCGAGCCAGCACCGCCACTCATTGTAATCATGGCTGATCGTCCGCTATCAATAACCCGAGCCTGCCTTCTCCCCATATCCCTTGACTCCACTAGCCCCTAGAGCTCTACCCAACTCTCTCTTAAATCCATCCAGTGATTTGGCCTCCACTGCCCTCTGTGGCAGGGAATTCCATAAATTCACAACTCTTTGGATAAAAAAGTTTTTTCTCACCTCAGTCTTAAATGACCTCCCCTTTATTCTAAGACTGTGGCCCCTGGTTCTGGACTCACCCAACATTCGGAACATTTTTCCTGCATCTAGCTTGTCCAGTCCTTTTATAATTTTATATGTTTCTATAAGATCCCCCCTCATCCTTCTAAACTCCAGTGAATACAAGCCTAGTCTTTTCAATCTTTCCTCATATGACAGTCCACCCATCCTAGGGATCAATCTCGTTAACCTACGCTGCACTGCCTCAATCACAAGGATGTCCTTCCTCAAATTATGAGACCAAAACTGTACACAATACTCCAGATGTGGTCTCACCCGAGCCCTATACAACTGCAGAAGACCCATCTTCAGAATGAACATGACCTATTCCTTTTCTCCAGAGATGCTGCCAGACCTGCTGGGTTACTCCAGCAGTTTGTGTCTATCTTCGGTGCAAACCAGCACCTGCAGTTCCTTCCTCCACGCTGCAAATAACCTTATTGAAACATTGGACTAAAGATCAGATGCAAATCGTGAGACCATCTATCTACACTTGTGTCCACGGTTTCAAATACCTTCATCCACCAGAGAGCTGGACTTCCTGCTCCTGCTGCTCATGTCAACCTCCAGCCTCACTGCGTTGCACGGAGGAACACAATCTCTGCTCATTCTCCTGAAATCACATTGCTACATTTCTCCACATTAGACTCACCTTCATGTTTACCCGCCTAACCTTCTAAGCTGCCATTAACTCCAGAAAGCCCACCACCTCTCTCTCTCGATAAGTGCCCGTTCAATGCATGTGTCACCTACGATTTTTGTGGCACCATATCTGAGGTACTTGCCCAGACAGAGAATAGCTGACACAGAATACTTCTAGGTGTGGAAAATGTATGATATGTGGAATATTTACAAAAAGAGGATATTTATAAATCACAGGAAATTTATATGCATATGCACCAGGAACATTTGCACATGCATCGTGAATGTATATATATATATATATATATATAACGTATAACTAAACGTGCATAGATATTTTGGAAATAGTGAAGATCTAGTAATCTCATTGGCCACACAAATGTAAAGTAACCCGCTAACCTCTGGAGAGTTGTCGTCCTTTTCCAAGGCACCTGTGAAGATAAATCTCAGGCTGGTATCAAAATTGACAAAAATGCACATGTGAATAATAGTTTAAGAAAGAACTGCAAATGCTGGAAAAATCGAAGGTAGACAAAAAATGCTGGAGAAACTCAGCGGGTGAGGCAGCATCTATGGAGCAAAGGAAATAGGTGAAGGAATCTATTCCTTCCATCCATAGATGCTGCCTCACTCACCCATGTGAATAATAGTGTTAACTTTAACAAACATAAACTGCACAACTTATGCCTGTAGCTGGTTGCCGGTGAGGCTGAGGTACGGACTAGGCCTTATGTCTTCTTCACCACTCTGCCTACCTTTCTGACACTAACAGTGCACTCTCTGTTGCCCAACACTAAATGCCCTTTAGATGAGAGTGAGCAGCCTCTTGAATGATTGAAGTCCATTCGGTGAAGTGCCCGTGCACTACCATTGGGAAGAGAAATCCAGGATTTGACCCCAGTGACAATGAAGGAATGGCAATATATATATTCAAGTCAGGATGGGGAGTGAATGCAGAGTAACCTGCAGCTAGCGATATTCCCATGCACTTGACATCCTTGACCTCCTTCCTTGTGGAAATTGTGGGTTTGGGAGATGCTTTTGGAGTAGGGGCAATATACGCTGCAGTGGACTTTGTTGATACCTTTGAGCACGTGGGTGTTGAGTGTAGAGGACAGGGGGCATTAAAATAGCAGCGTTGTCCTAGATGGGGAGCCAAATGGGGAGCGAGAATTGGAAGAGCTAATATGTAAGGAGATAGCAGATATTAGTAGTAAGCACAAGGTAGTGATTGTGGGAGATTTCAATTTTCCAAAAATAGACTGGGAAACACATTCTGTAAATGGGCTGGATGGTTTGGAGTTTGTTAAATGAGTGCAGGATAGTTTTTTGCAGCAATACATAGAGGTATCGACCAGAGAAGGGGCAGTGCTGGACCTCCTGTTAGGAAATGAGGCAGGTCAGGTGACAGGTATGCGTTGGTGAGCACTTCGGGACCAGTGATCACAATACCATTAGTTTCAATATAATTATGGAGAGAGTCAGAACTGGACCTAGGGTTGAGATTTTTGATTGGAGAAAGGCTAACTTTGAGGGAATGCGTAATGATTTAAAAGGCGTGAATTGGGACATTTTGTTTTATGGGAAGGATGTAGAAGAGAAATGGAGGACATTTAAAGGGGAAATTGTAAGAGTACAGAATCTTTATGTCCCTGTTCGGTTGTAAGGAAATAGTAAAAATCGGAAAGAGCCATGGTTTTCAAGGGAAATTGGACACTTGGTTCACAAAAAAGAGAGATATCTACACTAATTATAGGAGGCATGGAGTAAATGAGGTGCTAGATGAGTATAAAGAATGTTAAAATAATCTTAAGAAAGAAATAAGAAAAGATAATAGAAGATATGAGGTTGCTTTGGCAAGAAAGGTGAAAGTAAATCCAAAGGGTTTCTACACCTATATTAATAGCAAAAGGATAACAAGGGATAAAATTGGACCATTAGAGAGCCAGAATGGACAGCTATCTGCAGAGCCAAAAGAGATGGGGGAGATATTGAACAATTTATTTTCTTCAGTATTCACCAAGGAGAAGGATATTGAACTCTGTGAGGTAAGGGAAAAAAAGTAGAGTAGCTATGGAAACTATGAGATTCAAAGAGGAGGAAGTACTGACACTTTTGAAAAATATAAAAGTGGATAAGTCTCCAGGTCCTGACATAGTATTCCCTAGGACATTGAGGGAAGTTAGTGTAGAAATAGCAGGGGCTATGACAGAAATATTTCAAATGTCATTAGAAACGGGAATAGTGCCGGAGGATTGGCGTACTGCGCATGTTGTTCCATTGTTTAAAAAGGGTTCAAAGAATAAACCTAGCAATTATAGACCTGTTAGTTTGACGTCAGTGGTGGGCCAATTAATGGAAAGGATACTTAGAGATAATATATATAAGCATCTGGATAAACAGGGTCTGATCAAGAACAGTCAACCTGGAAGGTCATGTTTGACAAACCTTCTTGAATTTTTTGAAGAGGTTACTAGGGAAATTGATGAGGGTAAAACAATGGATGTTGTCTATACGGATTTCAGTAAGGCCTTTGACAAGGTTCCCCATGGAAGGTTGGTTAAGAAGGTTCAATCTTTGGGTGTTAATGGCGGAGTAGCAAGATGGATTCAACAGTGGCTGAATGGGAGATGCCAGAGAGTAATGCTGATAAGTGTGTGGTGCTACATCTTGGCAGGACAAATCAAAATAGAGCATACATGGTAAATGGTAGGGAATTGAGGAATGCTGTGGAACAGAGGGATCTAGGAATAACTGTGCATAGTTCCCTGAAGGTGGAATCGCATGTAGATAGGGTGGTAAAGAAAGCTTTTGGTGTGCTGGCCTTTATAAATCAGAGCATTGAATATAGGAGTAGGGAAGTAATGTTAAAATTGTACAAGGCATTGGTGAGACCAATTCTGGAGTATGGTGTACAATTTTGGTCGCCTAATTATAGGAAGGATGTCAACAAAATAGAGAGAGTACAGAGGAGATTTACTAGAATGTTGCCTGGGTTCCAGCAACTAAGTTACAGAGAAAGGTTGAACAAGTTAGGTCTTTATTCTTTGGAGCGCAGAAGGTTAAGGGGGGACTTGATTGAGGTCTTTAAAATGATGAAAGGGATAGACAGAGTTGACGTGGATAAGCTTTTCCCATTGATGGTAGGGAAGATTCAAACAAGAGGGCATGACATGAGAATTAAGGGACAGAAGTTTAGGGGTAACATGAGGGGGAACTTCTTTACTCAGAGAGTGGTGGCTGTGTGGAATGATCTTCCAGCAGAAGTGGTGGAGGCAGGATCGATTTTAACATTTAAAAGTAAAGTGGATAGGTATATGGACGGGAGGGGAATGGAGGGGTATGGTCTGAGTGCAGGTAGATGGGACTAGGGGAAAATAAATGGTCGGCATGGACTGGAAGGGCCGAGAAGGCCTGTTTCCGTGCTGTAATTGTTATATGGTTATATGTGTTGAGTGGGCGAGCCTTCATCCTACAAGGTGGAGGCTATTCCACCACCCTCCCCACTTGTGCGCTCTGCATGGTGAGAAGGCCTTTAGGTGTCAGGGAGTGAGTCACCTGCCAAGGAATACCCATCCTCTGACCTGCTCCTGCAGGCCCAGTACATGGTTGGTCATGTGCGATACCACAGATCGCCTCACGTGCGTGTGATCTCCAGAGCTGGTAAACACCACAGTTGTCACTGAAGGTGCGTTGGGTGGCTCCAAACAATTGTAACTTTCAACGATCTGGCAGCACAAACACTTGCCCTCTGCTTTCTCAAAGGCACTTTCATGAATTTGAGAAGATAGAAACATAGACAATAGGTGCAGGAGTAGGCAATTCTGCCCTACGAACCATTCAATACATTCATAGCTGATCATCCACAATCAGTGTCCCGTTCCTGCTTTTTCCCCATATCCCTTGATTCCTTTAGCCTTAAGAGCCAAATCTAACTCTCTCTTGAAAACATCCAGTGAATTGGCCTCCACTGCCTTCTGTGGCAGAGAATTCCATAGATTCACAACTCTCTGGGTGAAAATGATTTTCCTCATCTCAGTCTTATCCTTAGACTGTAACCCCTCGTTCTGGACTCTCCCAACATCGGGAACATTTTACCTGCATCTAGCCTGTCCGATCCTTTAAGAATGTTATATGTTTCTATAAGATCCCCTCTCATCCTTCTGAATTCCAGTGAATACTAGCCCAGTCGACCCATTCTTTCATCATATGGCAAGTTCTATGTAGAAATGCGATTTCTGAGAATGCACTGAATGTGGAGAATAAAGAAATCGCCTGTTGATTTGTATTGAGCGAGGAGATTGCCTCCCTTCCCACAGCCCTTGGCCAGTGGAGATTGTCCTCTGACCCCCTCTGTGTCCACAGTGCCAGACGAGATTTGATGAAGAGACACCACTCTCAGGCCTGTGAAGCTCGGGCGATGAAAGGCTGGTCCTAAACGCTGTCTTGTGTGTGAGCTGTTCACTTGCAAGCATTCCCCAGCGGCACTCGTCAAATCTTTCCCTTCTCGTCCTCTCCCCCTCTCCCCCTCCAGAATTGCTCACAATGAAACAGATAAAACAGCTCAGACGGAACAAGGGAGGCCTTTTACACCAGTCCAAGAAGGAAGCATACAATTAAATGAAGAGCAGAAAGGAAGGCAGCATGCTGAGACTCTGAATAATTAATCACCATTCAAGAAAAATAGGCTTTAAAACAAAACAACAGCTTTTTAGTAGCTTCCTCGTTTCCTGAATCAGATTATGTTGAGAATCTCTGAGACCTTTTATCTTCATGCATGTCAGTGAGGAGCAAGTCTATGGGTAAGGAATGGCTGGAGATGGACATTTCATGAGGTTGGTGTGTTGGGCGATGTATTTGGTTCAGATCAGGTAGATAATAGCATGGTGGCCATAATGAGTGCTGGGGACCAACATGAAAACTCTCAGTGGATGGAACTGTAAACACAATTAAAAAAGAAGCATATCTGAAGCATGTTTTATAACTCACATTCCATCCTTCTCCCCTCCGCTCCTGGCAGATCCCAAGGGAATACTACACAGTGGGTACACGGATACCCATGTGTTATGATTCACAAAGGGCCTGTTCCACCATAAGACATCGTACCTGACTACATGTGTAAGAAGGAATTGCAGATGCTGGTTTATACACCGAAAATAGACACATAGAAACATAGAAAATAGGTGCAGGAGGAGGCTATTTGGCGCTTCGAGCCAGCACCGCCATTCTTTGTGATCATGGCTGATCATCCACAATCAGTAACCGTTGCCTGCCTTTTCCCCATATCCCTTGATTCCGCTAGCCCATAGAGCTCTATCAAACTCTCTTTTAAATGCATCCAGTGAATTGGCCTCTACTGCCTTCTGTGGCAGAGAATTCCACAAAAACATTTTTTCTCATCTCAATTTTAAATGGCCTCCCCTTTATTCTTAGATTGTGGCCCCTGGTTCTGGACTCGCCCAACATTGGGACCATTTTTCCTGCATCTAACTTGTCCATGCCTTTTATAATTTTATATGTTTCTATAAGATCCCCTCTCTTCCTTCTAAATTCCAGTGAATAGAGCCCAGTCCTTGCAATCTTTCCTCATATGACAGTCCCGCCATCGTGGGGATCAATCTCGTAAAACTACGCTGCACTGCCGCAATAGCAAGGATGTCCTGCCTCAAATTAGGAGACCAAAACCGCACACAATACTCCAGATGTGGTCTCACCAGGACCTGCAGAAGGACCTCTTTACTCCTAAACTCAAATCCTCTCGTTATGAAGGCCAGCATGCCATTAGCGTTCTTCACTGCTTGCTGTACCTGCTTGTTTACCTTCAGTGACTGGTGTACAAGAACACCCAGGTCTTGCTGCACTTCCCTTTTTCCTAATCTTACACCATTGAGATAATAATCTGCCTCCTTGTTCTTGCTGCCAAAGTGGATAACCTCACATTCATCTACATTATACTGCATCTGCCATGCATCTGCCCACTCACTCAACCTGTCCAAGTCACTCTGCAACCTCCCAGCATCCTCTTCGCAGTTCACACTGCCACCCGGCTTTGTGTCATCTGCAAATTTGCTAGTGTTACTTTTAATTCGATCATCTAAGTCATTTATATTGTAAATAGTTGTGGCCCCAGCACCGAGCCTTACAGCACTCCACTCCCCACTGCCTCCCATTCTGACAGGGACCCGTTTATTCCTACTCTTTGTTTCCTGTCTGCCAACCAATTCTCTATCCATGTCAATACCCTACCCCCAACACCATGTGCTCGAATTTTGCCCTCTAATCTCCCATGTGGGACCTTATCAAAGGCTTTCTGAAAGTTCAGATACACTACATCCACTGGCTCTCCTTCATCCATTTTACTTGTCACATCCTCAAACAATTCCAGGAGGTTAGTCAAGCAGGATTTCCCTTTCATAAGCCCATGCTGACTTGGACCAATCCTTTCACTGGTATCCAAATGCACCGTTATTACTTCTTTAATAAGTAACTCCAGCATCTTCCCCACCACCGATGTCAGGCTAAGTGATCTATAATTCCCTGTTTTCTCTCTCACTTCTTTCTTGAAAAGTGGGATAACAATAGCTACCCTCCAATCCACATGAACTAATCCTGAATCTATAGAACATTGGGAAATGATCACCAATGCGTTGACTATTTCTAGAGCCACCTCCTTGAGTGCCCTGGGATGCAAACCATCAGGCCCTGGGGATTTATCAGCCTTCAGTCCCTTCAGTCTACCTATTTCTCGCCTAATGCTAATTTCTTTCAGTTTCTCTGTCTCCCTAGATCCTCTGTCCTCCAGTACATCTGGGAGATTGCTTGTGTCTTCCTTAGTGAATACAGAACCAAAGCATCTGTTCAACTTCTGCCATTTCCTTGTTCCCCATAATAATTTCACCTGTTTCTGCCTTCAAGGGACCTACATTTGTCTTTACTAATCTTTTTCTCTTAACATACCTAAAGAAGCTTTTACTATCCTTCTTTATATTCTTGGCCAGCTTACCCTCGTACTTCATCTTTTCAGCCCTTATTGCCATTTTTGTTACCTTCTGTTGTCCTTTGAAAGTTTCCCAATTCTCTGGCTTCCGGCTACTCTTTGCTGTGTTATACATCTTTTCTTTTAGTTTGATTCTATCCCTAACTTCCCTTGTCAGCCTCGGTTGCCTCTTACTCCCCTTAGAATCTTTCTTCCTCTTTGGAATGAAATGATCCTGCATCTTCTGGATTATGCCCAGAAATTCCTGCCATTGCTGTTCCGCCGTCATTCCTGCCGGGATCCTTTTCCAGTCGACTTTGGCCAGCTCCTCTCTCGTGCCTTCATAGTCCCCTTTGTTCAACTGCAACAGCGACACTTCTGATTTAACCTTCTCTTTCTCAAATTGCAGATTAAAACTTATCATATTATGGTCACTACCTCCTAGCAGTTCCTTTTACTTGAGTTCCCTTATTAAATCTGGTTCATTAGACAACACTAAATCCAGAATTGCCTTCTCTCTGGTAGGCTCCAGTGCAAGCTGCTCTAAGAATCTATCTTGGAGGCACTTTATAAACTCCCTGTCTTGGGGTCCAGAACCAACCTGATTTTTCCAGTCTATCTGCATGTTGAAATCTCCCATAACCACAGTGGCATTACCTTTGTTACATGCCAATTTTAACTCCTGCTGCGACCTGTACCCTAGATCCATGCTATGGTTTGGGGGCCTGTAGATGACTCCCATTAGTGTCTTTCTACCTTTACAATTCTTTCATTCTATCCACAGCGACTCTATATCGTCAGTCCCTATGTCACCCCTCGCATGGGACTGAATTTCATCCCTCACCAACAGAACTACCCCAGCTCCTCTGCCCACCTGCCTGTCCTTTCTATAGGATGTATAACCCTGAATATTCAGTTCCCAGGCCCGATCCTCCTGCAGCCACGTCTCAGCAATCCCCACAATGTCATATCTACCAATCTCTGAGCCTCAAGCTCATCCACTTTACTTCTTATACTACATGCATTCATATATAATACTTTTAATCCATTCCTCACCTCACCTTTCACATCCAATCCTATTTCACTTGGCCATACTCTTCTATCCCTTCGTGAGCTTTCTGTGCAGTTAATTCTGGTGTCTTTCTTAACTTTTCCTATACTCTCTTTCCCTTTAACTCCAATTCGTCCCCCCCCCCTCCCCCCCCCCCCCCCCTCTACTTAATGCTGGAGTAACTAAACAAGACAGGAAACATCTCAGCGTGGGGGATCCGCTGTGGGAGGGGGAGGAGGGGGGGAACTGCTGTGGGAGGGGGAGGAGGGGGAGGAGGGGGGAGGAGGGGGGAACTGCTATGGGAGGGGGAGGAGGGGGGAGGAGGGGGGGAGGAGGGGGGAGGAGGGGGGAACCGCTATGGGAGGGGGAGGAGGGGGGAGAACAAGAGAGGAGCAGGCGTACTTTGTATCGTAGCCTGCTCCATTAGTGGCCACTGTTTGTACGCAAGCAAAGAAGTTCACTGAGCCGTGTCACATGTGCCAATAAAGTATTTCCGTTCCGTCTCTGGAGAGCAGGAATGGGTGACGTTTCGGGTCGAGTCCCTGTGTATCCGACCACTCCCGATCTGACCGCAGTCACTGGCGCTGTCAGTGGGAAGTACTTCATCTTTGTTCACAGGGCTAACAATGCCAGCGTTTGTTGCGCATCTCCCATCGTCTCTAAACTAAATAGACGGTTCAAAGTCAACAAAGTTTGTGTCCTGTCTGAGTCAGACTGGGGAAGATTGGCAGGTTTCCCCCCCAGAATGGTTGCTATGACCCTTTACTTTCATGCTTCCTGTTATAGAGTTGTCGAGCACGGAAACAGGCCCTTCGGCCCAACTCCTCCATGCTGACCAAGATGCCCTAGCTAAGATGGTTCCATTTGCCCGTGTTTGGCCCATATCCCTCTGAACCTTTCCTAACCATGTACCTGTCCAAGTGTCTTATGAATGGCGTTATAGCAACTGCTTCAACTACCTCCTCTGGCAGCTCGTTCCATGTACCCACCACCCTCTGTATGAAGGCGTTGTCCCTCAGGGTCATATTAAATTTTGTTCCTCTCACATTAAACGTAAGTCCTCTTGCTTTTGATTTCCCAACTCTAGGCAACAGACGTATTGAGATTGGGTTTTCTTTTAACTTCCTAATTTATTTAATGACTTGAATTTAACTCCATCAGCTCTCATGCTGGGCGCAATGATAAGTGGTTCAGTGGTTCCAGTGAACGAGGTTCCGAACCAGTAACTTACAATGATCTCCGTGCGTTCTCACCCCCCTCAAAGACATGAAAAACAGTTGCACCCACCTTAAAGAAAAGGATTGCATTTATGTTGCACCTTTCCCAAAACATCCCGAAGATCTGAAGAAGGGTCTTGACCCGAAAAATCCTGCCTGTCCCACTGAGTTACTCCAGCAGTTTGTGTCTATCTTCGGTGTAAACCAGAGTCTGCAGTTGCTTCCTACACACTTCTTAACTGATACCCACGTCGCTATTATAAAGCAGGGAGCCCACCAGTCACTCGGTGCACAGAGCGGTCCCACCAACAACTGTTGGGGCAATGTATTCATTGTGAGGCGATGCTTAGGGAAAGGGGGACACAGCTCACTGCCCACACAGCGCCTCTCCCACCTCCACCCGACCAGTGAGCGTGTGTAGGGGCGTCGCTCTGCCGCAGATGCCTCTGTTGGGTGAGGCCATTCAGCCCTATCAGCTGGTACTGGGAATCCCTAACCCTTCCCTGAAGATGAGCGAGGCAGTTTTAGTTCAGTTCTAGTTGAGCTATTAACCCTGATTTCCCACACATTCATGTTTAGGTTAACATTTTGAGGGCAGTAATTCCCCATTTGCAAGAGCTTAGTCTTCATACCTGCTCTGGCCGTGAAGAGTGTCAGTAGGAGAGCCAGAGACAGCAGCAAATTCACGCTGTCCCCCATCGCAATCGGCCTGCAAAAAGACAAAGGCGGTTAAACCATGAGTGAATTATCTATCACCCCGGCTCAGGGCGGCCTGGAGGTGGCTGGTCAATGGTCTGAAGAAGAGTCTCGACCCGAAACATCACCCATCATTCCTTCTCTGCGGAGATGCTGCCCGTCCGGCTGAGTTATGCCCCTGTCCTATGTGGGACGGGCATAACTCCAGCACTCTGTGTCTATCAATGCTCATTGTCTGCTCTGATGTGAAGAATTAGCACAAAGCTCAAAAACGTTCTCCTCGCCGCAGGTCAAGAGGGTGTGAGCGGCAAGTCAGGCAGCCGAGAGGGAGACAGCTGTAGGGTTACTTCCTCGCAGAGACCCGGGTTCCACCCTGACTACGGGCACTCTCTGTGCGGAGTTTGTCCGTTCCCGTGTGCAGAAAGGAACTACAGATACTGGTGTACACTGAAATAGACACAAAGTGCTGGAGTAACTCAGCGGGTCAGGCAGCATCTCTGGAGATAAAGGATGGGTTGGGCAGAGATGCTGCCTGGTCGCTGTTACTTCAGCACTTTGTGTCTATCGTCTGTACATTCACGTTGTGACCGCGTGGGTTTTCTCCAGGATCTCCGGTTTCCTCCCACACTCCAAGGACGTGCAGGTTTGTAGGTCAATTGGCTTCTGTACAGATTGTAAATTGTCCCTAGTGAGTTGGGTAGTGCTAGTGTATGGGGTGGTCGCTAGTCGGCACGGACTCGGTGGGCCGCAGGGCCTGTTTCCACGCGGTATCTCTAAAAGTCTAAAGACTCCCGACGTTGTGGGACCCTGACTCAGAGTTTCTGCACTGCTCCAGACGTGCGTCCGCATCTGTGGGAACTTCTGTTGGGAATGGTGCAACACATTTCGAACCGCTCGGCGGATATCTGCAGCTATAAGACTGCTGGAGATCCGTGTTAACCAACCGAATAATGAAATGCCTGGATAGTGTGATTGGGGAGAGGGTGCTTCCAGTAGTGGGAGAGTCTAGAGTCAGAGGGCACAGCCTCAGAATAAAAGGAGGTACCTTTAGAATCAGTGACGGAAATGCGTTTTAGGAACTAGGGGTACTCTAAGGACCTTGAGGCTGAGGTTGGGAAGGAAGGGGGGGGCGGAATTATTTTATGTGCGGTCAGACCCATGTAATCTTGTAATACCCAAGAATGCATAATTCCTTTATTGTGTATTTATAATATAGTTTATTGTGTATTATATGTCATAGCTGCTTTCTTGCATCTCTCTCTCTCTCTCTCTCCCCCTGTTCCATAATGGTATATAGTCTCCATTTCTTTCTGTCACCTCTTTCCTTCTGCATGGCGTTTCTTCAGCACACCTTCTGCCACTAAGAAGCCATGTCCTCGCATATTCTTTGGGGTTGAATTTTGACAGAGGAGGTCAAACCAACGTAATAAATAGAAGAGTTGAGAGATGATCAGTTTGAAGTCTTGCACGTTGTGGTGACATGCAGACATTCATGCTACTGATGGTTCGCTCCCATTCTGCTGTCGATACCGGAATTGTATTTGCAGCCGTTAGCAGCTGCTGAAAATCTGCAGAAACTATCACCCCTTTATATTCCTTGAATTCTCTGAAGGATCTGATACAAAGCCGACCCATTTAAGCCAAATTGTGCTGTAATTTCTTCTACATCATTAACCCCAAAGGTAAAAAGTGAATCTTCTGGAATATTGTTAATATCTCAATATATATCGACTTGTTAATTAACTTTTTACATTTATCACTGGAAGCTGTTGTAGATTCAAATAGCATGGATTTTCATATTATTGACCAGACTCCTCAAAAACTGCTGTCTATGTATAGTAGACACTTTACCAACTCTCAAATTTATTCCATTAAATATCATCTGGCTTGTTGCTTTCTCCACTTGAGTATCACATTTTCCTGACTTCTCTATTTGACATTCAAGAACCTTGATAGGTCGTTTAATTTCCTCTTGTGCTTTACTAAGTGTACAATTTCAGTTCTGCAGTTCAAGTGACAGTTCATGCAACTCTCGCAAACTGTCCATCAACAAGCTCAAATTATTTACGAAAGCTGGTGATTCTTACGTTTTTCTCAGTCACTCGTACTTTGCTCTCTCTGCACTAGATCTTGAAGCATCACAGCTTGCTCCCAAACAGCTTTATAAGACGGCCACATTGCCTTTACAGTTCAGTAAGACAAAGCAACCCATCTCACACTGAAAACACAACCAATTTTCAACAGTTGACAGTGAAGAGCCACAGCACATGCAGTTAACCCATCCTGATTCTTAGGAGACCTATGATATAAGGAATACAATTTATCACAAAATACCTGAAAATGATTCAAACCTGCAACTTCACTTATAGCATCACCGACACTGAGTTGCAACCCCTGCGTTTCGTCCTAACATTACTGATGCACCATCAGTTACAAGTGATATCACATTTTCTTTTGGCTACTGTATAGAAAAACCACCTCTTTGTAAGCAACTTAGAAGCCCACCATATATAGATTTTGCATTTGCACCAAGTTTCATAGGTTCTAAGTCAAAATAGAATGACATAGGTTGGGAAGATTCACCAACTGCTGCTCTCAAGCAGACTACTAGAACAGTTCCCCCATTAATAGTAGTAGATTCATCAATCATAATAGACATTCTAGATTGTTTTGAAATTATATTTTCCACCACTGACTTTCGCATCTGGTTCGCTATGTGGTGAGAGCGGCACATCGGCAGAGAGGCACAATGGCAGAGCGGCAAATAAAACAACATGGAATAATAAAATAACGTGACTTTACCTGAACCCGTGCTCGCGGTCTTGGATCCCTGACGGTAAGTTTAAGACATTCTCCCGTGAATTTTATTCAAAGGAACGCGATGTCATTAATACATGGTCAAAACACAGTTACATTATTGAGGAATGTGGATCGATGTATTGATGACACATTGTATAACTACGTGTTAATTACTGGCTGTTAACAAGTGCTAACAGTGGCAGTTAACAAATCGTTTTCGTTAGAGTTGTATAAAGTGATAAACGACTCGAATCTTTCTGCAGTACTCGTTAAGCCCGAGCTTGAAACTGAAAAGTAGCGGAACGCATACCCCCCCCCCATTTCCATCAATGTTTAGAATGGAGATGTGGAATATCTTTTTGTAGCCAGAAGGCGGTGAATCTGTGGAATTCATTGCCACAGACGGCTGTGGAGACCAAGTCTGGGTAGTTTTAAAGCTGCGATTGATAGGTTCTTAATTAGTAAGGATGGCAATGGTTATGTGGAGAAGGCAGGATAATGGGTCTGAGAGGGAAAAATTGATCAGCCATGATCGAATGGCGGAGCAGATTCTTTGGGGTGAATGGCCTAATTCTGTTCCGATGTCTATTGGTCTTATTGGAGCGCAGTCCACAGACCTCAGCTCGCTATTCATCACGGCAAATGTATAATATCTCAGAGGACAGTTTGAAAGTTTCAACTTATAAAAAAGGCTTCACCATCCATTTATACCTCATGCTGCCTCGGCAAGACCAGCAGCATAATCAAGGGCTAGTCACATCCTGGCCACTCCCTCTTCTCCCCTCTCCTATCGGGCAAAATGTGAAAATACGCACCTCCAGCTTCAGGGACAGTTTCTTCCCAGCTTCTTGCAAGCAACTGAAACTTACACAATTCTTAAGGGGTTGGACAGGCTAGATGAAGGAAGATTGTTCCCGATGTTTGGGGAGTCCAGAACAAGGGGGTCACAGTTTAAGGATAAGGGGGAAGTCTTTTAGGACCGAGATGAGAATTTTTTTTTCACACAGAGAGTGGTGAATCTGTGGAATTCTCTGCCACAGAAAGTAGTTGAGGCCAGTTCATTGGCTATATTTAAGAGGGAGTTAGATGTGGCCCTTGTGGCTAAAGGGATCAGGGATACACAAAAGGCTGGAGAAACTCAAGGGGTGCAGCAGCATCTAAGGAGCGAAGGAGATAGGCGACGTTTCGGGTCGAGACCCTTCTTCAGGCTGGTTAGGGAACAGGGGATATGGGGAGAAGGCAGGTACGGGACACTGAGTTGGATGATCAGCCATGATCATATTGAATGGCGGTGCAGGCTCGAAGGGCCGAATGGCCTACTCCTGCACCCATTTTCTATGTTTCTACGCTTCTATCCTACTGCAGCTAGAGAGCGGTTCTGAATTACTATCTATCTCATTGGTGACCCTCGGACTATCTTTGATCGGACGTTACTGGCTTTATCTTGCACTGTACGTTTTTCCCTTGATCATGTATCTGTACACTGAGAATGTCCTCGATTGTATTCAATCCGCTGACTGGTTAGTACGCAGCAAAAGCTTTTCACTGTACCTCGGTACACGTGACCATTAATTAAACTGAGCTGAACTAATTTGAGTCCAACACACTCTCCAACCTCTGGTGTGTGCGTTCTGCTCTCCGCTCCCCTCTGACAGGGCTGAGAAACCAATTAAACTTGTGGGGCTTGTGTGCCAGAAAGCATCTCGATCCGTCCTCTGGGTAACACTGACAACAACAGGCTGTCGAAGCCCAACATTTCAATTCCATCCATGATCTTGCGGGAAAATCATTAAGATGAATTACATCTAGGATTGCAGCGCTCAGTTAATAAACAGTCATTGCTCCTGACATTAGCTACACCCAGATACACAAGTGAGCTGATTCCAAAGCTCGGAGAGCTGCAGAGATCCAGATGTCGCTGTTTAAACATGCACGCTGCAGGCTGACATCCTCCGACTTCAAAAGTGATTCACCAAAATTTTAGTGAGAGCCAAAAGGCACGAAAATAGATGAGAGGAGGTGGTAGAATAGGTTACAGTTGTCTCCCTTTTCTCTTTTTGTTTTCTCTCTGCTTTTATCTTGCTCTTTTTCTCTCATTTTCCACTCTCTCGTATTCTCTCTTCTCTTTTCTCTCCTCCTTTGCCCCCTCGCACCCACTCCCTCCACTCTCTCTGCCCCTTCTCCCCTCTCCCCCTCTCTCTCTCCCACCCTCTTTCCACGAGTCTCATCTTTCTCGCTTCCCGATTCACCCCCCTTCTCTATCCCCCTCTCTCTATCCCCCTCTCTCTGCCTTTCTTTCTCACTGTCTCTCTTTCTCACTCTTCCTCCCATTCTCACTCTCCCTCCCTCTCTCGCCTCCCCCTTTTATAACGATCCCTCTCTGTTTTCTCGCTCAGTGAATTCCACGATACTGTGATTTTCCAACCTATTCATCCAAAGCAAGGAAGGAGTGAGGATTTTTCACTTGAACTTCACTAAAGTTCAATGGTCTCTGATGTCCCAGCTCCCAAACAAACCAGAATGGCCACCCAGAATCAGCAGCAACTTACTCAGATGTCGAAAGGAACAGTTTGTGAATTCCTCTTTCATCCACAGTCTTCTCTTTATGACCGGCCGCTGTGCATCACTCTGTCTTTCCTGTCCGTGTTGAAGCTGCCCAATCTACAAATGTCTGAGATGTGAACAAAGGGGGTTAGGGGTGAGGGAGGGTCTCAGTTGTCGGGGAGGAGCCAGGGGAAGAACTTTCTCACAGCGAGAGGGCTGTGCATGCACAGACTACTGAATGCTAAATTAGTTTGAGAGCCACTTTGTAGATGTCCCCTGCAAGGAGACCTGACTTGGATTAGATCCTAACTTTGTTTTCCCAAAGCTTGCAAGTACTCTCTCTCCCTCAATTGCTCGCTCTCTCTCTCTCTCTCTCTCTCTCTATCTTTTTACTCGTGGACTTTTTTGTCATGCTGGAAAAAACATCCCGACTTACCTGATGCCCCGAGTACCTACGGCTGGCATACCGAGCCGCTACGGTATATCTACGGACTCCTACGGACTCAGTACGGACATTCTCCAGTTTGAATCAAGGAAACTCGGGAAAATTCGTTAATTCGTTAGTAACTCGGGAAAGTAGGACAGGCCCTTAAAGCTTTGCAACATTATTTACAATGTGTATGTCTGGTTTGCATTCATCCAATTACATTCTATGCATTTTGCGCCTAATTGTCAGGATCTGCAGATGTCCCATTCTCTTCCTGCAGCTTTGATCTAGGCTCCAGACAAACTGGCACCATTCAGCAGCTTGTCCCATTTCTCCAGAAGGCACATTTAAATTGACCAAATGGCCCAGCAGCCCAGAAGCCTTTACTCAATTTTAGTGTCCTGGCATCTCCAATGTGGCCAGGGTTAACAGATGGACAAGGTCAGCAGATGTTTCTCTGAGTAGTTCTGGATACCAGGGAGCGGTTCATGGTTGGGTGTTGAATGAGGAAGCAAGCTCAAGAGGACGATTGAAATTTAATACTGATCCTCTGGACCTCAATGTACGTTCCCACTCTACCCTCATATCTCTCAGCTCAATGGAAATTTATGTCAACCTGCACCTGGAGTATATTCAATGACTACCTCCGCATCTCTCTGGGGTGGAGAATTTCAAGAAGTCACAACCCTCTGAGATAGTCTTCCTCACTTCCATCTGTAATGGGCAATCCGTTATTCTGAACCGAGAACTCTAGCTATCCCCATGACAAGATAATGAAATGCAAAACATCTTATTGAAGTAGGGAGGGGGAGGAGAGAGTGCGAGGGAGAGAGAATGAGAGAGAGGGAATGAGACAGAGAGAGAGGATGAGAAAGGGAGAGAATTTTTTTTAAGGTCCTTTCAACTCGGCAGATGACTTGGGAAAGTGTTACAGGTCCTTTACTTTGCTGGATGTTGATTGGATTAAGTATCGAGCCCTGTCTGGTTTTCTTGCATATTATGGCACATGTTGCAATGTTCGTTTCCTTTGAGAAGCACTGTTTGAATACAATGTAATAGCCACTGTATTAGCGGGTTGGGAAAATGTCCGTCATGTACGGGGTTAATCGATGTCTGTTATTGGACTGTAAAGAGACCACCCCCATGTGGTTCGGCCCCTCGAGGAGGGCTTGATCAGGCAGATACGGGGATCGAACCCGCGGGTGGTTAAGTACACTAGTGGGAACTGTAATTGTGTTTTGTCAAAATAAAGTTTGAATGCGCAAGTGCTTGACTCAGTGATTTTTGACAGAAACTGGCCTGGTGGGAAGCTTAGAACGAGCTGTTTACTCATCCACTTCAAAAACATATATGTTTTGATTAGATCTCTTGCTTCTAAACTCCATTGAGAGAAGCCCGACCTGCCTTATCCTCTCCTCACACTTCATCCTGGGAGTCTATCCCGTGAACCTTCTCTCCACCTCACACCCAGGCAATAATGGCCAACATTACACTCACCTTCGCAAGTACCAGTTGCACCTGCACTTCTACCCTTTCTATTTTACCCACTAGGAATCCCCGATCGCTTTGTACTACAATATTTCATTGGACCACATTTCAATATTAACTTGTTTTCTCTTTCTTCCTTCCAAAGTGAATAACCTCACATTTCACGTATCAGTCCATTTGCCATATCCTGTCCGCTCACTTCACCTTTCCCCATGCAGGCTCTGTGTCCTCCCCAGTTCCTGCTAACCCGCTGAATGTACCCATTAATAACTCTATCTGGCTCAATTAACTAGGATATACACACTGTCCTGGGCCTCCTCCACTGTCAGAGTGGGGCCAAACAGCACATCAAATTTTGCTTGGGCAACTTACAATCCAGCGGTATGAATATTGACTTCTCTAGCTTCAAGTAACCCTTGCTTACACTCTCTCCACCCCCCCCCCCCCACCCTAGTTCTCCAACTAGTTTCACCGTCCCCCTGATTAATTTTACTGTTTGTATGCCTCGTTGTCCCTTTCCTCTCAGCTAACAATGATCCATTCTCCATTTTCCTTGATCACCATCTACTTTGATCTGTCTTTTTCACACCTTACATGCTCTCTGTACCCCTCCATATCTCTAGTTCCCCTCTCCCCTGACTCTCAGTGTGAAGAAGGGTCTCAAGCGGAAACATCATCCATTCCTTCTCTCCAGAGGTGCTGTCTGTCCCACTGAGTTATTCCAACATGTTGCGCCTATCTTCAGTGTAAACCTGTATCTGCAGTTCCTTCCTACACATGTTTGTTGAGTTTAATATGCCAGTCATCACCTCAGCATTTCCTCAGCCTATCTAATCTTTCCACATAAATGACATTTTCTCAGTTTGCTGGCAAATCTTCCCCTTTGTAGTCCCCTTTGTAGCAACCATCTCGAGTAGAAATGTTATCCTCAATGACTGTGGTGCCCTGTGAGGAACTTTGTAGATGTCCCTGCAAGGAGACCTGACTTGGGTTAGATCCTAACTGTGTTTTACCAGAGCTCGCAAGCATTCTCTCTCGCTCCCCCTGTTGCCCCCCCCCTCCTCTCTCTCTCTCTCTCTCTGTTCTTCCGTTCTCTCTCTCCCGTTCTTTCTCTCATTCTTTCCCTCTCGTTCTTTTCGTTTTCTGTTCTTTCCCTCTTTTGTCCCTCTCTTGCTCTTTCTCCCGTTATTTCAATCTCTCCCTCTCATACTCTCTCTCTCTCTCTCTCTCGCTCTCTCGTCTCCACCCCGCTTTGATAAGATATCTTGCAGTTCATTATGTTTCCTAATGTCCCAAGTTGCTCCGTGTCAATTTTCTCTTCATAACGGCCCCTGTTCAGCACTTCAGTCTAACCACAGGTTTGAGGGGGTCAATAGGATGCCTTTGAACAGAGTCAACGTGAGCTGGAAACACCAGTGTTGTCTTCAATGAGAGAAACAGAAATTCACTGGGTGGGAGATTGCAACCTTCACGTGTCCCACCCTGTTTCGACGAATGCAATCAACCTGGCGTGCACAAACAGAAGATCAAACAGAACAAGTTGTACTTTACAACTTTAGGCTGTGCACGACATTCGCAAGAAGAAGAAGAATTGTGTTGCCGCTAAGATCTTCTTAACCAGGAGTTTTTTAAAACCTGTAGACCCAGTGCTCTCGGCCACTCTGCGCAGTTTTGGGCAACAGTTGCCATGTAACTGGCAGAGAAGCATTCGGTAACACTCTTGTTGAGAATGCCGAAGGGTTAACCTTGTGCTTACACCATAGGGAACAACAAATACTTGGGTACAAGCATGAGCACGACGTCAAATGTCGCTGACCAGTTCATCCCTGAACCACGCTCATTTGGAAAGATGGGAGGTTGCATCGCTCCTAGATCGTCTTCTGTTCAGTCTGGAGAAAGGAGCCAGAGAGAGAGAGAGACAGACAGAGCAGGGGGAAATATCTCAGTATTTTCTAAGTGTGATGATCAGAGTGGAAGGGGATAGGACACTGGTTAATTATTTGAAAAGAACCAATGTGGTTGGAATAGAGCAGGAGGGTGGAATGAAAGTCAAAGTCAAAAGAGTTTACTGTCATGTGTCCCTGACAGGACAATGAACCACAGTCATTGAACCAGGGGCCACAATTTAAGAATTAGGGGTAGGCCATTTAGAACGGAGATGAGGAAAAACGTTTTCATCCAGAGAGTTGTGAATCTTTGGACTTCTCTGCCTCAGAAGTCAGTGGAGGCTAATTCTCTGGATGCGTCCAAGAGAGAGTTAGATAGAGCCCTTAAAGATAACGGAGTCAGGGGATATGGCGAGAAGGCAGGAACGGGGTAGAGAATGTGGATGATCAGCCATGATCATATTGAATGATGTTGTTGGCTCAAAGGGCCGAATGGCCTACTCCTGCACCTATTGTCTATTGTCTATTGCCTCCTGCAGCATTCTTTAGACTGTTTGCAGGCATTGTGTGGGAGGGTGGGTGCCTGACATCCCCAGCTACTCATTAGGCTGAACCAACACACCCCACCCCACACCACCCCACCCGACCTCTTGTGACTTCTGGTCCTCTCCGCAATTCCACCAAGAAATCCCCGGGAGGAAAGCGGGCACAGTCTGGTGAACATTCCCCCATCTTCACGTTGTGGGCATGTTGCATGTGGATAACTCTGGATCAGAAGAGCTGTGATTATTCAGCGCTCTCAAACATTCTAAACAGAGGGTTATTGTGCTGGGCTCCCCGCTGAGAAGTCGACTGAAGACTGGTTAATGAGCGCACAAAGACTATCAAGCCATGCTGTGACAATTTCACACGCAGACCTGATCCTCTACACCGCTCCAAGGTTTGCCTAACGCAGGTGTCCTGGGCTCTCTCTGGAATACGTCGAGCGGTTGTTCTTTGCAGCCTGACCCACATCCTCCCGTCACGAGCCTCGGTGAAGGGCGATCAGCAACGCTTCACCCCAATTAGAGGCTGCCCTTCCCCCAGCGCGGCGGCTTGGCGTACACTGAGCTCTCTCAGCCCTGCTTGTAAAGATGTCAGAGCTGATGCCCTCCTGCTGGCAGGCCGTGTGGAAGAATGTCTCACTGCTTGTTTGTGAGAGCTGGCTGGACAATGGCCACAAACAGGGTTCAGAGACTTAAGTAGCTGGCAATCGCCGCAAACACATCAACTGTGTCGGTCAAAGGCACTGATGAAAAATAATGGTCGCTGGTCGGCTTCGAACCAGACCCCGAGCTCAGATATCATAAATCTCCCTCTTCGAAGGAGGGGCGCCTCTGATCCAAACCCTGCTTTGAGTTGGGGAGCTGGACCTGGTGGAGTCTGGATCTGGGCACCAGTGACTGGGATATCCACTCACTCTCCATTCCCCTCCAATGGAGCCTGTGCTCTCAGCCCCCTGTTTATCAGCAGGAGCTCTGGTTCACATTGCTGGCTGTGGCTTTAGATTTATTATTGTCACATGTACTAAGGTACAGTGAAAAGCTTTGTTTTGCATGATCATAAGGTCATAAGTGACAGGAGCAGAATTCACAAGTCTATTCCGCCGTTCAATCACAGCTGATCCATCTCTCCCCCCTAACCCCATTCTCCTGCCTTCTCCCCATAACCTCTGACACCCGCACTAATCAAGATTCTATCTGTCTCTGCCTTCAACATATCTATTGACTTGACCTCTACATCCTTCTGTGGCAAAGAATTCCACATTCACCATCCTCTGACTAAATAAATTCCTCCTCATCTCCTTCCCAAAGGAATGTCCTTTAATTCAGTGGCTATGACTTCTAGTCCTAGACTCTCCCACTAGTGGAAACAACTTCTCCACATCCACTCTTATCCTAGCTTTTTACTCATCGTTAAGTTTAATTGAGGAATGGGTGACGTTTTGGGTCGACACCCTTCTTCAGACTGGTTAGGGATAAGGGAAACGAGAGATATAGATGGTGATGTGGATGTTTCTCTCTTATCGAGTTCACATGAAATTGTTCAGCCGCAGCTGTACACACTGCTCGGCATCTGCATACAATGGCAACGTGCGCTTCTTGTGGTGGAAAGAATGGTGGAAACAGGGCCGCGATGTGAACGCTATTTCCTTCACCCCATGTGGAGAGATAAAGAACAATGGATGAAAGATATACAAAAAAGTAACGATGGTGAAGGAAAAAGGCCATTGTAAGCTGTTTGTAGGGTGAAAATGAGAAGGTTTGGGTGGGGGAGGGGTAGAGAGGGAGGGAATGCCGGGGCTATCTGAAGTGAGAGAAATCAATATTCATACCACTGGTACGAGGTTGCCCAAGCGAAATATGAGATGCTGTTCCTCCAATTTGCATTTAGCCCCACTCTGACAATGGACACAATGTGATGGACTAACTCAGTGGGTCAGGCAGCATCTCTGGAGAGAAGGCGCAGGTGACATTTCGTGTCGGAACCCTCCACCATCAGCATCTTTATCAGTATGAAGAAGAGTTCCAACCTGAAAGATCACCCATTCCTTCTCTCCAGAGATGCCTCCTGACCTGCTGAGCGTTTTGTGTCTATCTTTGGTGTAAGCCTGCAGTTCCTTCCTACATGGAATATTCGTAAATGCTGGTTCTCTGGACTTTGTCCTTGTTGATAGTTGCCTTGTTGAGATGGGGTTGCCCAGCTTGTTGGACCACTCACATTGTCACTGCCCCAAGTCACTCATTGGACCATCTGGTGACGGTGTGGCGCTACTGACGGCGCTGAAGTCGGTGGTTGGCCAGGCTCAGTCCATGTTGCCAGGTTTCCTGCCGCGATCAATGAGATTTCAACACGAGATGGAACCATGTAGTTTGCTCTGTGATTGAAACTTGATCCTCTTGAAGTCCTGAGAGCAAAGTTTAGTACAAGCTGGTTTTTGAACAGCGATAAAGAAAAAAATTAAAGAACTATTACCTCTTTTAACATTCACCTTTTTTTGTCGACGTGCTTAGCTTGCCAAACTGAAGAAGTACTTCAGGAGGGAATGAGAAACTTCAGGGAAAAGAAAAATAAGTCGAGGAAACAGTTGTAAATCCCAGGAAATGAAGTGCATCTCAGGAGCAGCTGTTGAGAGAAGATTGGTGTTTTTTTCTCCAAAAGTTGCCCATTTCTATTGCGCTGGAATGCTGTGGAAAATGCAATGAATGAGACTCTGTGTAGGCAAGAGGAGGATATCTTTCCTGTTGACAAAGTTGAAACGCTGGGTCGAATAGACTCTCTGTGATCAATCATGAGATGCTCACGGTTCCCATGCCAACCACCATTTGTGGCCTGTGGCAGCTTTGTGAACTTTGCCTCTCTCTCATCCAATGAGTTGGATTGTTCAGACTGGGGTCATTATGGTGCAGCGTTTCACTGGAGATTTCTCTTTTCAAACATTCTTTCTCTTTTTTTTTGGGCAAGTTTCCACCTCATACCCCAACCCACTCCTCCTCCATTTCCCTTGCTCTCTGCAGCTGTCCTTGGAAAGATGCGGCTAGAATCCCTCGCGCGTTCAGTAGTGCCAGGACAACCATGAACCTCCCTGATTCTGAAATGGCCATTCACCGATCACACTCATCAAAGCAGCATCGAAGTAGACCCATGTCAACAATTCATATCAATGTAAAATGAAACAAAAACAGGAAGGAGTAATGATAAAAACTGCTGGAGATTGTGGAATCCCGCAGTGTGGAGAGAAATTGTGATTACTTTACAGGTTCGTTAAAATTGCTTTTGCAAATGTTCATCGCTGGGAGGGTTGGGGGTTGATCAGATGGCAAATCTATCTCTTTGAAGGTATGTTAATGCAGTGCTGTTGGTGGAACATTAATTAATCTTGGATTCCCTTCCACATGAGTTCTCATTCCATATTGCAAGTTGGGGTTGTGTTTATTTTCAGATGCACATGTACAACGAATATCTTGCTTACAGCAGCATCACCAGCACAAGACTCCATTATCTCTTCCTTACCCCTTATCTTTCCACTATCTATCTAACCCTTCCTTTACTTTTGATTTCCAACCCCAATAGAATAAAATTATGAAAGACATCTGCGCGGTATTTCCATGCAGTAAGCGAGGGTGCAGTCCTGGTTTTCCAACCCAACCTCATTGCAGAAAATGGACTTTTTCACTGGAACTGTGACGTTACAATGCTGAGTAACTATATTTTGCATGTTATCTTTCTCTTCTCTACCTTTGCCTTCACTCTCCCATTTGTACTTGTGTTTGGCCTGATACATATAAAATCCTGAATAATGTAGGGAGGAACTGCAGGTGCGAGCTTAAATCGAAGACATACATAATAGGTTAGAGTAACTCAGCGGGTGAGGCAGCAACTCTGGAGAAAAGGAATAGGTTTCGGGTCGAGGCCGTTCCTCAGTCTCAAGAAGAGTCTCGACCTGAAACATCGTCTATTCCTTTACTCCAGAGATGTTGCCTGACCCACTGACTTACTCCAGCTTTTTGTGTCCATCTTCGTGTTACTCTGATCTGAATCAGTCTGATGAAGGGTCTCGACCCAAAATGTCACCAATTCCTTTTCTCCAGTGATGCTGCGCTGAGGTACCCCAGCTTTTTGTGCCTTTTTGTATTCACGTATAGTACCATCCGCTTTTCATCGGAGAGCATGCAAACAAAAGCTTTTCACTGTATCTCGGCACACGTGACAATAATTGACCTGAACCTAACAAGATTCGACACATCATGTTCATCCAAGTTGCTCCGTTGTCAGTACACAGGACCATTGAACACTCTCGGCTCTTGGTGTTGGCAAGATCTCTGCCTCAATATGAGCTACAGATGTGCATCCTATAGTTACAACCCTGTGTATAAACAACAGCTGCCTTCTGTCCTGAGCACTCTGCGTACATACATTTTTATATCAGTAAAATGACGCGCTATTCTCGCTGACCACAGAGGTTCTGTGAGCAGAAACATTAACTCTGTTTCCCTGTCCACAGAAGCTGCCTGACTTGCTGAGTGTCTCCAACACTGTACACAAGCATCCAGCAAGTATTTTTTACAAAGCACATGTCGGCTTGGGTTGTATCACAAGGGGATCCGAGTGCAAACGTAGGCATCTGGAACAATCTGTGCAGCTCTAGTCTATGCAACTGAGGAGGAAATCCTTAACCCGGATGACAGGGCAGTGTGCATTCATGATGGGGATTGTTGAGGTAAGGGCCTGATCTACAAGGAGTGATTGAACCGGATAATCTGACATCTGCGTTGGGAATTTAAGACATACAAGCAGCAGCAGACCATTAATCCACCTGAACTTGTGTTGCCATTTGATGAGCTCATGGCTGACCTTCTAGGTGAAGCCCACTTTATACCCGATCCCTGCATCCCTTCGTTCCCTGCAGTGTCTTAAACTGCCCAACTCAGCCTTGACAATGTACAGTTATGGAGCATCACTGAGACAGGGTAAATAATTCCAAAGATCTTCCACCCTCTGAATGAAGACACCTTAAATCACCACCCTAAAGCAACGACCCCTTATTCTGCAACTAGCCCCCCACCTAGTTCTGGATTCCCTGTCCTGTGGATCTCCCAGTTTCTACCCTGTTGATCCCACTCAGTATCTGGTAAAGAGTGTGCCACTGAAGTTAGCTGCCACTCTTAAACACCAAGCCGTGCCTGTGGAATCACTCCAGTCTTCATCTCAACTCTGCCCGTCACCCAGGCAATGATTTCCTTCCTATCTGAGTTGCAGAGACCAGAACTGCCCACATGACTCCACATAGAAACATAGAACATAAAAAATAGGTGCAGGAGTCGCCCATTAGGCCCTTCGAGCCTGCACCGCCATTCAATATGATCATGGCTGATCATCCAACTCAGTATCCCTTACCTGCCTTCTCTCCATACCCTGTGATCCCCTTAGCCACAAGGGCCACATCTAACTCCCTCTTAAATATAGCCAATGAACTGGCCTCAACTACCCTCTGTGGCAGAGAGTTCCAGAGACCCACCACTCTCTGTGTGAAAAAAGTCTTTCTCATCTCGGTCTTAAAGGATTTCCCCCTTATCCTTAAGCTGTGACCCCTTGTCCTGGACTTCCCCAACATCGGGAACAATCTTCCTGCATCTAGCCTGTCCAACCCTTTAAGAATTTTGTAAGTTTCTATAAGATCCCCTCTCAATCTCCTAAATTCTAGAGAGTATAAACCGAGTCTATCCAGTCTTTCTTCATAAGACAGTCCTGACATCCCAGGAATCAGTCTGGTGAACCTTCTCTGCACTCCCTCTATGGCAATAATGTCCTTCCTCAGATTTGGAGACCAAAACTGTACGCAATACTCCAGGTGTGGTACTCAAATCCTTTTGCTATGAAAGCTAACATACCATTCGCTTTCTTGACTGCCTGCTGCACCTGCATGCCTACTTTCAATGACTGGTGTACCATGACACCCAGGTCTCGCTGCATCTCCCCTTTTCCTAATCGGCCACCATTTAGATAATAGTCCGCTTTCCTGTTTTTGCCACCAAAGTGGATAACCTCACATTTATCCACATTATACTGCATCTGCCAAACATTTGCCCACTCACCCAGCCTATCCAAGTCACCTTGCAGTCTCCTAGCATCCTCCTCACAGGCAGCCTCATCAGCAGAGTATCGAAAGATTTGTCTACTCTAACTCTCCTTACAATAAAAGCCAAATTATCACCTTACTTAGTTTATTTTAAAGATACAGCATGGAAACTGGCCCTTCGTCCCACCGAGTCCGCACCGACCAGCGATCTCCGCACACCAACACTATCTTACACACACTGGGGACAATTTACACTCATACCAAGCCAATTAACCTACAAACAACCTGTGGAATGTTGGAGCAAACCGAAGATCTCGGAGAAAACCCACGCGGTGGGAGAACGTACAAACTCCGTACAAACAACACCCGTAGTCGGGATGGAACCCGGGTCTCCGGAGCTGCGTGCATGGTAAGGCAGCAGGGCCTGTCCCACTTGGGCGACATTTTAGGCGACAGCCTAAATAGAGGTGGTCACGTCGTGATCGGGTCATGACGCGGTCGTGACATGTGGTGACGCATGTAGTGACGCGCGGTAACGTGCAGTGTCTCTCTGCCGCCCCAGGATTTTGGAATGCTCAAAATCCTCACGCGACATCTGCGTGTCTTATCATGTTGTGCGCCCTTTCGCACGATGACGTATGGGTGATGCGTGGGTGACGCATGGTGATGGAAAGACACGGTGATTTTGTGTCACCGTGTGTCACCACGTCACCTTGCATCCCCTTTTATAGGGAAGCTGGTCAATCAAATGAGGTCACGCGCCCCAGATGACGCAACTTGTCGTATCTTGCCGTATCGTGTCATGGGTGGACGTACATTGACGCCGCTTGACAGCTGTGACGTCACAGGCGCTCTCCTATGCTGCCGCATGCTGTCCTATGGTGATGCATGCCCTGACCCATGGTGATGCATGGTGACGCGTGCCCTGACCCATGGTGATGCATGGAAATTGGTGACGCGTGGTGACGCGGAGTGACGTACCTTGACGCAGCTGTGTCGCATCCTGTCGTACTACTTGACGGTTTTCAGGCGACATCGGGCGTCGGTCTCTGATGGCCGTCGTGGCCAATAAACTCGCAAAGTGGGACAGGCCCTTAAGGCAGCAACTGTACCGCTGTGCCATCGTGCCACCCTTCATTGCTTGTTGTATCTTGTGTATTTTCTGGAGTTCATGCACCAGCACCATCCCTCTGAAGATCAACTTTTCCAGCCCCTGAATGTTCCTTGTTTTAAAAATAAACTCCTGAGTTTTCGATCTACCAAAGATGAATAACCTCACGTTTGAAGTTTGTGTTTCCAAAGATGCTTCCCTGAATGACCAAGTATTTCCTGCATTTCCTATTTTAATTAGAGTCTTCAATGTGGAGTCAACTCAGGCGTTGTACAAATGCAACAGAACTTCTAAACGTTTGATTCCAATCCTCTAGTTATAAAGAGCAACATGCTATTGCCATATTCATTATTTACACCTATCCATTAAATTTTAATGATATATACAGTATACATGGACCCCCTGTAGCCCCCGCCACTGCTTCTAACATTGCACTAGTGAGCACTTAAGCATTCTACTTAAACACTATGTACGTGACCTAACATTTCCTTACATATTGAATAATTTTACTGTAATTCTACCCATTCATTTAATCGGTTAACACATAATTTATTGCTACCTATGCCCTTACAATTCCACCCTCCTTTACGTCACCTTCAAATTTGGAAAGAGGAGGAAAAAATATAACTTACTGCGCCTTGATCTAAGCCATTTGGTGCGAAAGGTTGCAGCCCAGGGGAAATTCATTGCCACAAGACGGCTGGGGAGGCTAAGTCAATGGATATTTTTAAGGTGGAGATTGATAGATTCTTTTTTTTTTAATGTTATTTATTAGAGGTAAATACATCAATGTACACATATATACTGTTACAATCATTGTACCCCATAATTTTATAGCTTTTAAAGAACAAGAATAGAGAGAAAGAGAGTGAAATGTGAAAAGAGTTGTGATAGTGAAAGAGCGTGCCAAAGGGGAGAAGAAACCCTTGGTCAAAGAATTAGAAAAGGGGGTTAAAAGATAGACCCTAAAAAACGGAAAAGGAAAAAGAAAAAAAAAACAGTTACTATATTATATATATCACACAAAAGGAATCCACCAACTCGATAGTTTTTCATCCCCCCCCTACCAAGGCCCGAGGTACTCCCGCACCCTATCTTTGTAGTAATTCTATAAATGCAGACCACGTCTGATAGAAGTGTTCTGATTTTTCTTCCAGTCTCATATCTTCCAGATGTAGTGTTTCAAACACAGTTGAAATCCACATATTTAATGTTGGTATAGCAGCATTTTTCCAAAATTTTAAGATTAGTTTTTTTCCTATTATTAAGCCGTAATCAAATAAATTCTTTTGATGCACATTTAATTCCAAACTACCTTCTGTCATTCTGAAAATAATCCATTCTGGATTTTTTATTCAAACAGTTTTGTGAAAATTGCAGAGATTTCAATCCAAAACCTTTGAATGTTTGTACAAAAGATGAATGAGTGCGCTATAGTAGCTTCTTGACACTGGCATTTATCACAAATTGGTGAAACGTTTGGGAAAAATTTATTTAATTTAGGTTTTGAATAGTATAATCTGTGTATTATTTTAAATTGTATTAAAGCGTGTCTTACATTAATTGAGCATTTGTGCACATTTAATAAGTATTCTTTCCACCTTTCATTGGACATGTTAATGCTTAGTTCATTTTCCCATTCACCTCTAATACCTTCCGTTGTTGGTATTACTGCATTTAGTATAATATTATATATATGTGAAATTAAATTTGCTGATTCCGCCTTTGTATTCATTACTTCATCTAGTAAGTCTAATGGCATTTTGTGAAATTCATGTGCATGTTTTTTCAAATAATCACATATTTGGAAATATTTAAAATACTGATTGTTACCCAGATTGTATTTTTGTTGTAATTGTTTAAATGATAATAATTTTCCCATATAATGCAGATCTCCCAAAGTTTTAATTCCTGCTCTTTCCCATTGTATAAATGCTTTGTCTATAATTGAGGGTTTAAGCAGGGGGTTTTAGCAATAGGAGATAGGAGAGATACGTTTCTTAATTTTAAATTGTATTTTATTTGTTTCCAAATTCTAATTGTAATATGTATAATTGGGTTTTTGTTGTAGTTTGTATTATTCGCCGTCTTTGGTGAAAGAAGGATTGCACCAATATTAAAGTGGGAGCAGTCCTCTTTCTCCATAATGATCCAGTCTGGTTGATGAAGAGAATTATCCAACAATTGATAGATTCTTGATTATTGATAATACACAATAGGTGCAGGAGCCCTTCGTGCCAGCACCGCCATTCAATGTGATCATCATGGCTGATCATCCCCACTCAGTATTCTGTTCCTGCCTTCTCCCCATATCTCCTGACTCCACTATCTTTAAGAGCCCTATCTAGCTCTCGCTTGAAAGTATCCAGGGAACCGGCCTCCACCGCACTCTGAGGCAGAGAATTCCACAGACTCACAATGTATCTGTGAGAAAAAGTGTTTCCTCGTCTCTGTTCTAAATGGCTTACCCCTTATTCTTAAACTGTGTCCCCTGGTTTCGGACTCCCCCAACATCGGGAACATGTTTCCTGCCTCTATCATGTCCAAACCCTTAATAATTTTATATGTTTCAATAAGATACCCTCTCATCCTTCTAAACTCTAGAGTGTACAAGCCCAGTACGGGAGTCAGGGGTTATGGGGAGAAGGGAGGAGAATTAGGTTGAGAGGGAAAGACAGATCAACCATGATTGGATGACAGATTAGACTTGATGGGCTGAATGGCCTAATTCTTCTCCTACATCTTATGAACTTATGAGGAATAGAAACAAGGAGCAGTAGACGTTGCTTCACACAAAATGACACAAAGTGCTGGAGTAACTCAGCGGGTCAGGCAGCATCTCTGGAGAACATGGATAGGTGGTGTTTCTGATGACGGGTCCTGACCCTAAGCCTGACCTATCCATGTTCTCCAGAGCTGCCGCCCAACCAGCTGAGTTACACCAGCACTTTGTGTCCCTTTGTGTTGACGGCAATTTAGCCAGGAATCCTTTTTCACAATGTGGAGACCCTTTAAAACTTCAGCAGAAATGAAGAGATCAGTCCTTGATAGAAAGATGGAGGAGCCACGATTGAATGGTGGAGTTGAATTGATGGGGGATAAACTGGGTAATTCTGCTCCTGTATCTAATGAAACACCAGTCGGGTGCCATACGAAACATAGGTAAGTGCGAAACCCCTATTTACATTTTTCTGCGCCCCGGCGTACAACTAGTTTGCCTCTGCACTTGAGCTTTAACTTTGGTCAACTAGCCTCCTATTAAATGCCTTTTGGAGGTTCATACAAGTGCCTATCTTCTTTCACCTTCTCAAAAAATTCTATCCATTTCGTTAGGAATGACCATCCCTTTGCCAATCTAAAATGGGTAGATCTGATCAATTCCCACAGTATTCACTGTCTTTAATTCCATTCATTTATCTATAGTCTGTAAAAGATTTTTGTTCTGATTGTGATGTTCATTGCAAGCTGCCATTTATATTTAATTCTGTGGTATTTCTTGCCGGTTTCGATGGGCTTTGCAGATTTTGTGTTATCTTTTACCTCTGGCTGCTTTTTTAATCTTCACATCCTCTTGCTTCTAAAAGCTACGGCTGTCCCATGTTAAGTCTCTGCAGCCTGGGCGATTGTTTAGCTGAACACCTATGCTAAGTCCGCCTTGGCCTACTCGGTCTCCCAGTTGCCAAATATTTTATCTCCCCTTCCCATTCCACACTGACCTTTCAGTCTCGGGCCTCCTCCACTGTCAGAGTGAGGCCCAACACAAATTGGGGGAACAGCACCTCAGATTTCGCTTGGGCAGCTTACACCCCAGCGGTATGAACATTGACTTCTCTAACTTCAAGTCCCCCCTCTCTCTCCCCCCACCCTTGTCGCCCTGCTTAGTTCCACTGTTTATATATCCCATTGTTATTACCTCTTTCACAGTCAACAATGGACCATTGTGGGCTCCACCATTCCTTGGTGATCAGTGCCGGCTCTCATTTGGTTTGAACCTTTTCATACCTCTAGTCTCCCTCTCCCCTGACTCTCAGTCGGAAGAAGGGTCTTGACCTGAATCATCACCTATTCCTTTTCCCTAGAGATGCTGCCTGACCCGCTGAGTTACTCCAGCATTTTGTGTCTATCTTCAGTGTAAACCAGCACCTGCAGTCCCTTCCTACACGTTAAGTTTGTGTTGTTGGGTGAGTATGGGGCATCTCCACAACAAGGACAATTACAGCAAACCAATACATTTTATTAGATTGATATAATATTTCAATTACAAATAGTGTTCAAAATCTCGGATGCTGCAGAATTATCAAAGTAGTTACATATTTTTATCCTGTAGTTTTTTGCAATGTGGACATTTGACATTCGCATCCCTCATTAATGTACATGGAAGATACTGTGTTTCATATGAAATATTACATCCAAGTTATCTGGAAACAAAACATTCTCATTTCATTTGCTGAAACATTCAATTATTACTTTTGAATAGACATTAAAAATAAACAAATAAAATTAAAAATATTTCCAGTGTACATTTCAGTCCTAAAATGGTTCCTTCAACCATTTTTTTTGTGTGAAAAGCTTAAATAGTCACAATATGTAAAACCTCTGGTTGAAATGAAATCTCATGCAAGGGGCCAGTGACGGAGTTACTGAAGGTCACAGCAGCAAACTAAACACAAAACAATTGAAAAGTTGGACACTTTTGTTAGAATTGGTTACTGAATTAAAACATTCATCAATTTCAGGGCTCTGCGATTGAGCTCATTCCTGTAGGGCAAGGTTAAACCCACTATATGTGAATCATTGACATCAATGGGGTGGGGGGGTTATGTGACATGTACGCGGATGCATCCCCTGGGGATCTTGGGTATCTGTGAGATCTTTGGAGGTGCAGATCAGGTGAGCATTGACTGAGAACGTCATCCCTTCTTGCTGGATGGTGACTGGATGAGCAACAGGAAGGTACAACGGAAGGTGCACAAAAGCCATGAGGTATTGTCCCAGGAGAGAGGATGAGGAGTGACCTGACAAAATATTTTAATATTATGAATCGGGGAAATTATTTGCAGAATCATGAGTCCTGCCTTATTGCAAGTAATAAATCCAAAGGGGAATTAATGGGAAAATATCCTTAAAAAAATCAGGAATGTGTGAAATGGAAGCAGACTGAATGGAGGGAGGTAGACACAAAATGCTGGAGTAACTCAGCGGGACAGGCAGCAGCCCTGGGGAGAAGAAATCTCCAGAGATGTTGCTTGTCCCGCTGAGTTACTCCGGCATTTTGTGTCTACCTTCGATTTAAACCAGCATCTGCAGTTCTTTCTTACACTGAATTGGAGGGAGTTTGGGTTGGAATGTTGATGGTCAGCTGGATGGGTAGATGAGGGAGAGCACGATGGGTGGGATTGGCAGGAGGGCCCCCACCAGAGTCTGGGAAGCCTGATTCACGCCTCACATGTTCTTCGCAGTGTTTCTCCATTCAACAGTCACTGTGCAAAGACATCCTGAAGTCTCAGCTTTTGCTGCGATTTCTTTGCCAGTCGCCCCACCTAATGTTCGCAATGCTCCGAGACTTCAACTCTCTTCCGAGACAATCCCATCATCTCCTACCAGTGGCTGGGCCATCAAATTCCTGGGATTTCTTTCCTCAACTTGCCCACAGTCAAGGTACATGTGCAGCAAGGCCTTGTTGGCCAAGCTTTGTACATCTGACTGTCATCTGCTCATCTTCAGGTGAAATGCCCTGCCTTGTTCACAACTTCATGAGTCATAGCAGCAGATTAGGCCATTCGGCCCATTGAGTCTACTCTGCCATTCAATCCTCTGATCTATCTTACCCTCTCAACCCTATTCTCCTGCCTTCTCCCCATAACCCTTGACCGCACTAAATGTGTTCACAATGTGACAGAACCTCCATCAATGAAGGCTGGTTTAGCCATGGCTACTGGGTCCAGCAGATAGGAACGGATACATTGATGATAACGGACATAGCAGCCGGTTACTGGCCACAGCCAGGCAAAGGAGGTTGAAAGACAGTAACCTATTGGAATTTATCCGTTGATAGGGAGTGGCTGTGTCATTGAACATGGGACAGCACAGTATAGAAACAGGCTCTTCGGCCCATAATATCCATGTTGAGCATGATGCCAAAACTAATCACCTCTGCCTGCACCTGATCCATATTCCTTCATTCCCTGCACACCCATTTCCCGTCTGAAAGCCTCTTAAGCAAAGGCTGCATGATTGGTGCACTTCCTCAGCTTGTGCTGGGCCCATACATTGGGACAGAGGCACCGGGATCTCCTGGACTTGACCATCTCCAGGCCGCGCAGCAATGAATAACTAAGCGTGGCTCAGACACAACGTCTGCAGCTTCCTGGGGATCGCCAGCCTGATCCCTGATCCCAGCGAGAGGTCCAGAGGAGCCTCGCTTCACCTCCGGGAGGAGGTAGACAGTATCTGTTGTACTTTCAGGTTATAGTTCCCCACGCCCGTTGATCCAGAGTGAGACACGGCTCAGCTTGGGATCATCTACCCTCTTTATAGAATGTTAATCGGACACCAGAACAAAGCTCTTAAAAATACTTGTCCCGACGTTGCACCCCTCTCTAAATGTTAGAACAAGTTCTCCAGGAAATAATTTCCACTAACATCTGAGGCTTCCACTGAAGGGTCTGGTGCCAGGCAATGTCCGGTGCCGGTATTTATAGCGGGCTTCGGGATGGCTGACATTTAACCCGGGAATGATGGCTGATTTCAACTATTTCATCACTTTCATTCCAATTGCACGTTGAAAATTGTCAACTTTCAGGCAATTGTTGATGATGCTGAATGAATAGGAGTCAATGCAGTAAATAGAAGTGATTTTGTCTGGTGGCAGGTTGTGTTCTGGAAAAGGGGGCAACCTTAAAATCGTTCAGAGATTAGACCAAGAAGCATCGCTTTGTGTAAAGGATTCAGGAACCTCTGCGGAGATTGGGGTGGATCAAGTGAAGCTTTCACAACGCCGGATCGATGGAGTTTTTTTTTTGATACAGAAACAGCAGATAACTAGAGGAACAAAATGAAATTGGGTGACAGTACAGGCTGGACGGGCCGAATGCCCATCCCTTACTTCGAATGTCCACTGGTAACTCTGAATGCAGCAGAACAGACAGCTATGAGAAGGCGTCTCTCTCGTCTCTTTCCCCCAAACCAGCACCTTAATTACCCATCAGCCGACTCTATGGCTGACTTAGATTGGATTGTTGGTGAGCTCCACTAGATATCTCTAAGGAGCCCTTCTGCATCAGCTTCCAGGAAGCATCAGCAGCCAAACATTAACCAGAGTGTCCAGCCACAGCTGCAAACAGAGAGGTGAGTGAACTAACCAGCACAGCTGGAGCCAGCACTGCTTTCAACCAATTCTCCACTGTGTATTAAAACCACAAATCAAACACGGGAAAAACATGCAACATTGAAAAGATTTTTGTTTTTGGAAGTATTCTTCATAAACACGACCGCACATTTATTAAATTCGTTGACTTTTCAAGGTTTTTTGGTGGTGTTTTGTTAAGAACAATCTCAAGAATTATATTTTAAATATAAACAGTAATATCGTGCAGAATTCTATTCACATAAGTGTACACAATTTTAAAAGGTAATTGGAAACTTTTGTCAGTGATCAAATTGAGGTGGTGGGGACGGGAGGGAGGGGGGGGGGGGTTAGGGGTGGATTTTGAGCAGGATGAGTTTTGGGGGATTTAAGACATTGTGCCTGACCTCTGACTCAAGACTGAGCACCTACTGATACAGTCACAGGACCCACGGCCCAATGAAAGACCTCATGCTGGATTTGTTCTTAAAAGCCTAATTTATTTCCTCTCTTTCTTTTTCCTCTCCTGTCTTCCTGTCTCCATCTTTCTATCTCTGAGTGTCTGTCTTTTTCTTTCTCTCTCTCTCACTCTCTCTTTCTGTTTCTCTCTTTAGTTCTGTCATTCTTCCTTCTTTCTATCTATTTATCTATCCATCCATCCGTCCATCCATCCATCCATCCATCCATCCATCCATCCATCCATCCATGTCTTCCTTCCTTGCTTCCTTCCTTCCTTCCTTCCTTCCTTCCTTGCTTCCTTCCTTCCTTCCTTCCTTCCTTCCTTCCTTCCTTTCTCCCCCCCCCCCCCCCCCCCCTCTCTCTCTCTATCTATCTATCTATCTATCTATCTATCTCGCTTTCTGTCTTTCTCGCCCACCCTCCGTCCGTCCGTCCTCTCTCTGAGCCCCCATGTCTATGTGCAGCATCTGGTGAACACTACCAAAGAGTGTTGAGAAAAAAAGTTCCAATTTCCAGTGCAAACGGTGTGATTTGTGCAAAGTTTGGCACGTTAAGAAAGTGCAACAAAACGAGAGCACGAATTCCAGCTTTGAGAACTTGGACCCATCGCTCTGGTCCTGGCCTTTATGCAGAATTTGGAGTGAACCGACTCGTTTGAAATCTACTGACAAGGCAGTGAGTGGGTTTTAACGCCGGTGGGGTTCGCTCGTTTGGAGGTGAGCGTTATAGTTTCAACATGAAGAAGACCTCGGCGTCGTTGGCGACGGCGGGGGCTGGGACCTTGTCCACTGGGGCTGAGTCCGTGCAGATGCTCCTGGGGACGGAACATGCCCCCTCGGGGTTGCCCCTCTCCCCCAGCTGTCCCTGCTCACTCAGCCGCCGCCGCGCCTCCGCCTGCCTGGCCCGGTTGGCGATGTAACGCACCCGGCTCTGGCTCCTGGACGAGCAGCGGCGCAGGACCACGGGGCTGCTCTCCTCGTCCTCATCCTCCCCCTCCGGCGCCGGCCCAGCCGTGGGAGAGCTGATGTCGTTCTCCCGCTCGAAGCTGGTGATCCTCTTCAGCTGCTCGGTCAGGTTGTCGTGGGCGGACGCCCTCCTGCCGGTGGCTGCCGCCCTGCGCTGCTCCCGCATGGGTCTGGAGATGAAGGTGCGGCTGATGCTCTTGTACTTGCTGTCGAAGCTGGCCACGATGTCCTCGGAGGTCAGGTCGCCCAGGCTCTTGGACTTGTCGCTGTTCAACGCCGCCGTTGTGCTCTGAGTCCTTGCCCTGGGCTGCACGGGTGAAGAAGCCCGCTGGAGGCTCTCCATGTACAGCCTGCTCCAGCTGTGTCTCCTGGGGCTGGTGTGGACAGGAGCCGGCGAGGACTTGCACAAGGGCTTGGGCTGCAACTCATCCACGGGTTGCTGGTCGCCGTCGCCTCTCAGGTTTGGGCTGGACTTGCTGGTGCTGACTTTGGCCAACATCTCGTGTCCGGTGGTGGCCGACCGAGGCCGCTGTCGTGTGCGACTGTCCACGGCGTCGCCCGGGTCGCACGCGCTCTTGCGCGCCAGGTTGGGCAAGGAGAGGTCAATGACCGTGTCGTTGGAGGACATGCTGGAGGACGAGGACATGCTGTCCCGGTGGCTCCCGCCCTCCAGCTTGCACCAGATCCTGTCGTTAATGGTCACATCCGACGACACGGCCGGCACCGGGGAGGAGCGGGGCAGCAAGAAGGGCTGGGGACCCACAACCATCCGCCCGTCGTAACTCACACATCGCACCGGGTCGTGTGGAGCGGCTCCTCGCTGGGTCTGGCGGCCGGGATCACCCCTTTGTATTACTCCGGCCATTGGACCAGGGGGTCCCGTTGTCTGTGTGTTGTCCGGCCTTTCACCGAGTGCTTCCAGTAGCGGGGGCTGAGCATTGGGCAAGGGGGCCCCAGCTTGTCCCGGGCCAACACTCTCCTTGTTCTGCCCACCACCGGAGTCTCTCGGATTTGGGGAAGGGCTCGGCGTGTTGGAGCAGGGATTGGCGGCGCCGTCCTCAGAGCCCAGGGGCAGAGTTGGTGCGTGGGCTAGAGGAGCGGCCTCTACCCTGGGGCCTCCGATGGAGACATCCTCGCTGGTGAATGCGGCTCCGTCTCCCGTCCGTTCCTCGCCCGGGGCCTTTGTCGCTCCGTTATCGGCGGCGTGGACCTCCTGGGATCCTGGCGAAGACTGACTGGTTGCTGGAAGTGGATGTTGTGCTGAGTCGGCGGATTCTTCTCTCGAGCTGCTCGCAGTAGATGAGGGGATCAACGGGGAGTCAGTGCAAGGTTTATCCTCGGAATGCATAGATTCTTCAGTGATGGTTGCAAGACTGTGCATGGGGACACTTGGAAGTGGATGTGAGAATGGCTGGGCGCCTGCAGGAGAAACAGGTGGAGACCATCAGAAACTATCGACTGTCTTTCTCCCCACCCCCCCCCCCCCCCCGCCGCGACCCCACCCCCCCTCCCCCGCCGCGACCCATCCCATTCTACAGCCGGAGTGTGGGGTCAAAACAATGAATGGACGGCAGCCGAAGCCACTGAGCAAAGAGCTTCTTCGCTACATCTGGGGAGTGAGATACTTTGTTCACTGTCCATCACCTCCCTCCTGTCTTCTCAAGGCTTCGCTCAGGCTTGGGCTTTGACAAGCTTGTCGTTCCCCAGCCCCGCACGATCCACTTCCACCTCCTCCCCAGTCTGATGAAGGGCGCCGACCTGTAACGTCACCTACCCACGTCCTCCAGAGAGGCTGCCTGACCCACCGCGTTCCCCCAGCGCTGTGTGTCTGTCTCCGGGCTTTGACACCAGGGAGGTGGGCTCAGCACCAGCTGATGGAGCACCCAATGGCCGCAATTCCGGCAGGATGAGTGCCTAACCGCCGGCACAAGTGTGGGAGGGCAAGTATTCCCTCCCTCCTGTCTGATGGAGTTCTGCGAGCGAGAGTGGGCCATTCGCTGGGAATGTCAGTGCCACCTCCATGTGCCCTCAGCGTGGAGGAAGGATCTGCAGATGCTGGTCCACATTGAAGATAGACACAAAATGCTGGAGCAACTCAGCGGGACAGGCAGCATCTCTGGATGAAGGAATGGGTGACGTTTTGGGTCGAGACCCTTCTTCAGACCCTTCTCAAACGTCACCTATTCATCCTATCCAGAGATGCTGCCTGTCCCGCTGAGTTACTCCAGCATTTTGTGTCCATCTTACTTTGTTAGAGAATTGCCAGCGTTGTTAACCTCCCTCCACTCCCTGACGGACCACACATCCACTTCCTCGACAATTCACTTCCTCCCTAACCAATAAACCTTGAAATCAAAAAACTTGTTCCTTTTGTGGCTTAAAGTACACACACCGTTGCGAAAACGACGTGTTATTTTTGAAAGATATTGGCTCTGTTAAGGATCGTTCCTAAATCAATTACTTTGTCTCTTTCAATTTGAAAATGTCATTGATCTGGAGCAGTCTTCCCCTCAAGGTGGTTAATGAACTCTCAATAAACCAGCAAGCTATAGACACAGCCACTAATGATTTGTAACCACAATTGGGCTCCGGAGAAATTGAGATTTAATTTAACGTTGGTCGCGGCTCCCAGAATGGAGGAACAAAGAGCGCTCCAGTAGCACATTTCAAAAGCACACACTGCACACATTCTACAGTCGTAACATGCCCCCAGCGCCGGGCGTTGCAACCTCAAAACACACGCTGGAGCGGAGTACAGTCCAGCACTAACACAGCAAACCCCAATATCGGCAGTGTGCCGCCTGCAAACCTGACACAACACAGGGTGACACCGCATAGTGCCATCACACAGCGACACGACATGCACCCATGCAACACTGAACTCTGCAACACACTCCGACACGGTCAAACGGGAGGGAATACACCACTCTCGCTGTGGCATGGTTCAGCACTGCACAGCCCTCCCCCCCCCCCCCAGGGGTAAATCATCCTTGGTGCAGTGATAGAATCAGGGGGCTAAAGAACAGGCTGCAGGGAATTAGGTGTGGAACGGGAATGTTGGACATGCTCCAAGGCCCAGCATTGACCTCGTTCTGTATCAACTGGAAATCGCGCGGCAGTGCCATGCAGCACAGCATGGTCGAATGCAGCAAGCATGGCACTGTGCAACACAGCTTGGTGCAATGCAGTAAGCATTTGTATAATGCAGCAAAAATGGTGCAATGCAGCAAACAATGGTGCAATGCAGCACAGCACACCGTGTTGCGATCGATCAGGTCACGGTGTGCACTGTTCATTGAAGCTTTCTCCTGAAAGTGCCAGGACAAGATGATGCACGGGCTGATCACAATGGAAACTGGGCAAATGGGATCTCAGTGAATGAGGACCTCAATGTTGACCAGTGTGAGCTCGGAACCGAGAAGGAAAACAGAATGATGGAAAGGGAGGGTGATTAAATTCAAGTCAGGTATCCCGAATTAATTGAAACGAGAAAGAAAGGAAAGCTTGGATTATGAGGAAAATGGAAAGGGAATGCAGAATTACATCAGCGGCCTCAATTCTTTCACTGGGCCAGTGACATTGATTGGTTATTCTGAAGAATTATCATGCCAGTAAAAGGAACTCATTTTGCAGTGTATAAAATGAGCGATTAATGTACAAATCCAGCAGCTATTTAAAAGCAACACTGAGACCAAGGGGACATTTTGCTTGTAGGAAGCAGGCAGCGTGCACTCTGGAGATTTGCAACTTGGTTCTTAGTGCTCATCTCTTGGGCTTACTGATAATGAGTGTACTAGCAATGCCCTACGCACACCATCATCATCAAAGTAGTCTGTTGCAAGATATACCAGGGCATCTTCCAGTAAGATTCACCCCAACACGGAACAGTCCAGATGGCAATTGTCATGCGTTTAACAATTTATATGCTCTGTGCATCGAAGCTGAGTGATCTGAGCTAAACCACTGCTCTGCTGTGCAGCAGACTGAGCCTCCTTTAAATGAAGCTTACTCTGCATTGACTATTATTCAAACGGCTTGGCCTCGGGTCAACACAAAGGCCATGTATATTAGACTTGGCTGCTGTGTCTGGAACTTCATTTGTCCAACTCTGACCTGCGGTGGCTCCTGAACATCTGTTGTACCGCCTTATCAGACACTTGGAGAGATACGTGGATAAGACAGGTTTAGAGGGATATGGGCCAAATGCGAGCAAACAGGACCAGCTTAGAAGGGGCATCTTGGTTGGCATGGTATGGATGGACCTTTCCTTGCTGTAGGACTCTATGACTATCCGGGCACTGATGATGCCACCATCAGTGGCATGCGCTAAAGATTCTAAATCTTCAATGTGACTGGGGCACATTAGTATTTTGACTGATATGTAGAACTTGTCCGCCACGAGTCACCTTGTTATGAAGAAATAACCTTGAAGTTTGCCTGCTGCTTGCCTTGGGATGATTCAGATAGAATCGATTGAAGGGTGTTTGTTTTGCGTGCATGTCCTTCGCATCATTGTTTTGACCTTTATTGCTGAGGATTTCATGACGTTCCAACACAATTGTGGATGTTGGCTGTGCTTGGCTATTCTGGACACGTGGATAAACCAGACTCTCACCTACAATGAGGATTAGGGTGATCAGTGGTGTATGTGCATGATATGGTTGGATCTATCTGCAGGAGGCTCAGTCTACTGCACAGCACAGCAGTGATTTAGCTCAGAACACTCAGCTTAGATGCACAGAGTAGGGGAATCGAGAACCAGAGGATATAGATTGAAGGTGAGGGGGGGGGGGGGGAGGGAAAGATTTAATAGGAATCTGAGGGGGTAACCTTTCCATGCAAAGTGTGGTGGTTGTACGGAACGAGCTGCCGGAGGAGGGGGATGAGGCAGGGACTATCGGAACGTTCAAGAAACATTTGGATAGCTGCGTGGATACGACAGGTTTAGAGAGATGTGGGCCAAAAGCAGGAAGGTGGGACGAGCGTAGATGGGACATGTTGGCCGGCGTGGATAAGTTGGGCTGAGGGGCCTGTTTTCACGCTGGTCGTGCTTGCTGCATGCAGGCGCATGCTGGTGGGAACGGCCCTGTACAGGGGATCACCCGACCTCCGCGCGGCCCCCGCTTCTAGTTTGATCGCGTTCATCGCATAGAGTTGCATGCTGGTGGGACAGGCCCTTAAGGCTCTATGACACGTGCCACAGCATGCATCACCCCAGGGCCAAGCTGGAAGCTAGTGGAGTCAAGGCATCATGATGCACTAAAACAGCATCCCAAACTTTTGAAGTTTAACAATATGCACTACAGCTCAATAGTAAACGGGAATGCATACGCACACACACACACACACACACACACACATTTGTGCACATATGCAACCATACACAAACAAACACAACACGTTCTCCCCCATTAAACATAATGGTGCAGTTGAACGAAACCTTCCACACAGAGGCAATGTTGTATCTCTCTTTATGTACGTGGGACAGCTTCACCTGATCCAACACTATTGTGTTGAGCGAGGTGCTAGGCTACGGATGGTCTGTGGTCTGTGTAACCGCTTCACATTACGTCAGCGTTCACTACACAGAAACTTTCATCAACAGCAACAAAGATCTGGCCTCTATAAAGCATCTGCAATTCTGTGCTACCCAGAGGATTCATTTGACTCTTTGATTCACTGAGTAACAACGTTATTGTGATTGGTGAAATGTCAATAAACACACACACAAACTTGGAACATGCAGTCCAATTGAAATGCTTCATTGAAGATGTCACCTAAAAATAAAATCCAATGTTTCAAATCGGATGGATTTAAAATCAGAATATTTTGACATATTGTTGGAATAAAAGTAGAACTGAGTTTCAGCAAAGATGTCCCAGTCATAGAATCTTGCAATAAAGTAGGGAGTCCATTCTGTCCATCGTGCTTGTACTGGTAACCTGATGCTGGGGCCTAACTGCAGAGGTACAGATGGTGGGAGAGGAAGGTGTCGCTAACCCGGACAACCGGACAGCCCGGACAGCACTGAACGCGACAAACACATCGGACAGCACCCGACCTGGGCGCAGACAAAGGGTTGTCAGTTGTGGGGTACACAATGGTGTACTGTGCAGGCAGAAGGCCTGAATATGACACACCTTGCAACGAGACTGTATTACAGAGACAAGATATGTCGACACAGATCTGTCACTAACTCTCCACAGACCCTCCGTTACAACGCTCCTCTTGGGAACTCTTGGGAACTGCTCACCGTGGCTGCTGCGAGCGCCCACAGTCACACTCTGACATGGATACGGCTGTGGATCACTTTGGGCCTTGCTGAGTTTGGGACAGGAAGAATGCGAAGGCAGGCCATTCTTTACTGCATTTACCTGATGAGGTCCGAAATACTTTGTAAACGTAAATATGTTTACAAATCTGGCTTCATTGTCTGAAAGGAAATGGGATAGGCACTGAGAGGGGGGATAGTTGTGGGCCCACGGGATAGGGCAGGGAATAGGACTGGTAGGTTTGCACTGCATCGATTCGATGGGCTGAATGGCTGCCTTCTGTGAATCCAAGTTCCTTCATAGATCAGGCCCAGCGGTAGAGTTGGTGCCTTAGAGCGCCAGAGACCCGTGTTCGATTCTGACTACGGGCGCTTGTCTGTATTGAGTTTGTACGTTCTCCCCGTGACCGGTGTGCATTTTCTCAGAGATCTTCGGTTTCCTCTCACACTCCAAAGACGTACAGGTTTGTAGGTTAATTGGCTTGGCATAAAATGTAAATTGTCCCTAGTGTGCAGGATAGGGTTAGTGTGGGGGGTCGGCACGGACTCGGTGGGCCGAAGGGCCTGTATCTCCAAACTAAATCCTCACAGATCTTGATGCAAGCTTCCCCCGTCGCTTCTGGTGGGTGTCCTGAGGACAGACACAATGGTAGATGGGGTCAGAGGCTTACTGGAGAGCAGGCAGCAGTTGGGCTCACAGCACCGATTGAAGCTCTTGCATCCTGGAATGGGAAGGTTCAGGACGGGTGGTGTAGGAAGGAACTGCAGATGCTGGTTTAAACCGAAGATAGACACAAAAAGCTGGAGTAACTCAGCGGGGCAGGCAGCATCTCTGGAGAGAAGGAATGGGTGACGTTTCGGGTCGAGAGCCTTCTTTAGACTGACGGGTGGGTGGAGCAGTTGGGCACGAGCTTCCGAAATAAAAGGGATTGCTTGAAAAACTCAGCAGGTGAGGTGAGACAGGGTTACCATTTGGCACCAAACGACATGGATCAGAAGTCATCCATGTCTCTCCACAGATGCTGCCTGTCCTGCCTTGTCTATTTTTGCTGCTTTTAGTCAGATTTGCAGCATGTGCAGTATTTTGCTTTTTCCCTGGTAACAGCGGAGTTTTGAGGAACGAGACATTCACAGGGCTTTATTGTGGATGTTGTTAATCTTGGCTGTGCAGTTCAGTTCAGAATGAGGGGGCATTGCCGTTGAGAAAAAGTGGTCAGTCCTTTAGGACAGGGGAAGGGGAAAGCTCGGCACTTGGAGGGTGTGGATCGTCAGAATTCTGCTCCTCCAATGCTTGGTGGGATATCAAGCCTGTAACTGTACGCACAGTCTCGCATCTGCTCCTCCGACTAATCTTCTTTTGGTCGTGTTTTCCACAATCTCAAGGTGCTTCAAAGAACTTTACACCCGACAGAGTGCTCATTACTGTGGTCATCCTGTTACTGTGGTGATTCTGTTTGAAACACCAAACAGAGAAATCCCACACAGAACAGTCCCCCCCACACCGAACGTACTCCCCCCACACAGAACGGTCCCCCCCCCCCAACACAGAACGTTCCCTTCCCCTGTACAATTTTGGTCGCCTAATTATAGGAAGGATGTCAACACAATAGAGAGAGTACAGAGGAGGTTTAGTAGAATGTTGCCTGGGTTCCAGCAACTAAGTTACAGCGAAAGGTTGAACAAGTTGGGTCTTTATTCTTTGGAGTGCAGAAGGTTAAGGGGGCACTTGATTGAGGTCTTTAAAATGATGAAAGGGATAGACAGAGTTGACGTGGATAAGCTTTTCCCATTGAGGGTAGGGAAGATTCAAACAAGAGGGCATGACATGAGAATTAAGGGACAGAAGTTTAGGGGTAACATGAGGGGGAACTTCTTTACTCAGAGAGCGGTGGCTGTGTGGAATGATCTTCCAGCAGAAGTGGTGGAGGCAGGATCGATTGTAACATTTGAAAGTGAAGTGGATAGGTATATGGACGGGAAGGGAATGGAGGGGTATGGTCTGAGTGCAGGTAGATGGGACTAGGGGAAAATAAATGGTCGGCACGGACTGGAAGGGCCGAGAAGGCCTGTTTCCGTGCTGTAACTGTTATATGGTTATGTTGTCCCCACACACAGAACGTCCCCCACACAGAACGGTCCCCCACACACAGAACGTCCCCCACACAGAACGGTCCCCCACACACAGAACGGTCCCCCACATAGAACGGTCCCCCACATAGAACGGTCCCCCACACACAGAACGGTCCCCCTCACAGAACAGTCCCACACACATATCAGAGTGCAGCCAACTAAATAGAGCCACTAAGACTCCAGGGGCCCTGGTGTTTATTATAAATATTTATACCCTTACTGGGCACAACTTTTTGATTCCGTTATATTATTGTTTACCAGGCAAGCATACAGTATGCCCCAATAAATTCCGTACCCCGGAGGTGTCCCTCTCCTCATCAGCAAGTATCACAAATCCACAGAAAGATGTGTGTGTGTGTGTGTGAGGTTCTCTCGCTTTCCAACCCTCCCCCTGAATCGGCCCGGGGCTGGGACATCTTTGCATAACTCCATGTGTGGAAGCCAGTCGGGCAACAGGTTCAATGAAGCAGGGCATTCCCTGCGGCATGTTGGGGGCGGGGTGGCGGAGGTCGGAGGGGAACGGATGTTTACCTTGGTCTTGCTCTCCAGATCAGTTGTCCACTGCGTGTGGCAGCAAGGGCAGAACATTGCAAACAGTTAAACTCAGTGAGAGAGAAGAGAGAGGAGAGACACAGGGGAAGGCAGACACGTCACACGCTAAACTAAGGAGGCTGTCGCTGACAGATCAGATCGCCACGTGTCCTTCCCTTGGTGGCAGGTGGGACGGTGAAGGCATCTGTAACTCAACCTGTTGGCTGGGAAACTGCTGGCATCCAGCTCCACCTTGCTGCTAGATCCCACCTGACCTGGCTGCAATGTTGATTGAGCTTCAAACCTCAGCTCCGTCTCCACCACCTGGTTACCCTATTTCAGAGCCATGTTAAGGCTTTCCCTATTTTGTTCCGATTTACCCGCCATGGGTAAATTGCAGATGTTAAACATAATTTTACCTCTGCAGAGGTCAGAATTGCTCATGGCTCTTCGGATTTTAATTGGCCATTTTGGGGTGGTCATTTCCTTCGAGAGTGCCGGGCCAGTTACGTAATAAAGCTGTGGGCCGGTGACATGATGGTGTATTTGTGCTTGGCTGACAGAGACTCGCCAAGCCGTGTCCTGCTGGAGGATGCCAGTTACAGGCACATTGTGTGCAGAGGACGCCAAGCTGAGACTTCCTGTGGGGCAGATGGATGAGATGTGTCTCTGGAGCATGCAAGGGGCAGGGCGAGGCACCACTGTGGTCACCCCTCCCCTCAGGCCAGCACTTGCAGCTACTCTAGTTCCTCTAGTCCGAGGGTCTCTGTCCCACACTGACAGAGGAAGGCTTTGTAGGGGGTGAGGGGATACAGTGCAATGTGGCCTAAGAATTAGAATCCCCCGCTCTACACCATCCCCTCCCCTCTCACAGTTGGATGTGGAGACTGAGCCATTACTGATCTGTGCACAACAGTGGGCGAGCACTGGGGAACTGAAGCAAGTGTTGAACCCGGCCTTAAAATGTAAATACTTCCTTCTTGTCGTATTTAGCTTGTTGGGATTGGTTGGTTTGCCATCACTAGTTGGGAGTGATTGGTTTGCCATCACTAGTTGGGAGTGGTTGGTTTGCCATTGCTAGTTGGCAATGATTAGTTTGCCATTAGTTGGCGGTTTTTGGCATTTCATTGCTAGTTGGTAATGGTTAGTTTGCCAATACTAGTTGGAAGTGGTTGGTTTGCCATTTCTAGTTGGCAGTGGTTGGTTTGCCATCACTAGTTGGGAATGGTTGGTTTGCCAATATTAGTTGGGAGTGGTTGGTTTGCCAATACTAGCTGGTAATGGTTGGTTTGCCATTTCTAGTTGGGAGCGGTTGGTTTGCCATTACTAGTTGGGAGCGGTTGGTTTGCCAATACTAGCTGGTAATGGTTGGTTTGCCATTTCTAGTTGGGAGCGGTTGGTTTGCCATTACTAGTTGGGAGCGGTTGGTTTGCCATTACTAGTTGGGAGCGGTTGGTTTGCCATCGCTAGTTGGGAGCGGTTGGTTTGCCATCGCTAGGTGGGAACGGTTGGTTTGCCAATACTAGCTGGTAATGGTTGGTTTGCCATTTCTAGTTGGGAGTGGTTGGTTTGCCATTTCTAGTTGGGAGCGGTTGGTTTGCCATTTCTAGTTGGGAGCGGTTGGTTTGCCATTTCTAGTTGGGAGCGGTTGGTTTGCCATCGCTAGTTGGGAGCGGTTGGTTTGCCATCGCTAGTTGGGAGCGGTTGGTTTGCCATTACTAGTTGGGAGCGGTTGGTTTGCCATGACTAGTTGGGAGCGGTTGGTTTGCCATCGCTAGTTGGGAGCGGTTGGTTTGCCATTACTAGTTGGGAGCGGTTGGTTTGCCATTGCTAGTTGGGAGCGGTTGGTTTGCCAATACTAGCTGGTAATGGTTGGTTTGCCATCACTAGTTGGGAGCGGTTGGTTTGCCATTACTAGTTGGGAGCGGTTGGTTTGCCATTGCTAAATGTGCTGGTACCCAGGTCAGTTTTTCAGAGGTTATTTCAGTCTTCACTCACACAAACCATGAGGTATGTTAAGCCCTCAAACCCAACTGTAGGTGAGACATTTCATAAGTCATAGGAGCAGAATCAGGCCATTTGGCCCATCAAGTCTTCTTCATCAATCAATCATGGCTGATCTATCTTTCCACCTCAACCTATTGTCCTGCCTTCTCCCCATAATAATCAAGACCCTGTCAATCTCTCCTTGCACAATACCCAATGACTCGGCCCCCACAGCTGTCTATGGCAATGAATTCCACAGATTCGCCACCTTCTGACTAAAGAACTTCCTCCTCATCTCCTTTCTAAAGGTACGTCCTTTTATTGCAATGCTATGCCCTCTGGTCCTTGACTCTCCCACTGGTAGAAATATCCTCTCCACATCCACTCTATCCAGGCCTTTCACTATTTGGTAAGTTTCAATGAGATCCTCCCTCATCCTTCTGAACTCATGCATTTGAACCATTTTGACGTCTTAAAGGGAGAAAGAAATGAGCTTTGAAACATTAGGTGGGCAGGGAATGAGAAACTAGAGAGCAAACAGTCCTAAAATGGAGTCCTATGTGCTCCTTGTGACAATGTTCTCAAAGTGAAGGAGATGGCGGATCTACACTAGGCAAGGTGTTCAGTGTTGGGCGGGGGGGGGGGGGGGGGTTCAGGCTTTGGCTGGGCAAGGAGTTGCTAGCCAGAGGAACAAGTTGATCTACAAAGCAAAAGACAGGTCAACAAAATGGTCCATTCAGGTCTTACCCGTGGAAAAGATTGGAGACTTGCTTCGGATTTCCTCCATCTTTTGTACAAACAAAGAGTTCATTTCGCGTTGCAGGGTGCCTGGACACTTGGCTGGGTCCCGTGCCAAGTGGTAAGAGTGCTCCAGACCACCCACACCCTCCAGGCTCGCAGACCCGGGCGAGTCACAGCCCTTGGTGGTGACCTTCGACCGCTGGACTTCTCCGCCGCTGCAGCCGACGCTGCGAGCAATCTGACATCGCCACCTCTGCTGGGGTTGGCACTGGACGGCCTGCCCAGAGGAAATCAGCCACTCGCCCTCAGAGGAGGCACACTGACGTACCCGCTTGGACACTGCCAGGGAGGCCGGCTTGTGCAGGTGATCTCTCCACTTGCGTTCTAGGTCAGGGCTCTCCCGAGAACCAATGACGCATTTCATGCAACTGGTGGCCACGCCAATCCTACCGCAGCCATTTATGGCACACCTGGTGAACACTCCTTGCCTCTGCTCCTCGGGCTCCACAATGCGCACTCGGTCTGCCCGCCTTAAGGGCTCGCTAAACACCACACCCGCTGGCACATTAGTCACACGTTGCTTCTGACCTTCCCCCGACCCCCGGCCTGACCCCTTACCTTTGACGGCCTCCGTCGGCACCTCCCTATGGGGGCCGGCCCTGTCACCACCTTCTGGAGCTGCCTCCGCGCCATCGGCCTCCTGCTCGAAGCGGGGCTGCGAGGTGTCATCAGACTCACTTGCTCCCTCCGAGCTGCAGTCTTTGGTGTCTAGAACAATGTGCGGGAAGCCCTTCTTGCCCTTCTGCTGCCCTTTGGTGGGAGCGCTGGCTGTCCGGCGGAGGATGTGACTACTAAAAGAGTGTTTGCGGGTGAGCATTACAGCAACATGACTGTCCAGCGAAGCTTGCTTTGGATTTCTGTGGAAAAGCCCCTTTAATCCCATGACTTGCTTGATCTGCGGGAAGAGACAAAACAAACACAAAAGACTCATTTTGAGGATTAATCTTAGGCCCAACTGTGGCCGCAAATCTAACAGTAGATCTATGTGACGTTAAGCCCATTGAGTCAATGGATCACACAACATTGAAAGGGATTTGCAACCATTTTATACATACCTGCCTCTTAAGTCATGAAGCTGTATGGCATGGAGAGAAGCCCTTCGGCCCGCATTGTCCATACCGACCAAGTTGGCATATTGGGCTGGTCCCATTTGCCTGCATTTGCCCCACAGCCAAACTCTTCCTATTGCAGTTTGAGGAAATGTCACCTGGTCCTTTTCACCAGAGATGCTGCCTGACCCGCTGAGTTACTCCAACATTTTGTGCCTCTCTTCAATATAAACCAGCACCTGCAGTTCCTTCCTATACCTTCCAATTCATTTATCTGTCTACAATGCTTTCATTGGCATTGTTCAATGTAATCCATTTCCCCAGCAAGTTCTCTTGTTCTCTAAATATATCTAATCAATTTTGTTAGCCAAGTCTCTTTACCGATCTTCCTGCAGTGGAAACACCCTCAGCTTCATTTCAAAAACACATCTTAATTTTGCTTATCTCATCCTCCGGTGGGCCGTGGGAAGTTAAGCATTGGATGCGGCCTTAGTTCCATTGAATGGGATCTTCAGAAGGTTTCAAGGATCAGCTATGCCAGTGGAGCTGCCTGCTCACAGCCCTAATCCTGACCTCGGATGCTGTCTGTGTGGAGGTTTGCTTGTTTTCCCTGTGATTTCTCCCAAGTGCTCTGGTGTCCTCCCACATCCCAAAGAGCGCCGGGCTGGCAGGTTAAATCACCTCAAGTGGGTGATAGGTTGAAACTGGGAAATTAATGAGAATGTGAGAAGAATCAGAACAAGGGGAGTCGGAACCTGACAACATAGGTTTAGGGTGAGAGGAGAAACATTCAACAGGAACCTGAGGGGCAACTGTTTCACACAGAGGGTCGTGTGTATTGGGAATGAGCTGCCAGGGAAGGTAGTTGAGACAGGGAGAATAATAACATGTAAACGATATTTGGACAGATACAGGGATGGCAACAGTTGGCAGGACTCTGGCCAAATGCAGGCAAATGGGGCTCATTTGGTTGTAGCTTGGTTGGCATGGACAGGTTGGTCTGAAAGGCCTGTGGCCCTGCTGTGTGACTCCGACTCTAAATGGGATCCATGCAAATGGGTGTTTGGTGGCATCGCCTGTGGGCGAAAAGAGGCAGGTTCTGTACTCTGTACGTCTATAACTCGTGTTAATGTTAATGACTGGCACAGCCCACTTTACACACGCTCAGTGTGTCCTATCTTCTTCTAATTATCCTCTTTAATGAACAACTGCAGCCCTGCGATTCACCGTGATGACTTTAGTACCATGTTCGTAACAAGCCTAGAGCTGCAGACTGTTGCAACCCATGAAGCTGTGGGTGAAGGGACCCCCCTCACTTTCTGTCTGGGCCACAGGGAAAGGATGGAGATTGCTAACATTACTGCAGCCACCGCAAGTCGTACACCATCTCCATTTGGAAATATATTTTCTGGACCATCATCCTCACTGGGTCTAAATCCAGGAACTCCTCCCACAACACAATTGTAGCAACTTGATCAGAAGGACTGAAGCAGCTCTAGAGAATATGCTCACCTCTACAGAATCTGCCCATTGACAAGGAGGGATTGGCAATGAATGCTGGTCTTCAGGGTAGCTCCTATCACCCATCTCAAGCACGCAAGAAAAATACTTTTCCCTCTATATTAATAAACTAAACTAAATAGACTAATCTTAATATTATTTACATCGCTTTCAATGTGTATTTCCAATGACGTGGGCTGACAAACTGCCACCACCAATGTTACATCACCGGCTAATGGCAAAGCTTCGCCAATCAGTCATGATAGATTAAATTTGGCATGAGAGAGCAGACTGTCAACATGTAACACACACACGCACGGAGACACATGTTCATGGAAACAAATGCATTCCCATTCACACAGACACTCGTTCCCACACACATACAGGTGTGCATATTAATGGTAGTTCGTTGATAATATTTGATCGCACGCTGTTCCATCCTTTGCAAGCTTAATACCCAGTGGTACGAATATTGATTTCTCTAACTTCAAGTAATCCTTGCATCTCCTCTCTCTCCATCGTTCCCCCACCCATGTGGTTGTACTAGTTCCATTGTCATGTACAACTAGTTAACACCGAGCGCACCGCCCACAACAGACCCTTTCCTTGATCATCGTTACTTTTTTGCATCTTGCATTCGTTTCTTCAATATCTCTCTATATCACCGTCTGCATCTCTCCTTTCCCTTTCCCCTGATTCTCAGTCTGAAGAAGGGTCTCGAGGGTCACGGGACATAGGTTTAAGGAGAAGGTGAAAGGATTTAATAGGAATCTGAGGGGTAACCTTTTCACACAAAAGGTGGTGGGTGTATGGAACAAGCTTCCAGAGGAGGCAGTTGAGGCTGGGACTATCCCAACATTTAAGAAACAGTTGGACAGTTACACGGTGAGGACAGGTTTGGAGGGATATGGACCAAATGCAGGCAGGAGGGACATGTTGGCCGGTGTGGGCAAGTTGGGCCGAAGTGCCTGTTTCCACACTGTATCACTCCATGACGTGCAACGTCACCTATTCTCTTTCCCTAGAGATGCTTCCTGAGTTACTCCAGCTTCCTGTGTCTGCCTTCTCTCTGTTGTTGAGTTGGCTGCAGCACTTCAGCCTGTGAGCAGTGCAGTCATTAGCAGAGGTAACTGTGGGTATTTGGACGGTGCCCACTCAAACTGTGAAAGAATGTCAGCAGTACAATTATCAAGTTCGCCGCGGTGAAGCTGTCTTGGGTCAGGAGGGAACAATTGGAGCTGTATAACTCCGAGTGGGTGCTGCCAGGGGTCGGTCGCAGGTCGGAGAAGTGAAGAATTAGAGGTGAAGGTAAAATCTGTTACTCCAGCTGTGCGCTCGGCATGTCCGGATAACTTTGGCCTGAGTGGTTATATCTTCCCGAGGATAATGAAATGATGGTGAGAAGTGATGGGAAGCCCTTGCAGTAAACTGGAGGGAGTCCATCAATTAGCTCAGTGTCAATATACAAATGAGGCGTAAATATACCACTGGAGTTGGCACTGCTGAGAAACCTTGGCAAGCATGGGGGAACCATGACATATTAATAAACGTTCCAGCTGAAGGCCTTATTCCTCCAGCCTCAAGCTAGAAGAACAAGGCTACAGACGTCATCAAAAGGATTCAGGTTTCTGACAGTCACACACACAACTCACCATTTTAGGTTCAGTAGAACCTTTTATTACTTTCCCCTGGCTCCCTTAAATGCATCTACCATGTTTCTGCCTCAAACATCAGTGGGCAGTTGCACCTTCCAGCCGCTCTCTGGCTAAAGCAGTCTCCCCCCGCATTGTTTAACTTAGTTTAGTTTAGACTGGAAACAGGCCCTTCGTCCAACCGAGTCCGCGCCGACCAGCACACTAACATTATCCTACACACATTAGAGGCAATTTATAATTTAACCAAGCCAATTAACTTACAAACCTTTGGAGTGTGGCAGGAAACCGGAGATACTGGAGAAAACCCACGCAGGTCACGGGGAGAACGTACAAACTCCGCACAGGCAGCACCCATGGTCAGGGTCGAACCCGGATCTCTGGGTAGTAAGGATGCATCTCTACCACTGGACCACTGTGCTGCCCCTCCCCCACCTTAGTGGATTTGCAGGTTGCAGCATTCAGACCACTAGGCCCATGTCTCAGACAGCCATTGAAACAACTTGGACCTCAAGTCATTTATCACCAAACAAAAGCCTGTTCTGCCCAGGGATTCGCCGCCAACTTCATCTGCAGCCCACCCTTCTCTACATCGCCCTGCGGAAATATCTGATCATGACCCAGACCCCAGGTATTTTGCACAGAGGAACTGTTCTGCCTACGCAAGAGAGAAAACGGATGTCTGGGCTGGGGCGATGGAGGGAGGATCAGAACTGAAATGGCCTGGGGTAGGAGAGGTGCCATTAAAAGCACCATTGAACTGTTGAGGGGCTTCACAATATCTGGGGCTGGAACACCGAGGATGAACGTTGCTATCAGGACCATTGGCTGAAGGTGTGGAGATGGCATTAAATACCTCTTACAGCAGGACCAACCTGCGAGAGGGTCACTGCCTCTGACTTCATGTCAACACTTGTACAGGGTCTTGGTGAGGCCACACCTGGAGTATTGCGTGCAGTTTTGGTCTCCTAATCTGAGGAAAGACATTCTTGCCATAGAGGGAGTACAGAGAAGGTTCACCAGACTGATTCCTGGGATGGCAGGACTTCCATATGAAGAAAGACTGGATAGACTTGGCTTGTACTCGCTAGAGACTTACAAAATTCTTAAGGGGTTGGACAGGCTAGATGCAGGAAGATTGTTCCCGATGTTGGGGAAGTCCAGGACAAGGGGTCACTGTTTAAGGATAAGGGGGAAGTCTTTTAGGACCGAGATGAGAAAATCATTTTTCACACAGAGAGTGGTTAATCTGTGGAATTCTCTGCCACAGAAGGTAGTTGAGGCCAGTTTGTTGGCTATATTTAAGAGGGAGTTAGATGTGGCCCTTGTGGCTAATGGGATCAGGGGGTATGGAGAGAAGGCAGGTACAGGATACTGAGTTGGATGATCAGCCATGATCATATTGAATGGCGGTGCAGGCTCGAAGGGCCGAATGGCCTACTCCTGCACCTATTTTCTGTTTCTATGTTTCTAACAGAGAAGATAAGATGAGCTCTCTTCAACCTGTTCTGAAGTAGGTCACGACCATTGAATCATTGAAACATATAAGATTGTTAAGGGCTTGGACACACTAGAGGCAGGAAACATATTCCTGATGTTGGGGGAGTCCAGAACCAGGGGCCACAGTTTAAGAATAAGGAGTAAGCCATTTAGAACGGAGACGCGGAAACACTTTTTCTCGCAGAGAGTGGTGAGTCTGTGGAATTCTCTGCCTCAGAGGGCAGTGGAGGCAGGTTCTCTGGATGCTTTCAAGAGAGAGCTAGATAGGGCTATTAAAAATAGTGGAGTCAGGGGATATGGGGAGAAGGCAGGAACGGGGTACTGATTGGGGATGATCAGCCATGATCACATTGAATGGCGGTGCTGGCTCGAACGGCTGAATGGCCTACTCCTGCACCTATTGCCTATTGTCTATTGACCACATAGGTCAGGCAGGCTTGCCTTAGTGTGAATGGCTGGTGCTGTTCACGGGTCTCAGATGACTATACATAACTGATGTCAATACATCACAGCATCTATTGTGTGCATCCACCTTGTACACACAGAGAGGACTCTGTGCACATTTTGGAAACTCTGCAACCTCCATTCAAAAGATCTGGGACCTGGTTATAAATTAAATTCCTTAGGTAGTTCCTTTGTTGTGCATCACACTTTAACCCAGGGCTCATTGGCTCCAAAAACAGAGTAACCATCTCCTCTAAGTTCCCTACTTCATGGTATTAGCTGGAAAACCCACACGTGGGATGTGTGGGAACAAGGAATCCAGCTCTAGACTTCCACAGCCCCATCACCAGGACAATCTCCGCCATCAATCCCCGGCAAACGTGCATTAAAGGCGAAGATAATGTTTTTGTAACATTCTTGCTTAAAGATCAGCAGCAGTATCCAGCCTGACGGGACATGCCCGGAGAAGATACGCCTTTGTCCACTCTCTTCCAACTCACCCCATCAGCAGCACCTTTTATTCCTTACTCCTGTATCCTTCCCCTCTCATCATCGGGCAGAAGGTGCAACAGCTTGAACGCACAAAGCACCAGACTCAGTAGCAGCTTCTTCCCCATTGTTATCAGCCTACTCAATGGTCCTGCCATGAACTAAACCCTCCAAACTACCTTCATTGTGCACTCTGGTCGTTTTCTCTGTAACTGCAATACTGTAACGCTGTAGAACTATATTTTGTATTCTGGTATTTTTCTCTTTGCACCACCTATTGTACTTGTGTGCGGGCCTGATGCATGTATTGTATGATCTGATTAGACTGAATAGCACAGAACGTAAACCTTTTCGCTGTGTCTTGGTGCATGTGAGTGAGCTGTGGGCTGCACAGTGGCGGAGCAGTAGAGTTGTGGCCTTAAGGGCCTGTCCCACGTGCCGATTGCTTTGGCGACTGCCGGCATCATTGACTGACGTATTAGTTCACTGAACAATTTATGGCGTGATGCGGCGTGTCGCTACGGTGACGCAGCGTGATGACGTATTGACGCGCGGTGTTTATTCAAGTGTCGCAACCTTTAGTTTTGTCGCCGCTGGATTTTGAAATGTTCAAAAGGTTTTGGCCACCCTGATGAGATGTCAGTAGTCGCCAAATAATTTGCCAAAAAACAGAGACCTTTGTTCGATTCTGACTACAGGCGCTGTCGGTACAGACTTTGTACGTTCTCTCTGTGACCATGTGGGGTTTCTCCAGGTTTCCTCTCAACAGACAATAGCCAATAGGTGCAGGAGTAGGCCATTCGGCCCTTCAAACCAGCACCGCCATTCAATGTGATCATGGCTGATCATCCACAACGTGTGCCCCGTTCCCGCCTTCTCCCCATATCCCCAGACTCTATCTAACTCTCTCTTGAAAGCTTCCAGAGAACCGGTGTCCACCGCCTTCTGAGGCAGAGAATTCCACAGACTCACAACTCTCTGCGTAAAAATGTTTTTCCTCATCTCCGTTCTAAATGGCTTACCCCTTATTCTGTGACCCCTGGTTCTGGTCTCCCCCGACATTGGGAACATGTTTCCTGCCTCTAGCATGTCCAAACCCTTAATAATCTTATATGTTTCAATAAGATTCCCTTTCATCCTTCTAGATTCCAGATTTAGACTCCTAAGATGTACAAGTTTGTAGGTTTATTGGTTTCCGTAAATTGTAAATTGTCCCTAGTGTGTACGAGACGATCGCTGGTGACTTGGTGGGCCGAAGGGCCTCTTTCCCCGCTGTATTTCTGGCGTCTAAAGTAAAGTTTAAAGTCTAAACCAAACCTTTTCAATGCACCTACAGTATGTTTGCCTCCACACAGGTGGGCAGATGCACCTTCCACCTGCGTCTGCCCACCTGTCGGGGAGAAGCCTCCCCTACATCTCTCACTGGATTTAGACTGAAGATTTTATATTTATCACAGGGACGCCCAAGTTTTCCAATGCTGGTGGAGACGTCTGAAACCATCCTGTCCAGGCCGGCCAAGAAGCAGCTGCTGGGGCCTGAGCCCATCTCCCCACGGCAGCCGGAAGCTCTGCAGTTATCCCATGATTGTTTACATATGATCTGGGTCTCCGTCTCTCTTGGCGGTGACTCCCCTACCCGGTCCCACTTACACTTGGTCCTCCACTCACAGACCCCTCCCTTGGCTCTTCACTCTCTATATGGGTGAACTATATATAGTCAGAGGTTCTTCCTGCTCTCTCTGCCCCTTAATTGTTTGAAACCTCTAATTGAGTCTCGTCTGCTCTAATGGATATAACTCCATTCTGTTCGACCTTGCCTCACAGTTCCTGTAGATGGTGTGTGTGTGGGGTGGTGGTGGGGGGGGGGGGGTGTGGTGCGGACTGAGTTGTTGTTTAGCTCACGGGTTCCGATCGCGTGCAGGAACATGGGCCGGTTTTGCACTCACCTCGGCTGCAGGGAAGGCAGTATTGCACTCAGTGTCGGGGGATTAACGTCAGATGCAGTCAGATGGACAAGGACGCATTTCTCCTCCTGGGTCTCCACATACTTCCTAAGCAGAGGAGTGGCTCAAAGAAACAGGAGAGAGCATTGGTGCCCGGAGTCGAGAGGATGGGGGCTGTCTGGTGTGATCGAGGTGCGGGGAAATTAATATCAGTCTCCCACACTTAAAGAAACCACTGCCATTACTGAGGGACAATTGGTACTTTAATTGATTCAGAGCCAGGGTGTGAAGGGACATTGGAGCAAGAACAGGCAAAATTGAATTGAAGTGAAATCAATCCCAACCTAATCGAATGAAGGACAGGCTGGAGGAGCTAAACTCTACCAGTGTGTGTTTCGTTATCCAGAGAAAGCAGAGAGTCTTGGCATTCACTTCCAGGCTGCAGTCCCCAAACTAATCGGCAGACCCAGCACCGCATTCTTCTTGTGTACATTGTAAAGGATAGTTGATCCCAGCATGTTCTTCCTGCCCTACGCTTCCCAAACCTGAAAAGAAAAGACGCACAAAGTGCTGGAGTAATTCAGCGGGTCGGTTTACTCCAGCACTTTGTGGCTTTTTTTCCCCTGTAAACCAGCATTTGCAGTTCCTCGCGTCTACATCTTCCTAAACCTACTTTTCCTTGGTTGTGTATCCTGTATCTTCATGTGACGGCAAGGGCCTGTGAAGGCAAATTTGTATTAAAGGCAAAGAGATGGATAGGTGGAGGAGGTTGGGGTTAGGGTGGAGGGAGGCAGCAACTTTCTGGTTAGTTACAGGTGAAGAATGTTGGGTGGAAAGGAGAAGGCAGCCAGTATGAGTTCTGGTGGCGATCTGGTTGATGTTAGTTCAACATATGTGCGGTGGCACCTTGGGCAAAGCCAAATAAAACCATGCTTTCATGACATAATAAAATGCGCTAGTCCTTAAATCAATTGGACAGTGATTCAAGAGTTGGAAGTTCACATTTTCTCTTCCAAAGAAAAAAGCAATGTTTTTGAAACTCTACATATACGGGCAGATCCAGGAGTGTGTTGGAGGCTTTTGAAGTAGTTTGCCAAATATTTTGGCCGTGCCATTGCTGGTGGGCTTGTCCAATCTGGTAGCCTATGGCCCTGGCTCTGGGACTAACATATCAGAACCCTGGTGATCAATTTGGCCATCCACGAACTGTGATCTTATCAGAGGTTAAGGGGAGAAGGCAGGAGAATGGGGCTAGAGAGAGAGAGATCAGCTATGATTGAGTGTCGGAGTAGGCTTGACGGGCTGAAAGGCCTAATTCTCCTCCTATCACTTAGTGTTAAACTGTCTCCTTGGGTATGTCTTCTATTGTTGAACAACTGACTTGCAGGCCGGATGTTGGAGATGTGCCAACATGGCAGACCCATTCCACCAGGCATGGGAACCGCGTGGGCTAAACAGGGTGAGCCTTGCTCTAGGAAGTGGGGACAGATAGGGCAATGTGCTCCCACCCTTTACTAAACTCTTTCCTCACCCTCTCTACCCCGGTGGGGCAGTTGCCAGTACACACTGCCGTCAACAAGGACAGTGTCGTTCTGTTGGTTGCCGATGTCCCCCAGGGCCATGGATAACATGGCTGGTCCAAAACGGACAACGGGATAGAACGGGAAACACCAAGTCTCAGGGATCTACCCTTGGCTAGATCCCCACAGGAAGGTGTCGAGAAGGAAGGTTTCCTTCTAATACTGCTCCAACTCAAAAGCATTGGGCAGTGGCAGAAATGTACTCCAGCCCCCTCCAGAAAAACCCAGATGCCCCAAAGGTGAAAAGGACAACAGATTGGTGTTCAGGGGACAGTTGGAAGAATCTACAGCTTCTGTCTAATAGTACCGGACATGCTCAGCACACGTAACTCCTGCAGGTCATGAATAACCTACTTTGAAGCTCCATCTGAGAAGACTGAAGCTAAGCATGTTGCGGAATGCCCAAGTGACCAACAAAACATTGGCAATACTCTGGTGTATGATCTGTGTTACTCCTCAGGGTCAATGTCCTTTAGCCCCACAGTAAGTTACGCCAGTCCCTGGATGGTGAAGTTGGCCTCTCATGTCGATGATTTAGAGTCTGACGGAACCAATGAATGAGAAACCTCAAGTGTTGGATTGGACGGCCCCGCGCTGTCAGCTGGTCAAATGCACACACCCTGAACGACGGCAGCCCAAGGCTCTGTGCTGGGATGTTCTGAGCCCTGCTCGGGCACTTACACAAGGCTGCAAGCTGCCTTCCCCACAGCTAGCCCTGAACACCAAGCAGGCTGGGACTCTATCCATTGCACCCTGGATCTGTCAGTGCACTAGGCATTTGTGTGACTGTAAAACACGTACGCAGAACATACCCAAATCAAAACCCTCCAGCTGGAAGTCGGAGTCAGTGCAGTTAAGATGAAAAAGCACAGGGAGGTGGGGGGGGGGACTGTGAGACAATTAGGTCCATGGATAAGCTGAGAGGAGATGTCAAAAGCGAATCAGGAGCACCAAAGCTAATGATGATGACCAGCGGAAAGGCATGCAGCTTTGTGATTGGTCTCACTACACCTTCAGGGCTCCTAAATACTCTGAGCGTGAGAGAGTGGAGGTTTGACAGAGAGGGTTGCACTGTAAATCACAAACAGACAGAGTGAGAGTTGGTGAGAAACAGATCTTGCATACAGGACATCAACATTGCACTGGCAGAAATCTGACACACAAAAATAGACCAAAAAGCATAGAGGAAATACATTGTAGCCCCGTCCCCCCGCCCAGCAAGGACCGGACCGGCTGCTCCATCGGACCTTGGCTGAAGGTCAGTGGCGTTGCAGAGAGCCAACATTAATCTGGCCAACATCCCATGGCTTCCGCAGCAGCACCCTGCTGCATCTGGTGCTACAACTCGGCTGTGGAACCAGTAATGGCGTTAGCACCGGGCATTTAGAAAGCAGATTCCGGTTATTGGGGTCGGTATTTCCACACAGACATTGGGACAAGGATGATCGTCGCAGAAGGTTGCCCGGAGATTAATGACGGAGGCTACTTAGCCACATTGAAGCCAATCACTGGAGAAAGTGCTCCGTGGGACAACGGACACTGTGCTGCGTCTGTGCTTGCAATTCTACCAACAACAACCGCAGCAGACCTGGGCACAGGTAAAATAAGACACGTCGGCTTTTATATTCTTCGCAAATCCCTCAGAAATGTCTTAAAACGGTTGACAGATGTTGAATAATTTCACAGTGTGATCACCGACTTTGGATGGAGCATGAACTGATATATATATCAATGACAAATATTCACAGTCTATCTAGTCCAATTAACCTTGACCATAGGGGATGTGGGTGTGGAGAATGCCAGTGAGATATCAGGACGGTTCCCTGGAATTCCTGGGAAGCCTGGAGTCTCTGGCATCCTCCGGAACTATTGGAGCAGGCAGACAGGGTCTAGGTGTGACTTCTCGAATGTAAGGGGGCACCTTTGGCTCATTGGCACCCCTTGTGGACTGCGTTGGCCTATACTATGTATCTAAGTCTCTGCAATGGGTCTTCAACTCACAACCATTCTGAGTCGGAGGCAAGGGTTACATCGATAGGACCAGTTCCTCGGGAAAATGCAATTTGGTTTGTAGCGAGCAAAGTAATGGACATTTCATCAGAAAGTCTTTCATTCCTAGAACTCCCTCGCCCGCCCCCCCCCCCCCTTTTTTATCCCTCAACTCAAATGAAACACGGGAATGTCCCTCTCCAGCCAGCAAGGCCCTGAAGTTGGTTCAGTGTACAAGTAGGGACATACTCAGATCAGACACCACACAAGAAAAAACAAACTACAAAGGGCAACAATTAAATCTGTAAGAAAGGAGAACAAAAAGTGGAAAAATACAGTGATAAGTAGAAAAAGCATGAGAGGTTTGACAGAAGGGAATTGCTGGGAAGCCTGACTGCCAGAGCCATTTACTTTTCCACAAGAACTTAAGAAGATGTGAGCAGGGGTAGTCCGCCAGCGATTTAGCCCTGGCCAGCTGAGCAACAAGATCACAGCCGATCCACCGAGCCGGCCTCAACTTCTCTTCTGCGCCTACTTTCCAAAACCCTCAATTCCTCGATCTTTCAAATATTTACCTATCTCCAGTCTCCACCGTAAATATATCTCACAATCCGGCCTCTTCCTGGCTGTGGGGTGGAGAATTCCAGAGATCCTCCAGCCTCCAAGGGAAGCATTTTTCTACACACCCCAGATGTGAATGACTAATAAACTCATTGGCTACAAGGTCTTAAAACCACACAGCACGGATATTGGCCCTTTGGACCAACCTGCCCAAGCCAACCAAGATGCCCCACCTACACTAGTCCCACCTGCCTGCGTTTGGCCCATATCCCTCGAAACCTTTCCAATCCATAGTTTATCAGCCTTTAGGCCGTGAGTTTCTCTATCACTCTATCCCAGTGAATGGGAGCTTCACAAGTTTCTCCCTGATATTTTAAATGACCCCCCCCCCCCCCCCCCCCGTTATTTAAGGGATAATTCCGTGCCCTCTACTGTGAAGCCGGACTCAAAAATCTGATACATTGACGTGTCCCAGTTTGTTGTTTCCGGTTATTAATTCACCAGCCTGTTGTTCAGAGGTCCTGCAGTTTCCTGAGCTGCCTTCTTCCTATTTATATACCTGTAGAGACTCTGACTGTTTTGATATGACACACAGGTTTTCTCTCAAATTCAATTTTCTCCTCTAATACGTTTTCTGCCCTTTCGCTGATGGATTCTAACAACCTCTCAGTTCTCTGGCCCATCACCGACCTTGCCACTTTGTAAGCTCTGCTTTTCAACTCAACATTATGCTTGTCCTTTGCTAACCACGGACTGTGCCTCTTAATGTGTTATTTATGTGTAATTTGTACCTCGGTACACGTGACAATAAACTGAACTGAACTTGTCCAGTGCAGCTTACACAATTCCACCTTCATATCATCATAATCGCCCTCACTTAAGTGGTGTGTTCACTCTGAACTGCGTATCCGGTATCATGTTGTTGTCAACACTTTGCGCCTCTCACTTCAATCTACACCTTCTAGCCTTTGACATCTTCACCCTTCGGGCAGCCTTGCACAAATACACCAGCCTCATCCCTCACAATCATCAGGTCCCAATCCCGAATCCTTCTCTCCAGCATCGTTCTAGCAATAGCTGACCCCGTGCTGAAAGGCAGCTCACCGCTGTCGACTTCCCAAACTGTGGGGGGGGGGGGGGGGGGGGGGGGAATATAACGGAGCTCGCCAGTTTGGACCCCCGTCCCATCAACAAACAGAACGAAACACACGGGGTAAAACTAAACAGCATGAGGCTGAGAATGTTCAACAGATTCTGAAATAAAAAAAGATCATCTCTTGTGTCCAGATGTGGAGAGGAACAAAATGAGGATGTCAGGTTCACTTATGTGGACGGCTGCGAGCAGTCCGCGCGTCATCCTGGTACATTTTAACTCCCTTTTCCTATTCAGCTCAGACTCCGTCAGTCTAGCGGATCGTGTGCCCTCATTGACGGGGGAAAGCAAAGGGACTCACAGAGACATCTCCGAGGACGGGAAGATTAAAGCCGTGTCCTAATCTTGGAGCACACAATCAAAAACCAAAAACAATTTCCATTTGTCTCAAAAAATATTCCCTACAACTGAATAGACACAGCCCTTCTGGCACTTGTGGTGCTGCCAGGTGTCTTGTCTGTAAGCCTTGTTTCTTTCACAGAGCCCGAATGAATGAGACTGATTTTAATCATCACCTTATTTCTTGCCTTCTTTCGCACAGATGTCACTTAATTAAAACAGATCCAGCACTCTGTATGCTGAGTTTTATTGAAAGGCACGGGATTTGAGGCTGAGAAATGCAAAGCTGTATTTCTCTGGCACTATTCAACCCCTGCGATATTTCTCAGTGGAGCAGCAGAGGATTTGAATAGCTGGTATTATCGCAGCTCCCCCGTGTCTGACACGGTGCAAGACTAAAGGATAAGGAGCAGGAGCATTGTTCTTCAGTGGGGTGTCCCTGGGACAAGGGGGTTGGTTTCGCTGCACTGATCCCCCACCTGTGTCTCATTTTCAGACTTGAAATGCACTCTCGGAGATATCAAGAGAATTTGCCGGGAATTGTTGCAAGCTAGAGAGTGAGCTTCCTTGCAAAGCTGTTTCATAACCTTAATTATGCTGTGACGACTTTCATCTGCTCAACGAGGACGTGGACAGACGTAGAACCATTCCAGAACGAAGACAACCAAGCAAGGTGATTCTAGAACGGCAAGGTCACGCTGCCTCCGATAACACAGTGGGGAACAACCTGCATTTAGTCATCCAGTGCACAGGTGGGTGATTAGTTCAAGATCTAGAACATGGCTGTGAGGGGGGGGGTCGTTCAATGGACAGTTATCTAGAACACAGAGAGATAAAAGTCTGGAATCCTCCAGAATGCACAGGAGGTATTCTGCCCTAAATTATTTTTGAATAAACATTGAAATGCCCAGGCAGTGAACTGTGAGACATTGCTAACCATAGCTTGCTCACCTTTGACCAAATTTCATTTAATTCTTAAAAGGTAAGTAGCGACCAAACAAAATAATCAGATGTTATATAAAAGCTAAACATTGTAACAGGGTCTTGAAGGGCATCTGAACACACTCAGGCTGACCCGGGGGGGACATGAGAACCGACTGGGTGAAGAGTTTAAAGTGGCGTGACAGTCATTCCCTCCACATCATGGTTCACCACTGGGGAAGGTTGGCTCAGCTACTCTCTCCCCATTACTCCTCCATTCCGCTCCCACTCTTCGTTGAGTTGGCTTTGCCTGCACCACTCTTGGTTTTTGGGACTGAGATGAGTTATGCAGGGTATGGGGCGTGGTGCCAGCGCTGCCAAAGCCTGGTGCCAAGTAGCTGTGGCAACTGGGCCACATCAGTTACCCTCCTGATACCCATGGCCCGACCAGGTCTAAAGCAGCTGGGGCTTCCATGGGGCCTTCCAACCTGGGGCTGCTACACCCTGGGGTCATCTTCTTCAGAGTCTGAAGAAGAGTCTCGACCCGAAACGTCACCAATTCCTTTTCTCCAGAGATCCTGCCTGACCCGCCGAGTAACTCCAGCACTTTGTGTCTATCACTGGTGTTCAGGCAGGATCACCAGACCCGTGACGGCAACACCAAAACTTGCTGAGGAAACGGGAAATGTAGAAGTAAACCTGCGTCACCTTCTTCACAAAGGGGAGGGGCGAAGATCTCAGGCAACGGCCCCTCGCGGCTGGTCGAGGGGAGGGACGAGCAACCACCCACAGCTCCCAGACACGGACTCACCTTACCACTGATGTCATTGACGGCCACATGAACAAAGATGGAGGCCTCCTCCATCCCCTCCAGATACACGTGCCGATAACCTGGGAGGGTGAAGGAAGTGGGAGTTAGCACCGGGTGTGGGAACGTCTCCAGAGATGTCAGCAGAGCTTCTGTAGATCCATTGCTCCAATCCAACGAGGCTGGGTACTTGGCGAGGATAGGCTTGGAATGTTCTCCACATGTTCTGCACCTCAGTAATTACTCCCCCCCCCCCCCCTCCCTCGCCACCGACTCCATTCTCTGCCCCATCCCCCCCCCCCCCCCCCCACCTTCTGGCATCAGCCCTGAGTTGGGTTCAAACTGACAACCCCCTCCAGCTCCCCACCTGTGGCACACCAGCTGCTCCCTCTGGCCCTCGCTAGCTACTGCTGGAGTAGCCTCCATGCCCAGCCCTGCCAGCACTGACCTTCCAGAATGATACAAAGTGCTGTAACTCAATGTCCTGCACCATTCCCTCCCTCACTCACTCACTCACTCACTCACTCACTCACTCACTCACTGTGCTGGTGCAACTCACTGCACTGTTGCCTCCCTCACTCACCCCTCCACCGATCCCTCCTTCACCCTTTCCTTCTCTGATCCCTCTCTCATTCACTCCTGCGCTATTCCCTTCGTCCCTCCTGCACCATTCCCTCCCTCCCTCCTCCACCGTTCCTTCACTCACCAGGCATCATGCTGGTGAAAGCCAGCGTTCGTTGACCGATGAAGTCTCGACCGATGGGATCGTGGTCCCACACCAAGAAGCGGACCAGGGCGAGCTCGGGCATGTGCAGGGTGAACACGAGGGTCTCCTCCCACATCGGGTTAAAGCCTGCAGTAACACGACACGATGTCAGCTGGTCAGATGCACCAGACAGTCAGGCCACCAGCAAAAGACAGGATCACCGTCCACCGCGCTTCCTCAACGCTTGGGCACTGGTCCGAGCCAGGAAACGATGGACTCTCGTCCCCGTTTGGAGATTCAAGCATGTAACGTAGGTCGGCGTGAATATAGGCACATGGGCAAGTGGCGTCGAGATGCAGTGACTCTGCAGTAGGTGTGGACAGCTGGAGTGAGGGACGCTGGATAGCTGGAAGCTGGCAAACGGTGTTTAATATGGGGAAGCGTGAGGCCATACTCAGAGGAGTCAAAAGGCAGATTATTATCTAAATGGAGAGAGTCTGTGGATGTGAGGAGTGAAGAGCAGAGGAATTTATGTGTTATTGTGCATGAATTACACCAGGTCAGCAAGCAGGTGCAACAAGGCGTTAAGAGGGCAGCTGGCATCCCGGCCTTTACTCAGTTGGAGTTTAGAAATAGGGCAGCTTTGTTCTAATTATACAAAGCGTTGGTGAGACTCATCTGGAGAACTGTGCTTGATTTAGGAAAGAATGTAATGGCACAGTGGAAGCATCTAAAGGAGATTCAGCGGGCTAACTGATGGAATATGAGGGAACTGGGGGAACTGAGCGAATTACAGACCAGTTAGCCTGATGTCGGTGGTGGGAAAGATGCTGGAGTCAATTATTAAAGAGGTAATAATGGGGCATTTGGATAGCAGCAAAAGGATTAGTCCGAGTCAACATGGATTTATGAAAGGGAAATCATGCTTGACTAATCTTCTGGAATTTTTTGAGGATGTGGCAAGTAAAATGGATGAAGGGGTGCCAGTGGATGTAGTGTATCTAGACTTTCAGAAAGCCTTTGATAAGGATCCGCACGGGAGACTGGTGACCAAATTTAGAGCACATGGTATTGGGGGTAGGATGTTGACGTGGATAGAAAATTGGTTGGCAGACCGGAAGCAAAGAGTAGGAGTGAACGGGTCCTTTTCAGAATGGCAGGCAGTGGCGAGTGGAGTGCCGCAAGGCTCGGTGTTGGGGCCGCAACTGTTTACCATATATATTAATGATTTGGAAGAGGGAATTAAGGGCAACACTAGCAAGTTTGCGGAATGCACAAAGCTGGGTGGCAGTGTGAACTGTGAAGAGGATGTTAGGAGGTTGCAGGGGGACCTGGACAGGTTGAGTGAGTGGGCAGATGCGTGGCAGATGCAGTATAATATAGATAAATGTGAGGTTATTCCCTTTGGCGGCAAAAACAAGGGGGCAGATTATTATCTCAATGGGGTTAGGTTAGGTAAGGGGGAGGTACAGCGAGACCTGGGTGTCCTTGTACCCCGGTCACTGAAAGTTGGCGTGCAGGTACAGCAGGCAGTGAAGAAAGCTAATGGCATGTTGGCCTTCATAACAAGAGGATTTCAGTACAGGAGTAAAGAGGTTCTTCTGCAGTTGTATAGGGCTCTGGTGAGACCACATCTGGAATATTGTGTACAGTTTTGGTCTCCTAATTTGAGGAAGGACATCCTTGTGATTGAGGCAGTGCAGTGTAGGTTCACGAGATTGATCCCTGGGATGGCGGGACTGTCATATGAGGAAAGATTGAAAAGACTAGGCTTGTATTCACTGGAGTTTAGAAGGATGAGGGGGGATCTTATAGAAACATATAAAATTATAAAAGGACTGGACAAGCTAGATGCAGGAAAAATGTTCCCAATGTTAGGTGAGTCCAGAACCAGGGGCCACACTTAGAATAAAGGGGAGGTCATCTAAGACTGAGGTGAGAAAAAACTTTTTTACCCAGAGAGTTGTGAATTTGTGGAATTCCGTCACAGAGGGCAGTGGAGACCAAATCAATGGATGGATTTAAGAGAGAGTTAGATAAAGCTCTAGGGGCTAGTGGAGTCAAGGGATAAGGGGAGAAGGCAGGCACGGGTTATTGATAGCGGACGATCAGCCATGAGTGGCGGTGCTGGCTCGAAGGGCCGAATGGCCTACTCCTGCACCTATTTTCTATGTTTCTATGTTTCTAATATGAGAACTAGTCTAGCAAGCGAGGCTGTATTCAATGGTAGAGTTTGTACACTTTGGAATTTAGAATCATAGTCGTAGAGTGATACAGCTTGGAAACAGGCCCTTCAGCCCAACTTGCCCATACTGGCCAACATGTTCCAGCTACATTAGTCCCACTTTCCTGCGTTTGGCCCATATCTTAAAGGTTGGGATAGTCCCTGCCTCCTCGACTCCTCGAAAAAGTTACTCCTCAGATTCCTATTAAATCTCTACTAAATCCCTACTAGATAGAAGATTAGTAGTGATTTTATTGGAACAGACAAGATGCTGAGGGGACATGAGAGAGATGTTGAGATGTTTTCAATAGTGGGCGGGTCTTGGGAGGGACATTACTCAAACTTATTTATAATCAAGAATCGCGGTCCTTTCATCTCACAGAGGGCGGTGAATGTGCGGAGATTTTCGACATCAGAGTTATGGAGACTAGTGTTTAAAATGGAAATAGATAAATAGAGTAAATGAGTCATGGAGTCATCCAGCACAGAAACAGGCCCTTCGGCCCAACTTGTCTTTGCCGACCAAGATGCCCCATAAAGCAAGTCCCATTTGGCCACATTTGGCCCACATCCCTCTAAACCTTTCCTATCCAAGTACATGTTCAAGTGTATTTTAAATGCTGTTATAGTACCTTGGTGGAAGTATCACAGAGGTAGTTTCCTCTATGTTGGGTCTCAGAACCAACAGCATGCACCAAATCAGTCATAGAAACAGGTCCTTCAGCCCATCATGCCCATGCCAAGAGCTAAGTCTCCATCTAAGCAAGTCTGGCAATTCAATGCTTACTTAAATCAGCCGAGCCTGCAACCAATTTTAAGTTGCACCCACCCCGCCCACAGAGCCCCTGATTCTCTCCCAGACCGCTGCTTCCCCTGCCAGCTCACCATTGTCATCCACCACTCTGGTCTGCTCCTTGGTGCAGTCGACAGCCAGGCCGATGATCTCCACTTCCACAAACGGGTCTATTATCTGCAGAACAGAATCAGGAGGCATGGATTACGCTCTCGGTCATCAGCTAACGTCATCCACCCACTCCCCTCTCAACGACGGGCTAGGTTGGCAGCGGTGTGTACCCAAGAACTGGCACAGTTGGATCAACAGCGTCAATAGAGGAAATATCATCTCCCCACAGGCCCCATAGCAGAAGCATCCACGTCGCGAGGCTGGAAACTGGAAGTATCCTGAGCTAATGCTGCTGCCACCATCATCCATTGCAACAAGTGATGGCTCCCACTGATTGTAGCCGGAGGCTCGCGTCCTCTACAGGACGGACAATGACAGCGAGGCCAACATTTGTGACAAGATGGACACAAACACAAGAAGAAGAGAAGAAGAAGCTCTCCACACCCAGAGCCTGGCACTGTGGTGTGAACAGGGCGATGGGAACTCATCGGCTGGTTTATACCCAGAGACTGGCATCCAGGAGTGAACAGGGCAATGGGGAAATGTTGGCGTTCTACACTCAGGGGCTGGCACTGTGGAGTACGCAGGGCGATGGAGACACATCGGCCAGTCTGCTTCACACTCTGATCAAACCCAAATCAGAATTTCAAACAGCCCACCGTGGGAATGGAACTGTTAATTAATGTCATTAACACTGGTCTAGCATGGAATATGGAGAGTACATAAGTGAGAGGAGAAGAATTAGGCCATTGAGCCCATTAAGTCTACTCTGCCATTCAATTTAAGAGAGAGTTAGATAGAGCTCTAGGGGCTAGTGGAGTCAAGGGATATGGGGAGAAGGCAGGCACGGGTTATTGATTGGGGACGATCAGCCATGATCACAATGAATGGCGGTGCTGGCTCGAAGGGCCCAATGTCCTCCTCCTGCACCTATTTTCTATGTTTCTATTCAATCATGGCTGTTCTATCTTTCCCTCTCAGCCCCATTCTCCTGCCCTTCTCCCCATGACCCCTGACACCGTGGTGGAGGGAAAGCTACAGCCAAGGGCTTCATGAAAGATCGCACCACCTGACCAATGACCTGACCTCGCCATTGCTGCTGCATGCTGGCTTGCCCAATGGACTTGTTTCCAGGGAGGTCAACACTCACACGCAACCACCCCCTTCCATCCATTACTGGGAAATACTTACCCGGGGCAATATCGTGTATCTGAGGAAGGGCCAATGCAGAGATCCTTCACAAACCAGTGAGGCATTGAGTCGTGGAGACATGGAGCACACAAACTGGCCCTTTGTCCCACTGACTCTCTCCCGACCTTCTAGCGCCAATGGTTCCTGAACCCCCACCCTAGCCAATTTTATTTTCCCCACATACCCATCAATCTCCGCAATCCTACTCACTCCCCCCCCCCCCCCCCCCCCCCCAACACACTTACAGTGGCCAATTAATCTGCCGACGCGGACATTTTGAGATAGGGAGGAAGTAAAGTTTCAGGGGAAACCTGCTTGGTCACGGAGAGGACGTGCAAACTCCACAGGTGCAGTGAAGCACGGCAGGGCAGGGCAGGATTGAAGCTGGGTCACCGGAGTGCGCGGCAACAGCTTCACTGGCTATGCCACTGCGCTGCCCATTCTGCCCCCTTGGCCCACCTGCCTCCAATTACATTTTTTTGGCCATCTCAGATTTAACGACGCTGGAGCCTTTTGCGCTGCTTTAGACTTGAGAGATAAAGCGTGGAAACATGCCCTTCGTCCCACCGAGTCCGCGCCCCACCACCGATCACCCCGTACACTGACACTACCCTACACACCAGGGACAATCTACAATTGTTATCGAAGCCAATTCACCTACAAACCCATACATCTGTGGAATGTGGGAGGAAACCAGAGCACCCAGAGAAAACCCACAAGGTGATGGGAGAACGTACGAACTCCGTACAGACAGGACCCATAGTCAGGATGGAAACCAGGTCTCTGGCGCTGTGAGGCAGCAACTCTATCGCTGCACCATTGTGCCACCCTGGGTCTGTGGCAGTGAATTCCAAAGATCCACCACCCTCTGATGAAAAAAACATCCTCCTCATGGCCTTTCTAAAGGCCTGTCCTTTTATTCAGATGTTATTGCTAAATGTAACAATTAGAAAAAGGTAAACAGTTGTGTAAGGCAGCAATTCTCAACTGCACCACTCTGCTGCCCTCAATGCATTCCCGCATGATAAAAATGCATCAATTCCACAGCTGACATTTTCCATTAGCTTTGAATGTAAATCTTACTATGGGAGGAAGTGACTGCCTCGCCAACAGTCTGTCTGTCCTTTCCTTCTTTTTGTTTTAATAGTATGGTTAAATGTATGTTTTTTTGTGGTCTTTAGCTTGTTTTATGTGGGGGGTGGGGGGTGGGGGTTGGGGGCAACTTTTTCTAATTTCTTACCTCGACGGAGATGCATTTTTTTTCTGTATCGTATCGCCCGACGCACTGCGGCCTAACATCGAGGAGTTAGCGTCCTTTACTGGAGACCGACTTTTCAGAGCTCCACCGGGGGTGCCTATGGGACTTCATCGTTGCGGAGCCCGCGATCCCTTTGCCAGGGATCGACCTTGCAGCTCCAACCGTAGATGCTTCGGACTTTAAACATCACTGAAATCACGGTCCCTGATCAGAGACCGACCTCGATAACTACAATCCAATAACTCCGATCGCCCCGGCTGCGGAAGCTTCGATCGCCCTGGCGATGGTTCGACTGCCCCGGGAGAATAAAGTGGAAAAAGATTGGACTTTTTTGCCTTCCATTACAGTGGGGAATGTGGGGAATCTGCTGTGGTGGATGTTTTATTAACTTTCACTGTATGCAGTTGTTGCTTTTTTTCCGTCACTACATATCACTGTACCTTCATTGGTACATGTGACAATAAAAGACCTTTGAAACCTTTGAAGTTCTGGATTTACAAGCCCAGAAGGTTCAGCAGGACAGCATGTCTTTCATTCATCTGTTCTGATTCACTAAAACACTGTCCCTATCTCTCGTATCCCTTTCCCCTGACTAGTCTGAAGAAGGGTCTCAACCCGAAACGTCACAGATTCATTCTCTCCTGAGATGCTGCCTTCGCGCTGAATTACTCCAGCATTTTGTGCCGATCTTAGGTTCATTAGCACACTGGAAAAAGACAGATGGACATCACCCTGGTGGTTATTCACGTGACCTCCACCTCTCATCTCCCTGCCCTCTCCCACCATTCATTACCCAATGTCGATGTCATTCTGATGGCCAAAGGAAAGTGGGTTCAATGTTGGAATAGATGATCCTTGGCCCTCTGTCAAGCGCTCAGGCTGCCCTTGTGTCAGAATGTTTTACAGCTAAAGCATTTAATGAAAGTCATAAAAAGGACAATACAAAAATCATGTCTGAATGACCAAATGATACTTTTCTGGTTTGTTTAAGCAATGTCCTGAAACCTAACCATAACCTCCAGAGATACCAGATCCATCTAGAAAGGTTGAAAAAGCCCTGTGGATAATTAAATCAGCATCATTGGAAATGGCTCACAAGGAGTTATATTCAATATCGTTTACATCAGAGCATTAATAGAGGCACCTTATCCTCCATTGCTGAAGTATTGTCCAATACATGACCTGCTGAGCACTCAGTTTTCTGCGCCTGCCTTCACCTTATCTCCATCCAGAGATGTCCAAAGTTAGAGGGCATTAGCGAGGGTAATGAGCAAGAGATTGTGAGGAGATCTGAGAAGCATTGATATCATCCACGGGTGATTAGAATTGGGAATGCACTGCCTGAGGCAGAGACTGTCACAATGTTAAATATCTAGATGAGCAACAGAACTACCAAAGTGTTGGAAGGATGCAGACCAGGTACTGTAAGTGGGATTAGTATAGGTGGGCACGTGATGGACAGCATGGGGAGCGTGGGCTGAAGAACCTGTTCCTCGGCTGTCTGACTCTCTGAGTCACCATGAGACAGGCTCTGACCCATCAGACCGTCTCTGCCCATCAGACTGTCTCTGACCTATCAGACACTGACCATCAGACAGTCTCTGACCCATCAGACAGACACTGACCCATCAGACC